>VFFE01005550.1:0-335905 GCA_008921705.1 Burhinus oedicnemus
ATAAAATAAATCTTTTTTTTTTTTTTTTTTTTTTTTTTTACAAACACCTATCGGTTAACTTTGCTGTTTCTCAGCACCATCACTAGCATAGGGCTGTAATGTTTGGTATGCAGATACTGTGTAAGAATGTTTCTTTAAAGGAACTTTGCCCTCTTGATTATACCAAGATAATTCAGAATGTATGAAAGTTCATATGCTTTTCTAATTGAAGGTTTATGAAGGTGTATAAAATAACCTTTAATACAATTTTCCCTTAGTTATGATCAACACTTACATTGCTTTTAAAAATATTCTGGCTGCTACATTTGGACCGTGACCATATTACATCACTTGAGACAATGTGCATGCTTGTGAATCACAGCAAATGCGAGTTAATGCAGTTTAACTAAGCTGAGACCTCTCTTTGTAAACTAATCTGAGTTAAATCTTGTGTTATCATTATTTTGAATTGTTGTTGGGGTGGAGCCTATATTTGATAGTTCACATACAAAACATTTTGGGAGGGAAAGAAAATCTTATTGTGCCCTCATGGCATGCTACAAAGACAGAAGCAAAGAAGCTGATTCTCTTTCTAGAAGACACCAAGCTCTATGACTGAAGTTGATCGGGCCTGTCAGGAACAGATTGTTTACCAGTATCTTTACTTGTTTACCAGCACCTTTTCATAGACAAGGACAGGGAGTAAGCAGCACAGCTAAAAGTGCACTGCCCACTTCAAGGTCACGCAGCATTCCTCTTTCACAATGACAGATTCAACTAGGTTTGCTTCCTGCAGACAGCTGATCTAGATACCCCTTCTACCCCTCCTACATGGACGTCACTGAGGCAACAGCTACAGTGGGAATGGCTTTTCAGGGGAAAGTGATTGTGCTGCCACTAAAATGGCCAATTATATGCAGAAAGCTCAGGAGCCACAAAAATGTCCATTAGTGGTACAGGGAAAGCATCAGCATGTGTGTGTATGACTGAAGAGACTCTTCCATGTATGACTAAGTTCTATTTCAGGTATTGGGTTGGGTTCATTTCTGGATTCCTTGGGATGACCCCACAGAAACCAATCTGGGAAACTAAATAAACTGCTTCTGGCTGTAACCTGCTTCTTTACTACTGATGTGAACAGGGCAAGGCTTACAAGACAGAGGCTGCCTAACTGCACAAGGAGCTCAAAGTTTGATTGTGGCTGATGAAGCATTCAAAATACTGTAAGTAGTGCAACAGCTCGTACTAAGATGTTGGGGGGAAAAAAAAAAAGCAGCTGTAAAGCAAGAATTAAAGTGTCTACTAGCTGCTTGGAAAGGACACAGGCTGAAGCCCAAAGGAGTGGATCAGTCTTAGAAGAGACGTAAGAACAGGTATTTGCATCTTCTCCCGTACATGCAAAACACAAAGGATTTAACCTAAGACAGAACTGGGCTGTCTTGCTATCAGACTAATTATCCAGGTCAAACAGCACTGAAACAGTGTCATTCCTACAATAACACAAAGCCAGAACAGCATTTTATTTTCATTTTTAAGACTGCAAGCTCCTCAGGGCAGTAACTCTCTACTTCAATTCTGTGTAACACAGGGCTCATTGTGAGCTCTCACATCAGAACAACTCAAGTAGTTTTCCTATCTACCTGTCCCAAAGAGACACGCACTGGTAAAGCAATGACTGCCAGGAGAAAGAAGATCCTCCACAAGAGTCAGGTTTTGCCACCTCTTCCTAACAAAAGGTTTTGATGGCACTGCCAGATACACTTGCAATTTTTAGTGTGTTAACCTGCAGTATTATTATCCTACATTGTCTGATACAAGTTTCTGTTGAAGGGCCTGATCCAGCCCAGCATGTTAGCACAAACCCATCTTCAGCAATAGGTTTTTTTTTTTTGCTGTGCCCTGACCAGGGGTGGTTGAGATGCAGGCAAACACTGTTTCATTAACACACCTACAGCGGCAGTGACCTTAAGCACAGGGGCAGGGCAGACAGCTGTGAGCGGCAGTGTCAAACCAGACAGGCAAGATTCATTGGAAACTCCCTGTCAAAGGCAAATCCTTGATTTTTTTGCCATTGGAATTTGTCAGCCTTAGAGGGCTGTCTCAGAAGTCACATTATAGCCCTGGGAAGAGCTCATCCTGATGGGATATTGGAGCCAATTTAGGGCAAGTTTAGTCGGGTATTTGAAGCAATTCTGGGTGCTTTGGTCGCTGGCAAGTGCCACTTGCATCTGGACTGTCTCCAGGGAGGGATATGAGCATATTAAATTGAGCTCTCAGCCAGATAAAGAGCATCACACAGGTAACATCTTTATCCTACCAGAGGACAAAATAATAAACAGAGCCAAAACTCACTTTCAGATTAATACACAACTCTTCCAGATTAACATGCTGCTCTTACAGACCACATGGAACCTTGGCACAGCCACTGCAGATCACAATGCTGTGCATCAGTAGCAGATTACCTTTACAAAACATCTTTCATTTCGTGTACGTGAGCCACGCTGCCCACCAAGGCAGAGCAGCCCTTGCACCTTTTCCAGCCACACCACAGAAACGTTTTTGATGACTTTATGATCCTTCATTTCCTTCCCTAAACCACTTGACACTAGGACTAAGATACCATTACAAGAGGGCAACACTTTATAAAGGGCTGTCAGGCATTTCCAGGAGAAACTTTAACCACAGGCCTCCGTAAATAGTTTTTATTGTGCTTTGGAAGTTCTCATCACACACGTGATCACGACATAGACAGTTTTCTAAGTGCAAAGTGCTTTGCTGCCTGTTGATCCAGTGTGTAAGCTGTTAGCAAAAGCAGGAAGTTACTTAGGAGCCAGTCACTACTGCCTTAAATGCACATCTTTACTGTTACCTGCATTGCCTTACCATCTGTATTTATAGACTTGTATCCACCTCCTCATATCAAGTCCTCATGTATCCCCAAGCATGCACAGCAAACCCTGCACTTCTGTGGTTGTATTCGTGAGGACAAAGTCACATGCCCTCCAAGCCTCTCAGATTACAGCACATCCTTTAACTGTCCCAAACATCACCCGTTTTGGCTGCAAATCCACTTGGACTCTTCCCATCTGGCCAACTCCTCTCTTTTCTTGTTCTCCATCTCCTTTTCTGCCCACGAAGAGTGTGATCTCTTCTACTTGCAAGGAAGATGATAGTGGGAGGTGTGGTGGTCCTTCAGGTCAAACTCATCATGGCCTTCCCTGAGAAGCAAACACAAAGTGCAGTCAGAAGTAAATACCCAGGCAGGGAACTCACCCTTAGCCACTGCACAAGATGTCTCCCAGCAGCCCTCAACTAGAAACTTATCCCAAAGGTTAGCTGTGAGGACCCAACTGGCAGCCAGGTGGACTGACTACTTAAGATATTTGTTTGTAACAGAAACCCCCAAGGTGCTTTGTGGAAAGGTCTGCTCATCCTTGCCTGCTGGAATGGGAATTGACAATAGGTCACTCTGTCCCTTTCCGTCTTTGAGAGATTCATGTAACTGGCGGCTCATTTTCAGCACCACGTCTGTGATTCCCAGGCACATTAGCAACTTCTATGACAACAGTCAAAATGACAGTCTGCTCCACACAACTCTGAAAAGTAACTGTTGTGGCTAAGATGCAGTGTATTGGCAGCTGTCTTAACTATGCTCAGAAGCAGGCGGTGTTGAGTAAGACACAAGCTTGCATCTGCAGCATGCAACTGATATATTCACTCACCTGCCAGACTGTCAATTCTGCTTTTACTGATGTTTGCTGTCTGATGCTTTTGTTTGTTTGTTTTGTTTTTAATCATCTAACGTTGCCAGTCATATGTTTTCTTACCATTTTCATATGTTTTCTTACGATTTTCATATGTTCTCCCCCACTCCATTTCCATCTCTCTACAAAAACATTTGCAGGAAACAAGAGAATATACACAAAAGCATCTCCTACTATCCCAATTAGACTGTTAGTATCCTGCTGTCTAAATGTCATCCAGCACTAATCTGAGAACCCAGCCAACTATCCAATGCTTTTGAGGCATGAATAAAAGAAGCTACACAGGCTGTAAGATAGCTTTGTATTCAAAGGAATTAACCCTCCAAATCTGAGACATGCAACTTTTTCGTCAAAAATCAAGCTACAGATGTTTAAGAACCAAGACTAGAGCTGCTGCAAGGCCTGACTGAAGAAAAAATGTTCACCCATACATATTTCAACAAAGATTTTTTTTAATATGGTTTAAGACTGCAGAGTCTCAATATAAGAAAAGCCTCAGGAATTTATAGTATCTGATCTCCCCTCTTACAGGAATCCAGCCCAGATCATGCATCAATGGCATTAACAAGCCATAGGAGTCGCTGAACAATGGTCTCACTTATCCCATCCCACGCAATGCAGCACATCAGTTGCTCCAGAGAACACTCAAGACAATGTGCCTAAACGTGCACTGGAGCAGTACAGACAGAACATTTCGGCCTAGGACTAGTTTAGTCCCTGAAGCCTGGGATAACTACTGATCGCACAAAGTACTTCCAAAACGACTAGCATTCAGCTCAGATCTGGGTTGCTCAAATCTTCCCCCCTACTGCCTGCTTCTGCCCAACAGGAAGAACAAACAAAAGCAGCCAAGCTTACCTGTGACCTGCCTCTCAGATCAAGAGGAACTGTGAGACTTACCGAAAACAGCGCTGGCAGTAGAGGTCCCCATCGCAGCCATGGCAGCGCAAAGTGGCATCTTCGTTGCAGATACAGCACCAGGGTAATTCATCCTCATCGCTGTCGTCTGCCCTGGCAACAGCTGTGGCGGTTGGAGTCTGGCTCTAATTCACAAAGAAAGCAGAAACACAGAATTCAAACCCCAGCAGAGACAATACAGGACTTTAATTCTAACGCCTGATGGTCACAATGACACGTCACATGGTCCATAGTTCATTCTGTTGATCCTATGTCTGTGAAATTAACTTTCCCAGAGGCCAAGGATAGGCTCCATACGTATCTAGATTGTTAAATAAAGACCCCAGATACTCTCTATCATTTGCTCATGAATCTATGTTGCTCAGAAGGTAAACAGGTATTCACCCTCATTTAGTGTCTACAGCAATATACGCCAACATTGGCCGTACTGTGTTAAAGCATGAAGCCCAGATGTTCTGGTAGGCACCACAGCAATACCAAGTGACAGACAATCCCAGCTGCAAAAGCAAGCAATCAAGCAGTTTTTCTGAAAGCAGTTACGTGGGAAGGGAAAGCAGTGGGGAGGTGGGGGGGCTGTTTTCTCCCTGTTGTAGAAAGAAAACTCAGGGACAAAGGAATTGATTTGCCAAAAGGCCCTTATTATTGATTTGTACCTGAGGTAGGGCCAAAAAGATCTTCTGAAATCATAATCTTAAAAGCTACCCATAAGGCCATCTATTGTCTCCTTCTGCTTTACAGAGAACTCTTGTGGAACCAAACAGCCATACACACATTGGGACACAGTGCCTGGACACTGGCAGAGGCAGCTTCCTAACACAACAGCAGTAAGATAGCACTATCTTTTACATCAGTAATCCCAGAAGCGCAAGGTGGCATACCTATGAGATGGATGTTTTCAATAATGCTTACAATTAAATAATTTCTTCCACTGGGGACAGGCCTGTCAGGTGTCTGTGAGTCACAGGTCCATTTAATTCTTGTAATATACATTACAGAAGGTGTATGTATTTCCATAATAGGCTGGAATCCATTCTGAGCATAGGATATCTTGTTACTAATTCCTTCCTCTGACGTTATATGAGAACACAGACAGTTGATTACTATCTAGAGGCTCTATTCTGCACATGCTGAAAACACTGGCAAACCTCCCACTTACCCTGGTTCAGGCTGTATGCTACTACACAGTGGTCTCCTTGGTCTGTTTATATTGGTGAGTTAAAAATCCCTTCTCTAATATCCACCTTGTGAGGTCTATGCTATCTTCTCTGGGTTTACAGGACACTATCCCATTCAGCAGAAAGCCAGCCTGAAAGGAATTGTATTCCAGGGAGCAATTCCTTTTAAAAACACAAGGATGACTCACAGCTGTGCTCAGAGCTGGTCAGCCTTGCAGAAGCCACTCAGCTTGTCTGCACTGGAGAAGCTGGTTGGTTGGTTGTTTCCTGCATCAAGCCTAGGATACAGCAAATTTTTCCTGCAGAACTGTACTCTCCCGAGACCCTGGAACATGTAATTTCAAGAGATCCTGACCAGCTCACTGACCTTTTGCTTTGCTTTCTTATGCAGGTTCTGTTGCAAGGGTCCTGGTTGGGTGGTCTGATCTGGAGGAATGTTGAATCCACTTGCTTCATCCAAGGCTGCTTCCTCTGTGAGCTGGTAACAACAGAACGCAAGAAGCCTCTTGTTTCAAACACACTTGGGAGCCTCATTCTAGGCTCTAAACCACCTGCTCTTCTCCTTGCTCTCATGCAGTAACAGGAGATGACAAGTCCGAATACATCTGATGTTATCTAGACGGATGTGAGCTTGCTCTGTCTGCACTCTGAACACTGCGTGCACATTGTGAACAGTCAGTGTAGCAGCAGAGGGCCTTCAGTTAACACACTCTGCTTTGCAGTGCAATCAGCAGACCCTCAACATCATGATAATCACACATGTGGTCTGTAATCAGGCAGAAACTTAAGCACAGAAAGCCTGTATCTGCCTGCAAGACAACTCAGACATTTTAGAGAGAAATCTAGGCATAACAGCACACATCTCATCATCCATGTTCTAGCTGGGTGGGGAAAAAGATGAAACAAAAAGTAAGGAAGTACCAGCAGAGTGGGGTTGGAGAGGAGACACACACCACAAGAGACGCTAAGCATGAATGAGAAAGACAATGTGACAGGCTAGAAGTTATGTTGTCAATCGTCCATAGCTGAATGGCCCATGGGAGCTCGTATTGGAAAAGCACTAGGAGGGGGAGGAATGGAACTCTGCCCAGGAACAGAAACGCATCCTTCACATGCTTGCCAGGTAACATACATTCTGGGAATAATTAAGAGGAAGATAAACAAGGCCACAGCTGCCACTCCTGACCTGTTTTAGCACTCTGCGAATGGCTTCCTCCTCAGCCACTTCCTCGTCACTGTCAGGGAGTTTATAGGTTTCCAGTGTAACTGCAAGAGTAAGAGACAGGAGACTGTAACCCACACCTGCCTCAAACCTTGTGCCCATTTATGTGCCAAAGACAATCCTTCGTGGTGTGAGCTGGTTTTGGCATTCTGGCTCTGGCACAGACAGATCCTTTTCAGACGGGGACTCCTCAAAAAGGGCATTACTGTTTGTTTTTAATACTGGAAAAGGGAAGGAAAAAAATCCCCACCAAACACAGAGCTTCGCTTTTAAAAGCTTTGTTAACCTCACCAGAGCATGCTAGAATTATCCCAAAGAAGGGTGCAAGACAAAGCAGTCTGACCTCACAGCTCCGGCCTTTATCCTTAATTAAGATCTTTCATCCTGATTTCATGATGAACCAACCTGTATAACTTTACAGACAGAACCAAATCTCAGTCTGTTTCTTGCAGAACAGAGGAATTAAATGGATTAACGCCTCTCAGGAAAGAAATTACTCTGTCACAGGAACTTGGTTCCCCTCTTGGCACTCTATTCTCGTCTGCTGCCCACCTTTCTCTGGGTCCTCGCCTCTGAGTGCTGCCAGTCTCTTGGCAACTTGTAGGATCTTTTCCTGCCTAGTGTTCTCTTCCCGCAGCTCAGCAGCAGCTTCTGCCAGAAGTTTATTCTTCTCTTCCTCTAGCTGTTTTGGGTCCAGATTTGCATGGCAAACACAATCTTCACTTTCCCGATTGAGATCATTCAATCTTTGGCTACTAACAGCTGCAAACAGACACACAGAACATGCTGGTGATTCAGCAGCAATGTTCCTTGGGCACAGACAACATGACTAAAGCAATGGTATGAGAGCAGCTCGCTGCTCCCCATTAATCTGGGTAATAATGGGAGAAGGCATGCCACAGTAGGATCTGCGCTGTACATGAAGAGAAGACAAGCGAGCTAATCTGTGTTTTACAGTGAGATTACAGAGAAAGCACCACAGCTGGGAAGATAATGGTATCCCAGATTCCGATGTTTTGTAACAGAGCACAGGTGTGTCAGGAGTAGCAACAGCTCCTCCCCAGGGAAGGGACACCTTAGAGAAACAGAGGAGCAATCTGAATAATACAACCCTCAGAAGAAGGAACCATCTCCAAGCAAAGACAATGAGACCCAGTATGGAGCCAGATGGCTGCTCTTGGTCAATTTGGGAGTCATATGGGGGAGATAAGGACAAACTGGACACCCAGCTCACATGTAAGCTGGATAGGGAGGCACATATTCCCTTCTCACTATAGCACATACATTATTAGACAGAAAAAGGTCTTTGGAAGCCAAAATAGATACCTTGAGGCTGGACTCTTGGTCTGTAATGCTCATCAATGGCAACTTCCTCAGACAGTTGAGTTAACAGGTCATCTGCCTGCTGGACCCGACTTCTGGTATCAGGAGGCTGGTGTACCTAAGAAACAAGGAGGGCATGCGAAAAGGCAAATGAGAGGAAACTGGCATAATCAAAGGAAAAGTTTGGTAACCAAGATCACCCTCGGTGGGAGCAGCACAAAAAGATACATCCACTGATTTTGAGAGTCTCAGCTTACGGTTATCTGGTGTAAGACTTTCAGGGCTTCATTCTTAGAGATGCTGAATGTGCACAACTCTAAAAGCAGTCACCCAAACAAGGCAAAGTGGTGCTGAATATATAGGAGTACATGCTGCTAGGTCCCAATCCCAGCTCTGCCACTACTTCCAATACACTACCTCCAATGGCACAATAAAGTGCCATTCTCAACAGTGCCAGCCAGCAGCCCCGCTGAGGCCTATAGTAACAGCTGGGTGTGCAGTACTGCTGGAAAAGGAGCATGAGGAAACAATTTCTGAGGGACAAGATAATTCACATAGGCTTTGAAGGTATATATCCAACTCATTCCTCTGCAATCTCAGACTAACCACTCTGTGCTTCCATTTCTGGAATAATTAACAGGATTTTGCCCAGCTGGGATGCAGTAACAACTTCAAGATACATTTACAAGGTAGGGCTGATAAGCCCCAAACACAGACAAACAGCTCTGAAAAAATATCAGAAATATATATAACAAATATAATTACAAAATAGAACAAATATAAAAATATTTGTATACTTCGGTAAAAAACTTAGCATCTATTGTTAAAAATAAACATATGAACTGCATTTGACATAAAGGAACATACTGCATTCAGACTGAAGCAGTGAACTGGTAAAGGCTGGCCATTTGCTTCTGGAGCAATGACAGAAACAGTAAACAGAGATTTTTGAAGGGAGCCACCTGGACACAAAAAAGCTGAAGAAGGAAGAGCGGCTAACATGCTGGGACACCAGCTACTGTGTCAACTCAGAATACATTGCCGGCCAAGGAGCTGAGGGATCTTACAGGTCTGGGAGCCTGGGAAGGAGGATCTCGCCCCTGCAGGACAGCCAACCGGTCCTCCATTTCCTGCATGGATGGAACAGGTCCCCGGCAGTCCTCCTTCAGGGCAGCCAGCCTAGCTTCGATCTCAGCCTGAGTAGGGATGGACTCTGCAATTCAGAATAACCCAAGGGATGAGATTACTCTATCACTGAAAAAAAAAAGCTTTAAACTTTTTTTCTTAAAATTGTATTTCTTTCTGGAATCAGAACATTTGAGCAAAAACCTCCCCCAGTTCCTGATGTGAATGAGGGGTCATACCGCAGTGACTTGGAGACTACCCTAATGCTAACTGCTATCCTTTTCTTCCGAGTCCTTGCCTCCTTCACAGTTTATCTCCTAGTCATAAGGTGAGTATTAGGGTAATGTGTTTTGGCAATCAGCTGACTTAGGATACTAGGGACAGGCAGAGAAGTAAGTGTCATTTAGGCAGTACAGTCCATTGCTCCCACATCTCTTAATGTAATCCTAGGCATATCAGAGCGAAACCCTCCCCCACCACATAACACGATGACAGGTAATGGCCTCAAGTTGCGCCAGGGGAGGTTTAGACTGGATATTAGGAAAAATTTCTTCACTGAAAGGGTTATCAAGCATTGGAACAGGCTGCCCAGGGAAGCAATTGAGTCACCATCCCTGGAAGTATTTAAAAGATGTGTAGATGTGGCACTTAAGGACATGGTTTAGTGGTGGACTTGGCAGTGTTAGGTTTACAGTTGGACTTGATGATCTTAAGGGTCTTTTCCAACCTAAATGATTCTATGATTCTGTGATAATCAGGTAACCACTCTGCAGGGTGTTCTTTCCCTTTTAGAGATCACATGTAGTTTTTTAAATAGTTTAATTCTCCCACAAGCACTACAAGGCTGTCCCAGAACCTGACAGCTGTGGACTGGGATAAGAGTTTTTTCTCCTCTGTGAGGCAACTGGCACTGCTGTTGCCCAGGACAATAAGCCACAGGAAACCTCCTGCAAAATAGTATGGCCAAAGACCCTCACTTCATTCTGCTCCTATTGGACTGGACACAGGCTTTTACCCCAAACAATGGAAAATGAGAAAGTGGTTTTACACATAAGATACTGTCCCAAAACTGAGAAGCAGTTTCAAGGGAAATGCCAAGAAGCAAAAAGAAACTAGAACATTAATCTAAAATCATTGTAGAATCAGGCCATTGTGGCAGCAGGACATGAATGCTCTGTCCAATTTTTCAACTCCCTAGAAAGCCAGGCTCTGAAAGCCCAGCACTTCCATCTCCCTCCAGGTTCCGTGTTTCCCAAGTAGCAGTGTTCCCACCCAAGGCATCTTTGGTATCCTCCAAAACTCACTTGGTTTCCTTTCGTCCCTGAGCCTCTCCAGTCTCTCTGCAATAGCTCTATCCTCTTTTGAGAGCCCCTGGTATCTGGAGCCTGCTGGACCTGGAGGTTTTGCAGCTGCCTTCTGTTCTTTCAGCTGGTTTTGCTGAGCCTCAAAAGCTGCTACACGCCTGTGAGAAGGATGGAAAAAAGACATGACAATTGAGAACAGAGGTTTAAACCCTGAGATATGAAAACATCCTCTGTGAACCTAACAGGCTATTTGAAGAACATTAGTGTAGAAGAGAACAGAAATCACTCCCTCCTGTACCAGGCTTTCCCATATCAGCACAATGAGGTACTCTGAAGAGTAAGAAAAACCTTAGCTCCCAGGAGCAGCACACCTGGCACCATTTCCAAGTAGACAAGGAACATTTCAACACCAGGTTCCTGTTTCCAAGCCAACCCCGATCAGTCACAGATAAACGTAGGCAGGCGGCTGTTCAGGAGTCTATTCAAAAGAGCACACACCACACCCCCCCAAACAAACAAAAAACCCAAACAACAAAACAAAAGCCCCATCCTCAATCTAATTCTGAACAAGTAAACACCCACATCGCAACCCCCACTTTTGCTGGTCTCTGGAGGGGAAGAGGAGTGAGGGCCTGAAAGGCTGCTCTGCAGCAGAAGCAACCATCTGATTGGCAAGTGCAACTCACTTTTTGTAGTTTTCTGGTGGTGACCATTTTGCTGAACTGCTTTGAGAACCCTCTCTGGAAGACAAAAACAACAATTTCTCTGAACTCAAGATACTGGCAATGCTTCGATCATCTAGTCTCTCAACTCAAGAAGAATCAGTATATGTTTCTTGACCTCCTGGTACAGCCCCTTTCATAACGTCATTAATATGGAGAGCGATCAACTTATGGAAGGGACTAAGATAATATAGCTGCCTGGGACAGCAAGGGACTTAATTTCTAGTCCTTTGGTCCAGTTGTTTTGCATCTGGACAAAATGTGATTTAATATGGTCACCAGTGATGCAAAGGAGGAGCAGCTGAAATACCCTTGCCTCCCACAGCCTGCACCTCCCAGTTCAGAGAGCGGATAGAGAGAAGTTAGGTAAGACTCCCAGTGTAATTAGTTTCCATGCAGCAGAACACTCTGAAAGGAGCTGTGGCATGCAAACAACACAGAATTATATAATGCACAAGCTAAACAAAAGGTTACAAAAATTATTATATAACGACCAATATCATAACTACATCTTCTAGCACACTTGAACACCTCGCAGCACAAACACATCTGTGTAACTATCTTCTACTTTGCTGCATTCAGGTTGAGCTGCTAAACTACACACTTATGTAAGGTAGTTAGCATATTTTATTCATTCTTAGAAGTCACAGCTACAAACACATCTGCACTGTGCTAAGGCCTGTATAGTAACGAATGAGTGCAACATTGCTAGACTGCTTTCCAGTTCTAAGGCTTCAGCTCCGAAAGCTATTTGCATGAAGAACAACAATACGTGCAGCTTACAGAGCCACAGCCTATGTGTATTATCTACCCGCTATCCAGTCCAGGAAGATTTTTTTTCTCCTGTAACTCTCTAGTAATGATATTACACAGATGAAAAAAAAAACACCAAAAGAAACATGGAAAAAGGCTGCCCTGTTTTCTTAATGGCTTTGGACTTGTAAAGGGAAATCAGAAAATTTCAAAACTGAAAGACTGAATACTCTATTTTCACCATCAATAGCTCACACTGTTTTCATGAGCCAGTGCTTCTGAAATGAAGACCTCTGCTAATGAGAGGCTCTTCTTTAGATGCCTGCAGAGCCAGAAAATTCCCCACTCGCTGGTGGAAACTCCTTGCTATAGGAGAGAAGTGAGGAAGAGAGGTAAGAGAAATGCAAGAGAAGGAAGAAGACAGAGAATTGGTTGAGGGGTTCTGGTGTACACTTGTGCTCTTGTATTACTTGTTCACGTGTAGAACCCATACTGCTACTGAATCACATTGTTTAGTTTTCAACAGGCAATCTACAGGTTATGTTTGCAAATATTTTTTTCCTTTTAAAAGCAAACCGACTTTATGCAACAAAATTTTAAGTCTTCAGGCTACATACAGCAGAGACCTCTCAACAGTGAGGATTTGTGTCACTGTTTGCCCACGGAGGTAATAACTCTTTCAATATCTTATTGTCTGGCCATTCAACTACTACACATCTGAAAAGACTGCCAGTGCTTTCAAATGGGTGTAGACTTCTGGGCAAAAACACGGTGGGGCTTAACCTGGTCTTGCCTAGCTAAGTTATCCACAGGCATTCAATGTCTATCCATGAAGATTTAAACCTGGTTCTTTCAGACTACTCTGTCACCATGGAGAACAGCCTCACAAATCCTTATTCCTGTCTTTAGACTCACAGCTCATGTAACAACAGCTCAGTAATGGCCTGGCTTGAAACTCCGGGGTACAGGCAGTGTGCACGCACAAGTGCAAGGCACAGCTCTCACGCAGAAATCTGCAACGCAACATTGGGATGCAAAACGAAGATACAAAGCTGGACCCTGTCTTTGGGTGGAGAAACACTCTTGTCTTACCCAGTCAGTTTTCCGTGACACTGCTTGCACACCTTCTGCCGAGTGCTTCCGCAGCGGGGAACAGCAGCGCTGAAGCTGAGGCAGCCTGAGCAGAACGACCGTCCGCAGTTCTTGCACCCACACTGCGGAGATACGAGAGAGGGGCAGGACAGGCCTCCATCACCTAGGCACCATACACACCCCAGGGCTCTGGCTGCCGTACGCAGGAACCATGCCCGTGCCAAGGTGCACTAAAAATAATGCTGGGGTTACGCTGATTTTTCAAGAGAACTGCACCATTGGCTGCTGCTGAAGATACGGAGACTCTGAAGAGCCTCTGAGCACCAACACGTAAGTCCTGCTAGAAGCAGGGACACCGTTTCGTCCCATAATAAAATAAAGCGTGTGTGTGGGGAATTCTCTGAGACAATATTGGATTAGAGGAATGACATCTCATGACGGGTTTTTTATATTTTTTTTTCAAGCCATCGCACGTATTTGAAGACACGGGCACCACCAGAGCTCAGTAAGCAAGCAAGCAAGGACAACCACACTACGATGCTGACCGGGAAGCGTGCCCGGGCGCCGAGAGAGGCCGGCGTCCCGCTTCCCCGCTCAGGCCCTCGCACTGCGGGGGAGGCGCCCGCCGGACCGGCCGGGCTCCGCCTCGCAGCCGCTCCCGACCCCCCCTTCAGCCGGACTTGCCTCTTTCTTGAAGACAGAGAACTTGGACGCACACCCGTAGCACCGGCTATCCATGGCGCTACCGGAGGCGCGACACCGCGCTCCCGCCCCTCACACACCCCACCCGGCTGCCGCACGGCCCCGCGCCCCGCCGCGGCCCGACGGGAGTTGTAGTCCTTCGAGCCGCCTCCCCGCCTCCCGCCGCCAGCCGGCCCTCCGCCGACAAACCACACTGCCCAGAGCGCCCTGCCGCACCCGGGACGGGGACAGATCCGGCTCCGCCGCGCGATGCGCTGTGGTACCTGTAGTCTGGTGCCGCGGCCCCGCCCCGCCGGTCGCGCGGCACGGAGCGGCTGGGGCCGGGGAAGACTCCATTTCCCGGCAGGCAGCGCGCCGGAGGCGGGGTGGAGCCCGGCGGCGGCGGCGCAGCTGAGGTGACGGCCGGCTTCTGGCGGCGGTCGGCTGGTTGGCCCTGTGCGCCCCGCGGTGGGTCGGAGAGGAGGGGGGGGCCCGGCAGCGCCTCTCCCCGGCGCCCCTCCTCGCCAGGAGGATAGGCAGGGCGGCCCGCCCGAGGCCACGGGGCGGGCGCCGCCTCAGCCTCCCCGCGCCTCGGGGCCCCCCTTGCCCCGGCCTAGCTGTCTTTCTCGGGTGTTGGCTGTTCCCACAGGAACGAAAGGCATTTGCCACTTTTGAGGTGGGCGAGCTACAGACGCACCTGCGCTGTGCTAAGGCCTGTATAGTAACAAGTGAGCGCAATGTTGCTGGATCGCTTTCCAGTTCTAAGGTTTTCATTCTGAAAGCTATTTGCGTGAAGAACCTTCTTCATGCAGGCTGGGTGCTTCATTGGTTTCTCGTTATGTCGTTGAGCAATTGCTTACAACAGTTTCAGTATGGCATCGCTGCCTCGTGTGCCAATGTGTGCCGTACTCCCAGTACAGCAGACGTAGTTATTAAGGTGGTGTGGTTTTGCCCATTAGCTCTTGTTGGGTGTTAATAAGACAAAAAGTGTATTTGCTAATGCTGACAGAGTTGAACTCAGGTTACTCAGTTTGTCTTAAACCTGTGGTGAGATCCTGGTTCAGAAGAGCATGAAATCAGCTGAACTGTGAAACTCCAGTTATCGCCAGCCCATATTTCTGCCAGTGTTTGCTTGCGTGCCTTCAGAAGTCAGTGTCCCACAGTGTTTGGGAAAAAAAAAAAAAAAGTTACTGAGTGTAGTTCTAGGTACCATTGGTTCCCATGAGTCGCCTTGTTAATTGCGTGGGTTTACAATTACATTTTGCATTCTTTCTGGCTTAATAGGTAAGTCCACACTGTAAAGACTGACATAATTAAATTAAGAAACTGACTGATCTATTCAAGGAAGTAAGACTCATTAATATCTGAACAAAGCTAAAGGAAAAAAAATTGGGGTTTCCCCTCTCAAGCTTTCAAGTTTTTTGAATGGTAAAGAAGATTAGAAAGACAACTGTATAAAACTTGGAAGCTAAACTTTGCACCTGTCCCGCAATTGTACTGGAAATTCCATGTACTGTAGGCATAAAGCAGGGAATCGAGACAAATATAAAAGACTTCATTTGATGATGTCTTTGCTATTGAGCTGGTCAATGGGAAAAGACAAAGAGGAGATTCAATCTGAATGTCACCAATTGACAGGTGTAATTTGGATTGCCGCTCTTCAATACAAAATACAAGCAGTGACCCAAAGAACCTTCCTATCCGGAGATCCCCACCAACAGAGGTGCACGGGAGGGACCAAGACAGTTAAAGAAGTGGAACTTACCTGTTTAGAAACACTTCGGCTGAATTTGCCGGATGGACCTGAGAGTTGTGACCAGGGCAGGAGAAGACCTCGCTCTGCCGTGGCTGGAGTAAAGGAACGAGACAGGTTCACGTTCCCCTGCTGGCGTCCACCAGAGGGGGCCCGGCCCCCGCAGTTCTTCCAGCTCCTGTATCAGAAGGCAGCTGAACAGCAGCAGCTTTTCTTTATTTCTTCTCTTGCCTGCAGATGTTTCCCATGATAAAGGGAAGTCCGATTATTAAAGTCCTATGTGACGACTTAGCCCATAAGGTTTTCAATTTCTGTTTGAAATGTAGGAGTGATTAAATGGTCTTTGGTTCATATGTCTTTTCCTTGCCAAACTCAGTTGTTGCACAGTAAGTTGTACATTCTCTGTCCTACATAGCTATAGCTGCAAATGCTATGTTCTTCTCTAACTTGCTGTGAAACTGTGCCCCAGTGTATTAGACTTGGCCTTGATAATCTTGGAGCTTGATTGCTATAATGGAACGCATCGAGAAGTAAAACTTTTGGTCTGAAAAAGTTCAAATTAATTCAAAATGTGGCCGTCTGCCTATTCAATCTCCGAGGCTGTAATGTGTCTCCTTGCAGTTCAGTGTGATAAAGAGGGCAGATCATCACCACAGTGAAACTGAAAACTGAGTTTCAGTACTCCCTTGCTGTTCAGTAGGCTCATTTTCTTCTAGATTAGGAACCAACTGTACTATCAGCATGCCAAAAGCTGTCCTCATTTTCTGTCTGGGGTTCTAGTCATGCAAGCGTCGTCTCAGCCAGTTATTTACTTATGTAAAGGAAATGTGTTTTAAATTAACCACACAAGAAAAAAGACCTATGAGTAGTACAGTTTTTGTGTGTTTCTATAGTGCTTCATTCCAGGCTGTTTTTCTCCTACAGCAGTAATTGACAGATCTCTGTTCACCAGAATCTTGCAGATTTCCTTGAAAAGAGAGGTGGGGGAGAGCATCTGTCATTCGCCTCGGTGGCCAATCCGGCCCAAACCACAACAGCCCTGATTTGCCTCCCAGATAGGAACCTGGACAGTCCCAAAGCAGGTAAGATTGGAATACATGGACACAAACACTCTTGCCTCTTCCACCTGTACAGGCTTGTTGAAGTGGTTCTCTCTTAGCACAGATGTGTTTTTGTATGGACTTAAGGTCATACCTGTTTGCATCATGAGGTATGTAAATATATAGGAATACATAATATATATATTCATCACTGCTAGATACCTCTGTTTTTTTAAGGTTAAAACCTTACATGTTGGATTTCAAAGGTCTGTTAAGTGAATGCTGAACTTTCAGTAGAAACTCTCAAAATCCTCCTATGGTGGTATTTGAATCCTAAACTGTTGGGTATACCGTCCATTGTGTCTACTGGCTGGTCACTCTTAATTCATATATCTCAGAATATGAATGTTAATAGCAAGCTTATAAATAATTTTTATATATGGGCAGTGCCTGTTGTGGGAGGATTATTGTCTGTTAGATGCAAGTCCCCTTACACTGTGCAGTCGGGTACACCTAAGCTCTTAGCAGGGTTTGTGAATTCTACAGCTTCTCCATTTAAGATTCGCAACTAACTGTGGGTGAAAATGAGTAGCAGTCATTATAAGAAGGATGCTATTCCTTGGGATGTTTTGTATCTTGCATTTTCCTGTTTGGTGTGCCACAGATTTGTAGCTGAGTAATGTATAACTAAAGTCGAGACCGCTGGCAGGAAACCAGAGATTTCAGCAGTAATTAGAGGAAAGTTGAAGGTTTTGATATCTGCAGAGGGTCAGGAGGTGGTTTGGAGTGTATGTGGAAGCTCCAGCTAATGTGCATATCCCTTACGGAAAGTGGTTAACAAGGACCCCTAACAGAACTCATGAAAAGCAGAACCTTTAGATCTCAGACTGAAAAGCCTTTCCTATGAAAGAGAGAACTTATTCATCACATTATATTTCAGCCTGTTTGTACATTCAGGATTGCATTTCTACATCATTACTGTTGAATTCAGGTTTTCAAAACAAATGAGATTGGAGTCTTTAGCCAGGCTGTGTGCCCTTAGGGCTTACAGCTTGCCTGCAGGAAGGGCTTGCTTACAAATAAAACACCCTGATCAGGTCACATTGCCACATCCTACTTAAAACCATATTTCTGGGGACAAGTTGCAAGACCAATATTCCTATATGTGGTACATTGCCGTTTCTACATGTTGTTCATGCCTCTTTACCAAATGTGGGTGAACATCTAAAATATTTGACCTATGCAGAACCCCACATCTGGCCATGGGAAGGGAATCAAAAGTAATACTCAAGTTACAAAGCTGTTCAGCACCCTATATTTAAAACAGGGACCTATTAAACTTTGTATACAATGACAGTTGTCACGGAGTTAGTATTTTTGCACCTCCATGGAAGTCCTCAGAGTCAGGGAGAAGAATTAGCTTTTGTACAGTCTCAAGTTGAGGTTAAAAATAGAAATAGAGTTTCATTTTCTCTCATGCTGCTGAAATTGTTTTATCTTCCAAAAAGGTGCCAATCTAAATAGTGAGCCAAATTAAATGAAGGAATACTTTTTATAGCCAGAAGACAGGAGCTTGTAAGAACTACAAATATTTGTTGCCTGCTGTGCATGTACTTTCCCACTATGAAGCAAGCAAGTTCTAGACCCTGCTGTCCACAACTTATCAATTATCATTCTTCTGAGGGTGAAAATTAACCAGTGCTTAAAAAGGAAAACATTACAGATTCTTAAAAAAAAAGTCAGCACAACTCAAAATTTTCTGGGCTGCCTTTCTAGCACCAGGAAAGCAAATTAGCATTTTCTACATGCTCTTCTTCACAAAGGTATAATTGCAGCAAGAACTTTTATTATTTATTACATTTTGTCATTTTCCAGTTTGGCATTGGCATTTAGTTCTGAATACATCAAGTCAAGGCAAAGTGCTAGCTGTCTACAGTGGTGATTTCTTTCTTCCTCTTCAGACATCTCCTCAGAGGTGGAAGATTTCTCTGTACAGACAAGGTCCTTCACACCTAATATGTTCTCCAAAGTTACTGACTCTATTTACATTTGGTGGACTTTGCATTAGGTTTTCAGGCCTCATTTTTAAAAAATATTTTGGTAATACCCCATGGACAATTTCAATACCTGACTCAGGCCACAGCAAAGTGGCAACAATAGGTGCTTCACTCCGTTCCCCCTCCCTCACTGCTTGTTCCTGTCACTCTTAATCATTTCTTTAGTCAAATCTGTTCCCTGACCTGGTTCATCTCACAGAGCAGTAGTGCAATTCTTTGAGCTGAGATGCTGTACAAACATCCTAGTTTGCACCTTCAGTGGAAAGTGGTGATTTCCAGGCTAAGCTAAGGTGCCTATATGAACTCTGTAAGTGAGCTTGGCTTCAAAGCATAAACAAACATGTCTGAAGGTTTTTCTGTATGCATACTGGAATGCACATTAGTGTTGGGTAATAACATTTGTCAGAATACACGTTAAAGTTGCTACATATTCTGAAATTTTTATGGACACAGTTTCTAACTCTAGAAGTTCTTGAGAATCTGCTTACATAGTTTCAGTTCCGCTATTGTATTTTGCCATGCAACACTGGCAATGGGAATACTATAACAAAAAACCTACAGTCTCAGACAGAAGCATCCTATGGGCAAGCACGTTTTTTTCCTTAATGAAACATGCAAATGACACCACTGTAGACTTAAGGCTAAGAGATCAAGCCTCAAGCTTGTTAAAGGTATCAGGGAGCTAGATTTTTTTGCTGAAATTGGTGGCATCTTGACTTCTACCTGTGGCTAGCTGGCCTCATACTTTCATTCTGTGTTTTCCAACTCCCATCTGTATAGTACTACCTACCAAATGTATAACTCATCACAAATCCAGGCAACTCCCAAACTATATCACTGTGAAATTCAACCAGCACAAAGTTCCCAGTAGAAGTAAAGTCTGCAACCTTCTCTGTCCCACAATAAGGGCCAACTGCAGGTGATGTAGGTAGGCTTCCATCATGTATGAGCAAGTAGTCATAGATGCATCTGTCACTATCTTCCAGCTCAAAGGATAACATTTTGAGAGATATCTGAAGAAAATACAACCAAAGCACTTTGCTTCCAGGTTATATCCTTTTCTCTCACCCTTTGTATGTAGCAAGCACAAATAGTCTCAATTCCTTATGTGCAGGCACTGTTTTTTGCACCACATCCCGATCCCATACTGTAATGCAAATTAGTAGCAAATTATTTGCTTAGTTCATCAGCATTTGGATTGGAAGGAGAAGCAAGGGACAACATTGATCTTGTACACTTTAAATTCTTTTCTCTAGAGAAATATAAAAACAGCAGCTGTGCAATGTTTCAGTTTTCTAGTGGGAACTCTTACTTAGGGATTATTCTGAACAAAGCCTACTGGTACAAGCTAAATTTATAGGAGTTCACATGCATGTGTAAAGGTTGCCCCTTGCTGAACACCTCAGATACCAAGATCCAGCATAAGTTCTTAAACTGGATTTTTGTGTTCTGATTTCTACTCTGAGAATGCCTGCTCAAAAAGTGACATTACAGCTGTTATTCTCCAAGGCAAAAAGAGATTCCATAAGAAAGCGCTGGTGAAACTCACGAATTAATTCATCCATGCCTTACCTTGTGTCCTACTGGAGAACGGATGACCCAGAAGCATGCTCGGTTTTTGGGGTATTTATTGGGGTAGTTTGGAGAGGTGATGACTCCATTTGAGTTTGTGAACGTATCTCCACAATTCACTAAGGAGTAAAGGAGAAAAACAGAGAAAGGCATATTAAGAAGAGTATTTTGGCAGTAGAAGTGAGCTTGCTTATACTCTATTCTATTCTTTCTTCAAGCCAAGAAAAAATATGCTACCATGAAAGTCTACTGTTGAAATATTTTATTTCTTTGCTTAGTACTTGTATCAGCAGCTGTACTGAAGGAACTAAAAACATGGCTGCTAAATAACCTTTGGAGGACAGGAAACAGCTGCATCTAAAGCTATATCTGTCGTTACAATTGAGTGTTACCGTATTAGCATAGCATTCTAACGGTACTAACTTACTGCACTTTCAGAAAAGAATTAGCTCAAGTATTCAAGATTGCATTGTCAAGCTAGATCTAATGCTATCTAGAAATGACTCCATCAAAACTAATGCAAAAAGAGTAAAAGTGACACATTTCTAAGACTTCTTCAATTTATGCTTTAAAAAAGTTTGCATTTTTAGTTTAAATAAGGCAATAACAAGTTATTTGGGCTACTGTCTTCTAACTGAAAGCATGCTGCAGCACAACAGAACTTTATCCAGCAGTCCATAATGCATTTGTATGTTCGTGGAACAGACACTTCTTAAGTGACTACAGTAGGCACTGTGGTTTCATGTAACATAACAAAAGCCTTTCATTCAGAAAGTGTAAGTTACCCAAGGTTACTGTCTCTCCCATTGCATAAAATGCCACAAAACCTTGAATAACATATTGCCCAGATACTGGCTTTACATCTCATTTGTTGAGATTTCTTGTTGAGTTCTGCAGTCTTCGTGCTCTTTGGCTGTGCTGCTCCTATTAGTTACAATTGTTGCATTGTTTTTATTCAAAGAAATTGTTCTAAAGATGTGAAGCAGCCTAGCAGAGGCTCTCGGAAGAATGTGAGTGGGTTCTTAGGATTACTAATGTAAGACCCATGCAACATCCCATTTTCTGTTTCCTGCTAACCTTCAGCCCCATTATTACATAGCCTTCTGCATTAGCAATTGCTATGGAAGTGTAAAGAATAACACAGGAAAACCTACTCTGGAGTACATGTTCAAAATTTTTACTTCTTCCATACAAATACTATGAATACGGTTCTCCAAGCTCTTTAAAGGAGTGTTCATACCCCTGTTGTAGGAGGCTCTGAATCCTGTGGCTGTAATGCTCTCATCGCTTGCAAACTCTACCAGCATTGCTGATCCAGATGCCACTAAGGAGGGCAGTGGCCCCTTCCCACAGTATTTGTCCAGCAAGACAGGGAAATTCTTGCTGTTTCCGTTGTAAATTTTTATATAGTCAGAAGAACAGTCTGAGGAGGGTTGGAGATCAAAAGCCTCAAACTGCAGGAAAATCTTGAGAAACAAGAAAACAGATGTTGGGTTTAATGGTATACACAGGGAAAGAGTCAAACCATCTAATTGTTATGAAGTGAACTAGGACTTCTTATTCATTTTACTATCCATGTATCACTGAAACTTTACTTTCTGTATAAAAAGAGCATAGAATTTCACCTAGCTACCCTGTTACTGAGCCCAGTGATTGATGTTTGACTACTGCTTGTCTTTGAAAAGCCATCCAATCTTAACTGGATAAAAGTTACATTAAATAATGCATCTGATAGTCTTAATAAGTCTTATGAAAATTGTTGAGAGTGTCTTTTCATTCACTGCATAACAAAATAAATGTCTTGGTCCATGAAAATTACTCCCAGAGGCTAGTCGTAATAATGAAATAATGCTGTGTAGCCTTGACAGTGTGGTTCAAACCTTTTTTCTCCTAATAAAAATTACCTTACTTCGACGGATGCGGATCAACCACAGGCAGTTGCTATTATTCGGGTATGGGGAAGGGTAATTGACAGAAGAGAACGAGCCTTTGGATTTAGGCAACACAGAGCTACAGCAATCTGAAGGGAAGAACCAAACAGTGTTGAAGAGAATGAAAACTGCACAAAAATCTTCCAGAAACGCCTGGCAAGTCTCTCCAACCATCTGTGTCAGTCAAGCTTGCAAAAGAGAAATGAATTATAATGCTTAGAACTGTGTTGATGTTCCTAGTCTAAAAGTTATTCAAAACCTGCAAGTGAAATAAAGCTAGTTAATGTACTTACCTGCTTCAGCTACTAATGTTTTTTTAAAGACAGTAGGGCTTCAGTCACATATTTTAGTTTACTAAAAAAGGCCCGGATCTTTCATGAACTTCCTTAACCTCAATCACAGGACTAGTTTCAACGACATCAGTACATCAATTCCTATCAGCAGATGTGTGTGTATTCATAACTGTATGCAAAAAACAAGCTTGAAAACTGGATTCTGTCAAAGCAAAGAGGGGTAGTCACTGGGGGAAAACAATAACAGAGAGCACTGAAGTCAAGCTACAAACCTAGTGACTGGTATACAACATCTGATCTCATCTGTCTTTCATCTTTCCACATGTAGTGTTCATTTATTGCACTATGTGTAACTCCCCAAATTACAAAATATGAATATATGACATCTGAACACATGAATTTATGACATTTTTCTTTTGCTCCCTAGTTCCCCTGAGACAACCAGACTTTTTGTCTTTTAGCCCCCTGAGTTTTTCTCCTTTTTTTAAAATTTAGCCCTTTTCTTCCAAAACATACAGATCTAATTATGAAATTACATAATAATGGTATTGAAGTGTGATTCATTCCCAGCTCCACTATCAAGAATAAATATCATTAAATACTTGTTATCACTATCTTTGAGACCATGCACTTAAATTGTAAACTTGTCGTATCTGCAGTTAAGAATTTGGGAGGAACTACTCCCAGCAATGATTTCTGTACCTAAGTATCCAACTGAAGGAATGTGGATTCCCACTAATTACTGATGTTTATTTAACTAAGTTCTAACACAATTCAGAGCAGAATTTGGTACACTAATATTTAGGCCATGTTAATGTTTCTTGATATTTTGGTGGAAAAAAATTGAATAACATATCAGAAAAGTCAAATACTGTGTAAATCCATTAGCCTATGTACTGGGAGTCAAGGCAAAAAACGTGCATTGCAGGAGGACGTCTGGTGTTTTACCTGTGTTTTGTGCATCTCAACTGAAGAGTTCCCGCTACAGAGGAAAGCTAGGTATTTCTAGACCTTAAGATACCACAGTGATGAGTTAAGAAATGGATGGGGCAAGGAAGTAGATAACTATACAAAAAGCCTGGTGAATTCCCCTCAAAGAGATGTTCTGCTCAGCCTAAATGACACCCATACTTACAGCCCTGCAGTCATTTTTTAATTGAAAGAAGCCACAAACCTGCTGGCACTACCGATGCCCATGACTCTAAGCTATAATCATGGCTGAGAATAGCTTACATGCTTTGCAATCTTCAGAGCTTTCCTGAAATGAGAAGTTGACAGAGGTAGCAACCATGATTTCTCTGATGGGTTTTGCTTATGTCAAAGAGCAGGGACTAGGTGAGGATAACTCAGAATGACAGTGAATTCTTGAAAGTAAATTGTCTTTTCCAAGAAGGCAGCAGCTTGGCACAGGGATGGGTCTGTTTCCACACACATACCAGCCCTCTTGTAGGGTGAGGGAGAGACGTATTGAAAGGACTGTTGGTTGAGTTCCTCTGGGGATGTCTAACAGTGCCTACAGACATCAGCTGTATAAGGATTCACATGCCTTCTAGCTACAGCACTTACTGCACTTGTAGAGCTTGTTGATTTTAGCTACATCCAAGTTACTCAGCCCTTCTCTCTGCCCAATGGGTATGGAGGGGTCAGGAACTGGTACAATAGTTGGTTTCCCTGGAGTGCTGGAGAAATCATACCTGTAGAAATAAGGAAATCACGTTTCTAGATCACTTCTCTTAAACAGTGAAGTTCTGTAACTGCATAATCATATTCATGTACCACATGCACAGAATTTCAATGGAAAAGGGCAAGAAGCTTCTCGGAGACCAGTTAGTCTTCCCTGAAGAGGACCAGCGTGGCAGCCATTTTGTGTGCAGCAGCTGAAAGCAAGAAACAAGAAAAAGCTGCGCTGTCCTGAATGAGGAGAGCTTTCACCAATGTCCTGGCACAATGAACTGAATCCCCACCTTCATGACCACCAGAGACAGAGGAGGAGGAGTAGTTCTTTCTCAGTTACTAATTGTTTATTTGCTGTCTGCAATTTCCTGGCTCCTGTTAGACAAGTTTTATCTCACGGTTTTCTGCAGAAGTTGTTACTTGCTAGTGGAAATAAAGGAGAAAGGACGTGATACAAGCTTGTACATTATAGACTAAAATGCAACCTTAGACAGTGTTCCCAGATGAATATGAGGCAGCATACACCATCTTAATGATATAAAAAAATCCCATCTTTCTTCTCTCTGTACCTAAATATTGTTGTCTATGATCAGCTGTTACTATGCTAATGAAATTATTTAGAATTCAGGACTGTTTTAGATCAGTGACTCGGTAGAGTTAGACTTTGGACGATAGCCATGTCAAAAGCCTCTAGCAAGAAACAGGAGTACAGTGAAAGAAAACATTGTCCTAATTTTTTCTTCTATCCATATCAACTCTGTTTTCCAGAAATTCTCCTGACAAAGGAAGTCACCCTTAATTATGTCCATTCACTCATTTTTAAGTGAACAGCAAAAGTCATTCCCTGCACAGACCAATTCCTTCTTCCTAGATCTGAGCAGAAGATCTGAAAGCTGTTTGCTCCATTGAAAAGACATCTCAGAAAACGACTTACGCGCCATAGTGCATCACTGAAGAGTAGTCATAGGGAAGGCCCAGATTTTTGGAATTCACTTTTCCAAAGTTCCCTTGTTCCCCTGTAAGGTAGGAAAGCAACATTTCAGTCAGAACAATTATTGCTGCTCTAATAGTACACCGCCTGCCGTCATAAACCTAAGAGTACCTGTTCTCATGAGATCTTGGACCTATCAAAACCACCAGAGCCTTTTGAAGCCCATGGGAACCCATTTTCACTCAGCCTAGTAGGTTTCAGAATATAAACCAAATCAAGTAAGTCAAAGTTTCAACATAATCAATGAATCCATTCCACTCTTCAAGGAAAAGTATTCATCTGTCTGTCTTTATTAGGGTGTCTGCAAGTATATTTCAGTGCATTACCTTGAACATTATAAGCATCCAACCTATGTCCCCAAAGCTGCGACCATACCTTGAGAGGGAAATCTGGCTGACCACCTAGATCAAAAATTTGGAGGTAATTGTGGGTGACCACCAACCTGTCTTGCTGAGTCCTTCCACCAAAGGATTATAAGACCACAAAAGAAAGGGATACCGTTTGCCTGTTACTCATACCAAAGGACACGTTGTCAGCCTTGTTCTGGCTCTGGCTCTGGTCAAACCCGTCAGCAATGACTACAGTGAAGTGATACGACTCACATGAAGCAAGGGCACTCAGTAAGATCAGCTAGAAACATTCTGTCTGAATATAGCTGCTGGTATAGCCCCTGTCATCATAGCTGCTGAGCATCTCATCACTTTTCATCTGTGGTACATTGACACAGGACTGGGGCCCAGAGACACAGACTGGAATTCATGTCAGCTAGCTTTATTTCTCTAAGTTGGGCACTGAAGCTATTCATCAAGGCTCCCAGTATAGCCAGAGGAGAGGGAGAGAAAGAGAGACACAATTGGAGCGAGTTTAATCTGAAGACACCTATTTCTCTGCATTGACTGGAGAGCATGAATACGAATTGCACCCTGATCTCTTGTCCATTGTAAGACAGGCAAGCAAGCAATGTCAGAGGAGGGAGCCTGGGCTTGAGACTAATGCCCTAACCACTGAGCGCTCCTTTCCAGTTCAACATCTGTACCTTCATTATTGTAACTAGTGGTTTGTAAACCACAAACCATCTGGACAAGAGTTCAGTGTTGGATGCTTGTCAGAAAAATCTCTGGAGTCTGCACAACTTGGCTGGCAGGCTTGCAATCAGAGCCAGTCTCTTCCAGTAACGTCCTTCAGCACTGGTCCCAATGAGGGCTAGGAAACGCAAAGAGAAGCTTCTCAATTCTGAATTATAGAAAGTTCGGGGATAAACATGTCTTCAGAGCTTTTCATAGCTCAAAAACTCAGTCAAGTCTCAAACTGGTTCTCAACAGCATTGGTTTTCCTGACTGTTAGGTTTTTATCTCAGTTCCTCTTATCTGCTGTCTTGACTTCAGAAAAAAATTATCAGCAAGTGCACAGCTTCTTTTGAGGTGATGAACAGAGAACACAGTTCAAATGCAGTCAAACATTTAAGCATATGGCTACTGTTTGGCACATAAGTGCTTTGCTGAATTGGTTTGTTAAAAAAGAGCAAGTAACAGCAGCCTGGCTGGACACAGGTGGTGCCAGCAAACTAGTATCTGCCTCATCACATGCCAGAGAAATTTGGCTGTCTAGACCTGCACACGTGTGGTGACTTAACCCACCTTTTCCACTGTAAAAAAAAAAATCTCTCTGCCAGAATCTATGTGTAATGACTCATAAGAGCTGAAAAGGAAGCTTTGGCCGAAGTCTCTGAATACAGTCTTTTTCCCCAAAAGTTTGGGAAAAGCAAGCTGAGTTTCAAGTAGATAAGTGGACAGCAACCAATCAGGCTGCCTTTTGTCAAAACAAAGAAGTAGGATGGCTTCCAAGGTGAATTTCTGGGTAAAAACAAAACCCAGCAAACATCCACAGTACTGCAGTCCTGGCAAGAGAAAAACAGCTTGTGTGGGAGAGCTGGGAAGCTGCAGAAGGTCTTGAGGTCTAGTTCTGCACCACTAAGGTCAGGGGGAGCTCTGCCATCAGCACTGTTAATAGCAGCGTGTTTTTAC
This sequence comes from Burhinus oedicnemus, assembly GCA_008921705.1. Taxonomy (NCBI): domain Eukaryota; kingdom Metazoa; phylum Chordata; class Aves; order Charadriiformes; family Burhinidae; genus Burhinus; species Burhinus oedicnemus. The sequence continues at coordinate 27,394 of VFFE01005550.1, forward strand.
AGGAGATGTACACTAACAGTCCTCGTGAACATAGCTGTGTTTCTTCATTTCCTTTTCCCTGCATAGCTTTGCATTTTTTCCCTACAGTGCTTCTGCTGCACACACTCCGCATTCTAACTCCCTTGTCACGCCAGTCTTCTCAGCCTCCACCCCAGGTGAATGCTGTTAAAACACTGAAGATACACCCCATCTCCTTTTGCACAGTCTTGTCTTCTTCACCTCTTCCCTCTCTTTTATCCTTTCATGATACTGTGCCTGAATCAGAGCTTGGTTACATCTGTATCCTTTAGGAATGACGACATCTGAACCTGTGGACTTCCTCCTGCAAAACTAGTGTAAGATTTTATGTGTCTAGTATCTTTCATATAACTTCACGTTTTAAACTCCTCCTTCCTAGCACATCCTTTGCTAGCATTTCAAACATGACACACCCATGTTGTACAGTGGCAAAAAATTCATAGCAAAATTACACCTTAACACTAGAGCTGAAACCTCAATAAAGAACAACACAAATGGAATTTACTTAGGCTATCATGGGAATAGCTGAAAAAAGTTTGGAGAACAGTCTGTTAGGAATTTGCAACAAAAACAATCAAGTTCCATCTGGAGAAATAGATAGATATATTTTCAGCTGTGCATGACATTGAAGAGCAGAATATCTTCTTTGTTGAAGAGACTTACTAGAATTTGGTATTCAATTGTCCAGCCTCATTTACTATTATTTTCTATAATGAACTAACCACACTAGTATCTTTTTACAATTGTTGTGGGTTGTCCAGCTCTCTCATAGCTGTCAGACAAGTGATTCCTTGCATGCTTTCTTCCCTTACTTTCCTTCTAGGTACCAGTTTCTTGCTTTCCCTGGGACCTCCTATCATTCTCTCTACCCTCCTCAGAGCCTGGAGCTCTGTATATACTCCCATGTTCCCAGCACACAGATCAAGGGCACGTGCCCAGACTATTCATCCTGCGTTCCTTCTCCTAAATAACATTCACTTGTTTTCTCCCTACAGATTTACCAGTCCTGATTGCTCCCCATTGCTCCTTCTTTTCATGGCAGTGTATATTATTCTCTCCTCAAGGAGGAAATAGCTGCAGTCCTTCCTCCCACATCATGCCAGGTCCCAGAATTTTGCACGTGCTAGTGGTTGCATGTGCTTCCATTCTCTCTGCATTGAGTCCCTTGTGCATCTACATTTTAGGCTATGTGCATTTCACTCACTGCCCGTGCCAAGATGCCTACCTGCTGCCTTCCCTATTTCCATGGCTTTCCCCAAGATAGAGTTGCTGTGTGATTCCCCACCACGATCTCTGAATACCATGTTTCAGCCATCTCAGCTAAAAGTCCCATAGTCTTGCCTCCTGGCCAAGTCTTTGCAACAACATTTTGCATTCCTGATGATCTCGGTATTTTGGATATAAGGTGAGTCTGGGCTCAAGATGGCAATCAAAATAAGAACGTAGAGCTACTTTTAGGCTGCATCCGCCCTGGAGGACCACACTAACGTAGGTGTAGCCACAGAAATTCCCCTAGTACAAACACTGAGTGACAAACTCCCTCACACTGAATGTGCTGCTGCTGCAATTCAGCCAGCATTAATCATGATTCTTATTTGCATAGCTGTTCACAGAAGAAACATTCTCCTTTATCTGAAAGTATATGCTTTCTCTTAAGATTAATGGACATACCTGCCACAATGTGTTCCCACATAATCTTGACAAACCTGTCCCGATCACTCCGTGCCTGTTCGTGGATGAAACCCAATGCATGGTTCATTTCATGCTGAATTGCTCCTTTATCCATGCAACCATTTTTCACCAGGCCTACTGCTTGTCGTCCTCCAATTTTTCCAAAGTAAGACCAGCAGCTAAGAATAAGCAATCAATGCGCAAAATGATCACATTCAGCAAATACAAAGAAATAGATGTACTGATTATACCACCGAGGGCCAGATGTGCAGCCACGCAAGGGACACGCAAATAGTCACTGGTGTGAGATATCTAGGCTTCCAAAAGATGCCAAACTGCACAGGGGGAGAAATAATGCCTTTGTGATGAGTAGGGCAAATTTTAAAACAGTAAAATGGCTATATCAAACTAAGATGAAGCAGTTTAAGTAGTCAAGCAAAGAACCTGAAACAATTATACCTCTTTAAATTTTTACAACAGTTAAGGAAAATATCTTATTTTGATTTATAACCCATTATCTTTAAGTCCACACACACATTTATTCCTGCAGCCTATTAACTGATGTTACTACCAGTATATCAAAAGAAAAATGAAAAATTGTACCTGCTGTCTGAATCTTGACTCTAGGATAAAAAAGGACAATTACCTACATCGTGGTCAAAACAGAAAAGAAGCTGAAAGGCCTGTTGAGTGTTTCCACTGCCAGGAGACAAGGAGCTTACCTCTGCCCACGTTCAACATACACGTAGTCTGTTTCTGTAGTGCGATTTACAAACTGCACACAGGTCAGTGTGGAGATCTCTTGCAGAGCATCAGCAATCCAAGACCTCTCTGTCACTGCTAGAAAGAGAAAGGGGCCAGGAGAAATCTTCCTCGGTTAATCAAAAATGAGGTGCATTGATGGAGTGCATTCCTTTAAAACTTCACAGCACTCGTTAGCTTTTTATCATACAAGTATAATTAAAAAAGGGCACAAAGCCTTCAGAGATCTTCAAGTTGATTGGATTTTTAAGGGGAGATGTAAGATGTATAGGTGGCCCTTATGCATATTCTGTAGAAGTCAGCTGATGGAAAGCAAAAGACTGTCATTGTTTCTTCCATTAGACAGAATGGAAAAAATGCAACAGTTTCAGATACAAATAATTGGATCAAAGTAACCCAAATGAGCCATCCAACCGTAGCTAAGCACCAAAAACCTATTTTGTTTATCAGAGATAACAAATGCGTTCCACACACCCCTTGGAATCACTTGAGACAGCCAACATTCAGAGGCTCTGAAGATCACAGTGTTTCTATTCACGTACTAAATAAAGACTGGAGTGTTTATCTGCTTTTGAACATTTTGGTCTAATTTGGCTTCCTCAGTTATGAATCATCTACAACTGATTTGTATCTTAACTTCCTCATCTTCAAAGTTTGGAGAGAGGGAGGCAGATGGAATAACCCTCACCCAACCACAAGAGTATATGCTGCAATTCTGGAAGCATGTGGGCAGGGGAGCAGTCCAGATAACGTAGCTGAAATGGTAACACAGATTCCCTTTGCCCAGGAATGGGAATCGGGCACAGGCTGTATTTAACTTCCATGCCATTTTCTCTCAAGCTAAGATCTTTTAAGAAGATGGAAGTATGGAAGCCTCAGACCAGAGAAGCTTTGGCAGGGGAGAGATGGAAAACCTGCACGGCCCACTTGAAGAATTCTGGAACAAGATTTTGTAGATTAAGGCATTGGTCCTGCAGCCTTTTACACAGGACAGAACTATTGACTGACTAGAGGGAAATAATAAGGGAAAAAATATCTCCAAGGATTTTTCCTCCATTTTTTCCCCTACAGGATTTCTAGTGCGGGAGTATTTCTATGAGAGATTTGAAAGAAAAATTATAATATTCAAAAAAGTGTCCTTAGTGGTAATTTTGACAAAAATACATTCATAATGTGAACAAATTATATTTCTTCTTCTGTACTTGCTAAATATCAAAGTGCAGGAATGAGCTAATATTTGTAATTAAAATTAATTAGCTGGTATTTATATAACTACTACTGCGCAAGTAACCACATTTAGTGTCTGTAACTGAAATGTTTGGAGTCTTAGCCAAAGTACCATAGGGCTGACAGATTAGCAAGAGAGACACGTCGATAAATTCTCATTTGGACCACGATTGCTTTTAGTGAATGCCACAGAAACATAAAATAACTGAGAGTATAGGGACCAGAAGATCAATGCTAACTTTACAGCATTCATTTGCATACACTCACAGAAATCAGAAGAGATGTTAATTGGAACCTTGACTAGTCCATCTTGTGACTTGGGCCACAAACAACTCTCACAGTTAATTGCACTGCGTCGTCCTCTTCTCAAGAGGATGTCTCCTTCATACACAGCTATTTCACTACCTGGCAGATGAAGAAAATAAAGAACATACAAGGTACTGAGAAGGCAAACAGATGTGCAAAAGGGAGATGAGAGCTGTACACTAACCAAGGTTTTGTACCTTTGGAAATTTCTTTCAGTGAAGTTCATTTCCTAATAATGTGAAAATGATTAGTAAATTAAGACTCAGTGAATCTAGCATTCACAAAATGCTAAGACTGGTTAGATCTGCCTTGCTTCCTGGATAGAAAAGATTAATATTAATATAGATGTCATAGTGCAGCTGTAATCAAAGTCGTGACTAAATATATTTTAGCTTCAGAAGCTTTGGGAGCCTTCAGAGTGGAAGGCTAAGTATTATAAGTCATTGTTCTCTTCATTAGAGCTTGTGGAATTAAAGCAAAATCATAACTGACCTTGTAAAAATGGTATGAATCATACAAAAGAAATCACTATTTTTATCACGCATATTGAATGTATAAAGTTATTAATTTCCAGGTTAACTGTTAATTTGACAAAAGACATTGTGACATGCTCCTCAGTTCTGACTCCAAAATACTTCAAATACATTTCTCACAGACAAGAGCTATTGGTTATTATGCCAAAAACGTACAGTAATCTTGGGTACAGCAGACAGGGAAGTGCCTTATATCACATAGGAAAGAAATCAAAGTGAAAAGTATTCTGAATTGCTGAGGCTACATATGGAAAAGAACGTTCCATGTAGCAATTGCTCAATAAGTCTTCTTAATTTCTTTATCATGACAGCATAAATAATCACACTGAATGCAACTTTAAAACACATCTGAGTTCTGTGAGTTGTTTTCCACTGATGCTGGAAAATATTTTCAAAGAGAAAAATACACCGAATCATGAGAATGAGGTATAGAGAAGCAGCCCCACCAAAACCTACAGTTATTTATATAATAATTACAGTCAAACTCACCTAAGTCATTGTTTCTTGTATGTATCTGAAAAAAAAAAAAAAGCACATCTTTTAATACATGCTTATCTCCATGGCAGATATTGTATCATACAGAATCACAGCAGTAAAAGTTTATAACTAATTTTAAGATAGTCAGAACAACTCAGCAGCAGCAATGTAAATTCTCAACATCTGACAGCAGGGACACACCTGGACAGGTTTACTTAGTGCAAAGCTATAGAGAAATGCTAAATAAGTTGGCAGAAGAAAGTACTTCATCTTCAAGCTTCCAAGATGATCTTCTCTGCTCTGCAGCTCAGTTCTCAAAGTTGTGGTTAGTTTACTTGGGGCAAGTTTTATGGGAAAGCTGCTGCTGTTGTTAACAAGTGTAACAAAATTAGATAACAAGGACTATTTTCACAAAACAAACAAGCTGCAGGACCTCTCAAGAGAATTTCCAGGCTCTCACTTCTTATTTATCTTCAGAAAACAGAGGAAGTGGAGCAATAGGAAAGAAAAATCCAGCAACCTTTAAAGTGACTCATCTTTAATTCTAAGAAGAACCCATGAGCTGCTGCAGGTCCTGTCATTGCTGACCAAGGGACAGGATATCCGGTAGCAGTCTGTTTACAGCAAAACTCAATGTCAAGGAACTTTTCATCCATCCACACTGACTACCTGTCCTAGAAACTCCTTAGCTTGCTGCCAGGAGCCACCCTGCTCCGCAGAGCCCATCTGTCAGCCTGCCCGCTCTGTGCACAGCTCTCGGCCAGGCATTGCTGGCCAGCAGCACTGGAAATCTGTTGGAGCCAGAGATGGATCTGATTGTTGGTTGAAATTGCAATATAATCATCACTGGCCGTGGTCGTGTGGCTTTCTGGAGTCTACAAATAAATAAAACCACCACTCCCAGAGTTTTGCCTTCCCGCCTTCTGGGAAGCCCTCCTTCCTTTGATGTCCATGAATAGAAACAAGCCTAGAAAGGCAGGCTGAACCCTAGAAAACCCACACTGTAAGAGTAAGCCACACTATGGGAATATTCATGTTGAAGCCACATGAACACCACCATAGGCAGGCAGATGTTGTTTTCTCCTCCCAGCTTCAGTCCCTGCACAAATATCTACGTGCTAAAGAAAATCCTAAGGATTTGCTGCATTAGATCTTTAAGAAACAAGGAAGAAAACCTTTGGAATTGCCCGCAAAGACAAAATTCAGAGAAATCTATGTGGTTCACAGCAGATTGACATGGCAGAAGGTGCCTTTCCAGACAGATGTATGGGCTGGTCCTTTGTTTTTAAGGAATACTTTGCTGCAAAAATTTTAGCTGATATTATGTAAAGCTTGGCTACTAATATTTTCCTTTTACCCTACTAATAGTTTGTTCCTAAACTTTCTAAAATATTCCACATTTCTGTGACTTCCACGATTCATCTACAGTTATAATTTCCATGTAGATTACACTGCAATAAGAAGGTGCAGACAAAAAGAACTCATTTTGCTTTGGCTGATACGAGCACGAAGTTCAGAAGTCCTCATTAGTTTGTTACACAGGTAACCAGAGGTCCTCCCGTACAGTTCCGAGCAACCTCCGCGTCTATTCAAGATCAGGTTCAAAAGAGAGACAGAAGGAGTCAGAGGAGAACATTTCTGCTGCGTGTACGTCACAAAATGACAAGGGAGAGAGCAGAAGTTATCAGACAATGAAAGCAAGAGAACAAGACCAGATCACTGTGAAGAGCCTGGTGCTGGGTCACTCCAGGCGTGCAGCAAGGAGGGATGGAAGAGCCCTTTGAAGTTCTGCCATGCAGATTTGCGTATCCATTCCGTGGAAGGCTGTAATACCTACTGACTCCAGTTGCAGACCACGGATCAGAATAACCATTGAGTCAGGAGATTTGTCCCATGGCTTAATTCATTTTCCTGACTGCCAGAAAGAAATGGGTGTTTTTCAAGGCTAATTAATAGACCAAAGTCTCATATCACACATTATCAGAAGTCGTCGCGTAGATGCAAATTTCCTTTTTGATGCTGCCTGTCTGCATTGTCTGCTTTGATATTCTAGCAGAATAATGTTCAGGTCTCAGTCTCATTATCTATCCAAATAATTTGATTACACAGCTGTAACTTGCATTCTTTCTCCTGTACGCCTTTTTTTATGCTGTGTTTTGACATTTCTCATTCTTAGCCACACTGTCCTTGATCTGCCAGATATTTTATCACTGGTGTTTGTTAGTAATTTTAATATGATGTTTATCACATTCTTAGTGATGCTTACTTAGTTATGCTTACTTAGTTTCACCCTCATTCCATGGCAGAGAATGAGCACTTCTTCCAAGTCCCTCTTGGCATAATATTAAATGACAAAGGTAGAAAAACCAAACACCTGTTGGTGTTCAAGTATAGGTTTTTTCCTACTCTGTAGCAGTAATAGGTATCATCAGAAGCAACAGGAATAGTAAGTCCAACGATCCTTCCATAATGAAGAAGTCAGAGGGCACTTTCCCTGGCTAAAGCATTAGACTGTATGACCCTCAAGGGAAACAAAATTCAGGAGAGTGAAAAGCCATATGATTGTCTAAGGATCCAGTGGAATATCACTCTAATGCTCAGTTTCTCAGCTATTCGCACCAAAGGTTGTGCAGCCAATTGCTGGTGAACAAGCAGTTGGCTTAACTCAGCTGCACCTTGAGAAGTTTATTACTTTTCAGGAGGATTCACAGTTATCTCTACATGTTTAAACAGGCCAATTGTTCTTACTACATTAAGAGTCCTAATTTTTTATGTCACAATAATAGAAAGTACTGCCCTTACTCCGTGACAATTATTTTTAAAATTGTTTTGTGTGATACTGCCTTTGGACAGAAATCAGATTCTGCTGAAGAGAATTTTAAAATAACTTTGTAGCCCTCAAATGAAAGTATGATACTATACTATAACAGGCTGAAAAGAGTTAAATAATAAAAACATGCATGAAACTTCCTTTGTGTTTAAAATGATGTTATTAAACAGTTATGTTTACAGGTATTGTATCCTTCAGGATGCTAGGATTACTGAAAGCATGCATTCATGCCTCATTATTTACTGATTGGGAGAAGAAAATGAACTTTCCCTGCTTTTCAGTTGCCAGTCAATTAATCAGTTTAGGATAATTAAATCATTGACTTTGATCAAGTACAATAAAAATGTTTTGGCTTTTCCAGAAAAGGTCAAAATCCCCAAAATAAGATTTTGTAGATCTGGCACCTGGTGCCCAGTCCTTACTTTGTCCCGGTTACCAGCCAGCAAAAGCAAACCTTTCATAGAAAAGGTTACTATCCAGCATGTATGCTTGATATATTAAGACTAGCATTCAAGTGCTTATGTATTTAGTCAGTTTTAGTGTAGGTTAGAGTATCTTATGCCGTAGCACATATTGACATATTTCCACATTTTAGGTACTTTTTTATTTAAACGAAAGACTTATTCTTTAAAAGAAAAAATCTCCCGTGTAAATACTAACTGAGATGTGTTGAAATCAGTTTGAAACCAATGAGTGTTTGGACGCTGTTCCTCCTAAACCACTCCTGTAGCAGTGTGATCTCTGCTATTTTAACATGATTTATCTTTTACCTTTCCTGTATCAGAAGGATACCATAACCCTAGAAAGGAGAGGCACAAGTCCAAAGACTCTGCCCTGGAGATAACGACATGTGTCAGTGAGCCTTAACCTGAGATGATGGCTAGAGACAAGAATCAGATGAAACTTTTACAGCTAACTTGGTTTTATCTGGTTTGCAGTAGCTGTAGGCTGAAGAGAACTTAACTATAGTTTTTGAAATTGATGCATGGGGAAAGCTGGGTTCTTGGAGACAGGCTACAAAGGTTGGTGTCAGTATTTGAATATCTAAGTACCCCAGGGCTGAGCCAGATGGGACTGGCTGGTCTGTAGCTTCCCTGGTTCTGACAAAATCTGATCTGAAACTAGTGTCCAACTGCAAATATCACCCTAATGCTTTGTTTTATTCACAAGTTATTCAGGCAAATAACAGAAGTCTTGATCTAATGCTGCTCTCTAGTGGTTTGCCATTTGTGCAAGTGGGACACGTTTCCAATTACAGTTAGGAACTCCCCATCACCACTCACAGCTTGTTCACTCCTTTGATCCCTGTCTGCACAGTGCGGACCAATGACTCCTTCCTGCAGAAAATGTTTGCAAGCATGAAGAGTCTGTCCTGTAATCTGTGCTGAGAAGTGATGCATGAGTTTTAGCCCAAACCATCTCAAAACTTTGTTTTAGCATCTGCAGCTTGTTACGTCACTCTTCACCTTCTCCAGATTCTCATAGGTTATACATACAGATGCCACAACAGATTTCTGAGATACTCTGATGGCCTATTAGGAAAATGAGCCATTTACCTGCACCATTTTCCCTAAAGGATTTTTAAATCTTAAGATTTATTTTATTGATGAGTCCTCCTAAAAGCTTTTGGAAAGCTTATACTGCAGTACCCAAATACTCTCCTGGCTCTGCCCTAGCTCCACCTTGACTTTACAACATAGGCCATTGCCCCATTCCCTAGTTTGCCTTGAAAGAGAACCAAGACAAATGGGCCAGAGGGGAGCAGTAAGAAAAGGGCTGCTCCGTTGGGGGGTGCGGGGGGAGGGGGGGGATGCTCCCTAGGAGCTGTGACCACCAGTCTCACAGCACCTCAGCACAACAGAGGTGGGCAGATAGCATAGCCTGTTGACAAGGTGTTGAATCACATCCAGAAGCTGAAGGCAGAGCTAAGACTAAAGGCAAGGATACAACATAGGTCCAAGGTCCAGCAAGGAGACCAAGACCAGACTGGCGATACGTACTCCTACAACACAGCCCAAGCAGGCAGCAAAGGCTAAGACCAGAGCTTAAATGGAACCCCTGGGCCAAGGGACAGAGGCTGTGGGTGGAGGTCCCAGGTGAGGCCAGTCAGGAGCCACTGATTGTTGGCACCCTCCATCCTTAAAAGCTACAACATATTGCAACAGCCTTCCTCACTCTCTATACCTGTGTGGACTGTCCAGTAAACACAACTGCAGCTTAGGTAACTATATCCACTGGATCACCTACTGGATCATCATTATCTTCTTCAGAGACCTCTCAGAGATTTCATTTCAGGCTCTGTGAAAGCTATGTTGACTCAGCCCCAAGAGATGATATTTATCCCTGAGTCTACTACTTCCATTTTTATTACATATTTCTTCCAACCCTGAGTATGGAAGAAATACAATCACTCATCCTGGATCCTTTTTAAAGTTTGATTGCACTTTCTTGTAGCTCTGGCACCGTGGTGATTTAAGCAGCACTTACTGAGCTCACTTAGTAGCTGAGCAATTTCATACGTGAGCTGCCTCTGAACTCCTGGGTAAGCGTCATCTGCTCCCAGCAAGTTGTTACTGTTCACTGCACTGATTTGTGCTAAAACCCTTTCTTCTGAGCAATGATATTTCCTCTGAGACATTCTTCCTGAGATCTCCTCAGATCAACCCCTGTGAGGAATGATCTGATCAGGAATATCCCTGTCATTCTCTGTAGCACGTGTCACCCTAAGGGATGCACTGTTTTTCTGTAGTAACCTTATCTTCCCCTTTTATATCTTGCTTATCTACTGATGCCATCAACTTTGAAAGATTTCCAATTAAAAAAAATTGTCTTTTGACCTGTGTTATATGTTGCCACTTGTCAGAATTTACACCGTTAAGCTATGACTGCCACTCTTTATTTCTGCTGCTCCCCATGTCTAAGCATGATTGTTGTCTTTTGACAATGTCTAGTATACCTTTTATTTCTAGCTCAGAAAATTATATTTTCTTGCCATTTACAAGTTTTTATCCTTTTAGTTGCTCCTTTTATCTAACTTCTTTGCTTTTAGGCTGTTATACTTTTTAAGTGTTGTGTTACAACCGTGCATTTTTCAAGTCTTCAGAGCTTTGACTTTATACAAAGGTAGAAACATATATACATGTACATATGTGTTTCCACAGCAGCTTTCAGTGAAAGAAACTGAAACCTTGCTGAGGAACAAAACGGGTTCCATACACGAGAGACTACTTTCAGATGAAATTTCTTAATAGATAAGCATCAGAATTTGGACAGGAACAAACATTTCTTTCATAAATCTGTCAGGATGAAGCTTCAGAAATGGAATATGTTCAATTTCTCTGCGTGTTTGTGGGGACAGCACATGTCTTGGGAATATACACTGCTAGGCTAAAAAATGATGCGAAAAATGTACAAGCAGGTAATAATGCTCAGTACTTTCTTAGCATGTCTCATTCAAAGTATTTTGAAAATATATTGAAGTACTGTACTGAAAAACGGGATGTTTAGCTGCATTTCATGAATAAGAAATTCAGATGCTGACTCATGACAAAGGTTATCCAGGATCTCTCAGTACTAGAAGAACTAGTACAGAGAACTAGAAGCCAGGAGTCCGGTGTCATCCCTCCCTATGGGGATTGCTACGCTTCCCTGACAAGTAATATTTGGCAAAGGAACAGAACCTCCAGTCTTCAAGTGTTCTCTTGCAAGCACTTACAAAGCAGTTGGGTGCTATTACCTCTGCTCTAGACAAGCAATTACGGTCAGGTTTTCAAAGCTGATTGCTAAAGAGAAGCACCTTCAGCCACATTTAGGATTTGAAACAGATGTGCTAGTTCTCAGACATGCTTAATACCTGTGGCTTTCACGGAATTCAGGGATCCAGTTTTGAAAAAGCTGTATTGAAGGAGTTGTCTGGGTCTAGTTTTGCACAGGAGCAGCTTCATTAGAGCCAGTGTTTCTGTGGTTAACCTCTTCATACTTATCAACGAAGTACTTTGCCTTGAATCCCAAGGACTGCAGGTAGTAGTTGCTGTGGCACTGCGTAGCACGTAACGAACAGCAGGGACTGGGGCTTTTGCTCAGGATTTTCCCATGTGATGGGAGAGGGTTGTGCCACCATTGTAAGTGACTAAATGTCATTTTAGTACCGAAAATTCTTAGTCAGAATACAGTATATACAGTGATGTCTGTCAGCACAAAACGAGCACTGTGGATGCTTGATGGTATAAGCGTGCATGAGTAAAAGACTACAAGGACCCTCCAGGGCCACTTAGTCCAGCTTCTGCTGGTCCAGATACTAATGTAATAGGTTAGCTTTTTTTAACTTAAAATTTGTCCCTTTCCCCAATCACACATGCAGTCTTGTTAGAATACTATTCTGAAAGTAGATTTTGTGAATCATGCAGGTACTAATGATGGTTTATTGAGGGTTCATGGGAGAAGATGGGGTCTGAGGAAACATTGCCAATGACCCAAACTATTGTTTGATGTAAAGATTTGTGGTGAAGATGGATTGTAACAGGAAGCTCAGCCTGGGGTTAGGTGAATAGCATATCATTACTACTAAAATAGCTGTATTCTGGTCACCACTGCTGACTGTTAGAGCACTGGTTTACCTGAGGGGATACAACTCTACAAACCTAGAGTTCTAAGTTGTCCTTTTCTCAAGTGAGAAAAAAGTTGAGGGTACCGCGCTGTGAAGGACAGTGTTGAAAAGAGCAGTCTAGGTTGTCTTAGGCAAAATTTTTGTATCTTCAATTAGAAAAAATCAGCTTGTGAGGCATTTTTTGCGGTCTCTAAGTATTCCTATCTTCCACCTTCCACAGAAAAATTAGGCAGCTTAAATGGAGCTGAAGTGCCCAGAACAGAGACAAAAAGGCATAAATAGTCAAAAACCAAACTGATTTATGCTCTGCAAGAGGGATGTGTATTTTCAGGTGTGCTGGAGGAACGGGGCAATGTGGAGGCAGAAGACAGTTTACTTGGCCCCTGGGAAAATTATAATGTTCTTTGCAAAAGCGACGAAGAGAAGTTTAGGCACTAGTACAACCCCATTATCCTTCTTCAGTTTTGGGATGTGTATGTTTTCAACAGCTTAGACCTGACATCACATACTAGGACAGCTTGCATGAAAATAAATATTTGACGCCCTAACTTTAATCTCATCTGAAATGTGGAGTTTCCAGCCAAAAAGTACTTCAGACACCAAGCTGTGAGTGTCAGCTGGTTATAATTCACAGGATAAAAAGAATATATTTAGTAATCTGCACAGTTTCTTCTATTTATCATGACTATCTGAAAAATGCTTTTACACAGGTATTTTCCAGGTTTATGTTTGCTTTTAAAACCTGATGGGCTTACAGCTTGTACAGGAAATATGCATGTTATAACCTTAATCCTGGAGACTCTCAGGAGTTAGACATGTAGCAGTTTGAGTTTGGTTTACGGCATTGCTGGGATTTGATAATAGCAGCAATTCGAAGATTGGAGTTGCATTATCTCAGAAATCTCCAGACTGTGGCTTTTCAACTGCATGTTGTTGGTGAGCCATTCAAGAACAGTTTCCACGCTGGGGTCGCGTCATGCAAGCAGCCCTATAGCCTGTTCTGGTACAGAAAATAATCTCCAGCTGCATTCTGGAGTTACACTGGATTCAACCTGCACACCTGCTGCTACCTGATTTCCTAATAGATTGGTGGGATTCTTGGAGAGGTGTTGCTCTCTCTAGGGTGTTATCCATGCCTGGAGTTCCTCTGCCTTGCCTCTCTAGTGTTTATGAACAGCAGCTGATTTCTAGGCTCGTTTTATCAGTGGAATAGATGAAGTAGGGAGAAAAAAAAATCATTGAAAAGGCAAATCTGAGAATCTACTGTGGTATCTTAGTGCTGGTTGATATTAAAGTCAGGCATTTTAGATCCCAACATTATACAGGGGCAGGGGAGGGAGTATTTCAGTTGGTCACTGTCTTTTAGCTGGAGACTGAAATGGGGCTGAAACAGCTATATAAGGGTACATGGCTGTCTCCATCAGCTGAAGAACCGGATACCTCAGGAACAGTAAAATTAAAGCAGGGAAAGGAGGAAGAGAAAAAGAATATGACAGAATAGAAGTCTTGTATCTGAGCCTGTGCTTCAGGAAGGCTGGCTGTCAGTTGTTGGACTGCCATGACATCTTTTGCAGTTCTGCTATGCAAAGTTAGTACTTTCCCTGGATGCAGTGGAGAACTGAGACCTTCCACCTTAAACATTTTGCTTTTTAAACAGTTCATATATTGTTTTGCTTTTTAAACAGTTCATATATTTTTCAACGGTTACTAGAATCCATGTAACTTGCTTGTGCTTTTATCTCCAGGACAATGCTAATATCCTGTCTCCCTGGTAGCTCTACAGCAGGTAAGCCCAGGTCAACATTTTTCTTTCTAGAGTATAATTACAAAGGCATAGCCCATTAGTGGAGAATAATATGAAGGGTATGAAGGACAGGAACGTTCCCTTTCTTGGCAGTAATGATCCTACCACATTTCACTACAATTAGAAAAAGGACTAATCGTACATGCTAATCCCTATACGCATGCATAAAAGCATAAATACATGCATAAATGCAGAAGCATGGAGGTTTGCATATGGGCACTGTCTCTTGCAAGCACATAAACATATAAACATTAACAAACATTTGCTCTGCAAGGGGTTTTTAGAGTGTATAAGATCTGTAACAGGAATTTAAACACTCTGTGCAAAATGCTTCTATGTGGTTTTGTGGTGAGGATAAGGTAGGAATCCCCTTCCCCCACCCCCCTTAATCCACTGCTGTGAGTTGGGTCTGAGATGGAACTGGATTCCTGTTAAAACGGTGGTTATGTATTATATCATGAGCTCTGAAGCATTGTTGTCATCTACTTTGTGTGCAACTTCAATTAAATATTCTTAAATATAAGAAGGCACATCCTTTGACTGATGTACTGCCAGGCATTTTTTTATATGCATGCCCCTGTCATTCCTGTTCACGCAGCATCACCGGTGCATGCTTTAATTCATGGTGAATTATTCCCTCTTTTATGCAGCTTTTGCTCCAAGTCATTATCTGGGAGCCTCTGTTCTTACTAAAGTGAGACCAGCATCTAGAGAATGAAAGAAGGTACTCTAGAGTTCATTTATCAATCAAAGACTGAAGCTGGCTCTAAACCTAATCTATAAAAAGGGAGTCAGTCACCTACGGCAGCTGGCAATATCCGTGTTGACCATGAACTGCAAAAGCTACATGTGGATTGCATATTACACCAAATAAGGGAATGCATATCCCTGTTCCTTGTTTAGTACTAGTCATTCTGGGATTACAAATAGTTGGTTTGAAGTGTTCAACACCCTCTGGGACTAAACATTCCACATGCTGACGTCTGACATAATAGGCAGCTTGAACACAGACCTGATTCTGTGGAAGCTGTCTGGGGTTTTTTTTGAAAATTTTTGACTAGTGATTGGACTTTCCCATCAATATTAATGTGTATTGTCAGCTGCTTTCAGTAGAAACTTGCTTTGAGCAGAAGTTGTTGAATGTAGGTAGTATTTAAAGCTACACAAAGTGGGCCTGTGTGAGCAGTGAAGCATCTCTGCCAGTTACTGTATCAACACAGCGACCCTGACATTTCTCTTCTCACTGTAGATTGCCAGGTAGTTAGTCTCTGCCTGTTTCACTAGGCAGTTCAACACATTGTCGCTGGTCCAGAGGGTGTGTTGGAACATTAATATGGATCTAATCCAGAGCAGTGGATGCATTGTGGATCAGTGGTCAGGCTGGAAAGAAGATCTGGGAAAGGCGGTAAGAGGCCTTGTAATGCTTTTGGCTGGGATAGAGCGGACTTTCTTGCTGGCAGCTGGTGTGGTGCTGTGTTTTGGATTTGGGATGAGAGTGGTGTTGGTAGCACACTGATGGTTTTGGTCACTGCTAAGCAGTCAAGGCTTTTTCTGCTCCTCACACTGCCCCGCCAACGAGTAGACTGGGAGTGGACAAAAAGTTGGGAGTGGACACAGCCGGGACAGCTGACCCCAACTGACCAAAGGGATATTCCATGCCATGTGATGTCATGCTCAGTATTTAAAGCCAGGGGAAGAAGAAGGAAGGGGGGGGACATTTGGAGTGATGGCATTTTTGTCTTCCCAAGTAACTGTTACGTGTGAGGGAACTCTGCTGAACACCTGCCTGCTGATGGGAAGCAGTAAATTAATTTCTTGTTTTGCTTTGCATGCCTGTGCAGCTCTTGCTTTACTTATTAAACTGTCTTTATCTTAACCCATGAGTTTTCTTACTTTTACTCTTCTGATCCTCTCCCCCATCCCACTGGAGGGGTGGGGGTGAGCAAGTGGCTGTGTGGTCCTAGTTGCTGGCTGGTGTTAAACCACGACAGAGCACTATGTCAGGACAGGGACGTGTGGCTAAAGCTGCAGTGGACAAGCAGATCTGGAATTCGTTTACAGCCCCAAATATATCTGTATTGCTTAGAAGAGTTCACACAGTGCCCAGCAGAGAAACAAGCCACTGCTGTTAATCTTTCCCCTCTAGGAGTACTAATTTTTAAAAAACTAATTTATTGATCAAAGAGTAATGGGATCAGTGCACTGGAACCTACCTGTCGTTGGGAGAAATACCTATGCAGTCCTTTCCTGTTGTGCAGTCTGAAAAACAGATACAAGTCAAGATCTGTGGGATGGCCCCACCAAGCCTAATGCCTTTTTCCTAATGACCTGAGAGAAGAATCCATCGAGAGCACTGCTAACACCAGATGAATCTCATCTTTTGACAGCAAGTACTTTAGGACATCAGCCTACTTTTGCAACGCAATTTGCATAAAGCCATGGGACTGCGCTTAATCAAGATGCACATTTGCAAATGTTGACAAGCACCTTAAATGTAGTGGTAGATACCTCTGCAGGTAGGGCAGATGCAATTCAACCTAGCAGAACTGGGCTCTAAGACAAAATCCTTGGAATCTCAGGGTGCAGACCCTTGATTCAGAAGGAGCTACAGAGCTGGTTACAGAAGCAGCAAAGTTCCACTGACAGCAGGTCAGTATGTGGAAGCCACAGCTAATGTCCCGAGTCTATCTGCTGCAGTGCCACATGATGTTATTTCCCTGTGGTTCCCACTATCTAACAGCAAGTAGAGGGAATGACACACCAGTTAATAATTTATAAATATCTAATACTGTTTAATTGTGCATAGGCATGCCTCCACAGGGGCAATAAGCAGAGCAGAAGCCTGAGAGTCAGCATTTGGGGGCAGGAGCTCTTACCAGTGAAAGGGCACCAGAGAGAGCCTGAGGAATGTCCATGTATCATCCTTGACTTCTTAACTGCTGGAAATATGGGCATGTTAGGAAGGCATGTTGATTGGACAGTAGCGCCCACTCAAACTACACCATAGGTTCAAGAGTCCAAATGCTACACGTGAGACCAGCCATGATGAACTCCTGGAGTGATCATCAAAACAGTATTTGTAAAGAAGGCCAGAAAATGAAGGAGAAAATGATTTTTCCACATATTTACCACCGCAGCATATGGCCAGGAGATAAACTGGAAGAAGATATTCTTTAGGAGGTTCCCAGGAACAGGTTGCTCTCCTTTTCCCATCTACAACTGTGGGGCAATTTAATTTAAAGAGATACACATATGTGCATGTGTGTGCAGTGGTGGCAAAATGGGAGAAAGAAGAAAGCATTTCACAGGAAGAATGGGGGAAGGGAAAATTCCACCTACTCCAAAAGCAGCTCAGAAAGCAGCAGAATGTTAACCGGGCCAACATTTAATTAAGCCTTAACACTGTAAGGAACAATTTATGGTGGAATGGAAGTCTCACTATCTCAGTTCAGTGCCACTAGTATTATTCTTTCTCGACCAGAGATCCTGAGCTTGGAGGCTGCTGGTTGACTCCTCATCCCTGTTGTTAGCAATGTTAAGAAACTTTACTGTAAGGAGGGGAGATCACAAAATGGATGATAAATTCATGAGAGGATTTTGGCCAGAAGCACTGGTTAAAGAAACACCATAACTCTGCAAGCGTTATCATGCCAATGTCTCCTTCCTGTAAAATAATCTTACTGCCTGTGTAGGTGGGAACCCCCCCCCCCCCAACTTAAAATGAAAAGGTCAAAAATACCCTGAAAAGAGAGACATGCCCATATGAATTCTATTGTTCGTGATAAGGGTGAAATATCATCTAGACCCTTGTTCTGGCATCCTGAGAACAAATCACTGGTGATTCCAAATGTCAGCAGAATCTCCTAGTACAGCTTTGCTGCCTGTACAGTTCAGAGTCTTTGGCATGAGTTCAAAGTAAAAATGAATCTGAAAATTTCTGAAGTCTGAGAATCCCATATGTGAATCCAGTTATGTATCCTGGCATTTTGGCAGAGACAAATTTCTATTGCAAGACTTTGAAGCCTACATAAAAAAATAAATTGCCTTCATGATCTATAACTAAAGGCATATGAAATACAACAGCTTTGTTTAAGTTGAACCCAAAAGTTCAAACCCACTTATTTTCACTTTTTTTCCTCATTAGCTTCCAGTTGCTTTTAAGGCTGGTGAATCTCTATAGATTTTTCAATTAATCTCATCTGAGTTAATTTTGGAACCATATAAACGTAGATGCTTTCACAGTTTATTTGGTATAAATTGCTTTCAAATCTTGTCAGTTTATTGTTCAAAGTGATGCAAAGCTAACCATATATTATATGAACAAACTGACTACCTTTATTAAATTTTAAAATTAAACTAAAATAGTATCTTCTTCATTCTCAAAGAAGGCAAATTCTAATAAAAAAGAGCGAAAATATGAACTTCAGACAAAATACAATTCTTGACTACTCTGAGAATTAAACAGATGGGGTATCTGATACATTGCTATCGAACTAGAAGCAAAAGACTAGCCCTATTGAAATAA
Organism: Burhinus oedicnemus; assembly: GCA_008921705.1. Classification (NCBI taxonomy): domain Eukaryota; kingdom Metazoa; phylum Chordata; class Aves; order Charadriiformes; family Burhinidae; genus Burhinus; species Burhinus oedicnemus. Next base: position 46,153 of record VFFE01005550.1, read on the forward strand.
GTGGGAATTTTGTATGACTTCAGCGATGAAAGGATTTTATTCCCTGAATGCTTGTATAACTGTTATGTAATGAGCAAGAGGTGCAACTATTATAGTTATGCTTCTGTAATGGCTATTCTTACTTTATCCTTTACGCTATCCTTCCAGGTGGTAGTATTTTCTACCAAGTGTGTACTGCATTTGTAGGGGTGTGCATGAGGTAAGATTTATGGCAGGTGAAAAATCAGGCTCTAAGAATCCTTGGTTGCCAACAATATGCCCGTTCTTACACAACCCATTTTGTAAAAATCTCACTAGAAGATGCCATCATCTGTTGATGGAAGTGCTTTGGCCATTTAATATATGTGTCATGAAATACTGCCTGCCATAGTGTAATAGAAAATCATTCCTTCTTGGTGCTCTGAGACAAGCAGACCATGGTCATAGTTCAATGTCTCCTCATATCATCTTTGATATATTTATTTTCTTGTCATGTAACAGTTTGTGACAGGCTCTGTCACAGGCACTAAACAGCTAGCCCCATTTAACAACGCTCTTTCAAAGAGCTGTAAAGAAACACATGAAAGAACCAAAAATAATGACACAATAAGCCAAGCTGATCAGGATTTTACACAATTGAGCAAAAAACATTTGCATTCAGAGAAGTGGGCAGACTGATAAGTACAGCTCTAGAAGGTAATGGGTAACTGTTGTATCCCTGTGCAGAAGGATCTTTACTAAAGAGATTTGAAATGGATTTTATATAAGAACCTTCCCAGTAAGAGGAAAAAAACCCCACAGAATAAAGCCAAAGTACCATTTGTAATCCTAAGCAGCAATATGTACTGACTTCTTTTCATGTATCTACTTGATAGCTAGATGATTTCAGCTTACTAAGAGGGCTGACATATTTTTCTTTTTATTACTGCCATTTTTCAGTATTGTATACACCACATCTTTATAGTCTTGTTTAGGGTTCTCCTGTAAGAATAATATGGTTATAGTCAATATGCTCAAACCTGCTCGTAATGTAACAACACCAAATGAGGGGGAAAAGGGGAATTAAAACATGAAAGCAAAGGTCAGTCACAAGTAGTTTTCCAGCTTATTTTAAATACTTATGGTAAGAAAGGACAATGTAGTATTACAGTTATCCGTAGTAAAAATTAGTTACAAGAGACAAATCTGTCAATAGCTTTGTTATTTTGCTCTCCCATCAATAGGGAAGCTCATGGTGACATGAAGCTGAGATGCAGAACAGGAGAAACAGGTCTATCGGGCTCTGAAGGCTTGCCAGCGGCATAGTCTACCAGTGTTCTGCAAATACCCTTTAAACTTTCTTGGTACTTCACAGTGGAGCTACTGCACTGTCTCTTCATGCGTGCATGAGGTGTGACGATAAGCAAAAAACCTGGAGAAACAATGAACTCTAAACTAATGACAGGTCTTTTGAGCTGTGTGCAATATTCTTTTCATAAGAATAGTTTTGAGAGTTAAAATAATTTATTCTTAACAGTTTTATCTATAAGGTGGAAAAGAAGTTTGCTATTTTAATGAACATTTGTCAGTGTTTGGTCTTTATATTTTGCCTTCCAGCTCAGGTGGTGAAAATAGCTAGCTAAATCTGTGTTCCCTTTGCCAACTTTTCATTTTGTTCTCAGTAAGGCTTAAGCCATGCAGATATACCAGGGACATTGTTTGGGCTGTATAGTCTCCATCTTCCCTATTGTTACCAAATGATGCAGCATCAGTGTTCAGTCATGAGTATGTTTTATTGCGCAACATTAGCCTTACCTTTATTATGAAGTATTTTATTAAACAGGTCTGTTCTATAGCATAGATATTGAAAAGACATTGGTAGAAAAATATTTCCTTATTTTCACGGTTCAAATGCTCTCAAATCTTGCTGTTGCTTGCATTAATTTGTGCAGCAGTACTGTTGTAAGTATCCATTTTAATAGTCTACGGTCGCCAAATCTGCTTTAAACATAAGGAGTATAATAGATTATTTAAAAATGTTGAAACCTCTCCCTTTCCATCTGTGAGACCCAGAATTCATATACACAAAGCTAGGCAATAATGCATCAAATCCAGCTATAACAGATTTCAGAAACTATTAATAAATCTCCTATTGTTACCATCCCCTAAACAGGCATTCCAGATATGCTGGTCACTTGGCTACACTTGATTCTATTCCCCTTCTTGGTACCTCTCCTGATAAAAAAGACTTCCCTCTGCCTGGGGGAACCATGGCTTACCTTTATTTCATGCAACACCGAGCCATTCTTTTGCTTTTAAACATACCCAGGCACCTTGCAACTAACACTAAAATGCCATGTGAAACACTGAAATCCTCACAGAGGAAAAACCCCTATAGCATGTAAGCTTTTGGCATTCCAAATTCTTCAGCATGGGTGCCATGGGCTCCTCTCAGCAGAGGGCAGGTAGAGACCTGTGGACCTCTGAATGCTCCTTTCTACAGCTATGAATCGTGGCCTCCACTGACACAGCTGAATCGTAAGATTGTCTATGCTTTTCCTGTTATACCATTAGGATTTATTGGTGTTTTAAAGTAAAGAGGGACAAGTATTTAAAAGGAGTCAGTTCCTGAATTAGGCTGTTACCAGTCCAGGATGTAGCAGACTGAGTGATGCTCCTTGCTCTGCCACAAACGTTTTCTGTGGCACCTGATACCTCATTCAGATTCCAATGTATGTTGGTGTTTCAGCAACTGACTGCTGTAGGTATGTAACTTCCCTTGGTTTGGTCACCTTTATGTCTTAAGAAATTTGAACTTCATTCTTAGAGATAATTTTATGGATTTTCTCCTGGAGTTGGAGTGTTCTCCAATATCCAGCTACCCAATGCAGGGGTCTTCTAGGGATGAAGTTAGGAAAGAGACTCAAATGCTGCTGTACTGACAGCTATATAAGCCTATAAAATATACAAATTCCGGGTAGCTATCTCAATACACGAGTCCTTCACAAAGACGAAGCCTGAAGAAAGATTACTGCTTACGTTTTTGCAAAGTTGTGGCTAATTTCTTTGCTGGGTGTTCTTGGGATGCTTGATAAGGCCAGTGGCCAATTTATTTTCTCAAGGTAAGGGCAAATTTTTTGATCTGGAACAGAGATGTCTGGAGGAGTTGTAAATGCTACAGTCCGTACTGATCAGCAGCTTCATTGTCTGGAAATAATTTCCTTTCTACCAGGACGCTTTAGCACAGGAGCCAACTACTGCCAGCATATCGTGACTACCTGTTACGATGAATTATTACTGTTTATTCTTTTCCTGTCTTATATCACGTTACTTGCATTTCTTTTATGCTGCATTATCCTTTTTAACAGCAGGCAATGTGAATGCTGTTCAAATGTCACACAGGGCAAGTACGTGACAGAGGAAACCAGGGCTGAAAAGAGCATGGAGGTAAACAGGGGTAACAAGACAGGGCAGTTCTGCTTTATGATGCCAGTCACCTGCACTCAGGTGGCTAGTATGGAAAGGTGAAACAGAACCTTGCAGCAGTCTAATCTGGTATCAAATATCTCTATTGTAATGCTTCGGTCCACCCGAATGCTTTACAATGATCATTAATTATCTCAGTATGTTAAAATACATCTAAGGGAAAGCTCTATCATTATAGAGGCGAGATTTGGAATCTCAGTTGTTGATCAGACTCTTATCTCCAAGCCAGTGTCTGGTCATCAGCATAGGCAAAACATGCTGAAATCTCGTCTCCTAAAGTTAGCACATGTGACAGGGAGACAGCATTACGTTATGCTGTACCTGAGGAGTGTGCTTTCTAGTCTACACAGCAAAAATTATCCCTGAATATCACTCTCACACACACACACTCAACCCTACACAAAGAATGATAACTTTTATGAAACTGTATTTCTTTTTCTTGTAAAAAGCTGTTTAGGAATATACTGTGACCAAATCTGAAGATCAAACTATTTTTTCCCTGGTTTCAACGCCTTGAAGAAAATTCTAAGTGAATCATGCTTTAGTCATTTAAGATGTTGGAGATCCTCAGCCTTCACCAAAAATTCTTGGTAGGTAAATATCCTAGAGCAGTCCATTCTTCAGGAAGGCTGGGAAGTGAATTTCTACATTATAAAGACATCACTTTTAATTTACAAACGGTAGAGCTTAACTATGGAAACATCTACACTCGCCTTTTTGCTTCGATAAAGACACACTTTTGAGGTGAACCTCACCAGAGCAGGCTTGGAGTGAGTTAACTGGATTAAATCCTTCTGGATGAAACTAAATTGGAAAAATTTATTCTGGGTGCATAGTTGTTACAGTCATTAATGGGCATTCAGTCTAAAGCATTAGAGCTTATTCAAAGCAATCACCCCCTGAAATATGTATAATAAGGACCTAGCATCCTCAGGACCAACTGTTTCACTGAACAAAGTCATCCCCTGTGAGCTGCACTGCTAGTGTGCACGTAGCCTGTGTTGTGTGATTTTTTGTTAGGGAATATTTTTGGCACCTGCTGAAATAGTTTCAGGAATAAAGGACTTTCTGTGCCTAGCATAAAGTAAACAACTTATTATTTCCCATTCTTCTCCTGTGCCCCGTAGATTTGTTTATCATCCAGAATATTCTGATTTTTCAGCTGGTATGTTCTTTGAATGTTCTACAGACGTCGTAAACATGACAACCTAATGTTAATTTGTTTTAAAAATGGCACTTTTAGGGGCTTAGGAAGGTCCTGAGAAATCATGTTATGTTCATCTGAAATTTTGAATTTTAAATGTAGAAAGCTGCATTATTTTGAACTTCACTAGAATGACTCATTTTACCTTGATGAGGGAAAAGACAGTTTACTCTTTAACCCTTTATAATTTAGGCAATATTCTTTGATTGGGAATCTGGCTATAATTTACATGTTAAACTCAGCACAAACATAATATGAACTTCTTTCTACTTACCATCAGACTGGAACATAAATATGGATTTCTATTATGCAATTAAAAATCTAATACAATCTAATTCTACTAATACTATTGACAAGGCTATTTGATATAGATTTTATTATATGGTGTGTTGAGGACAGGATTTATATTTTGGTTATGTTATTACAGTTAGTATTATATATATAATATGTTGGGTACATCTCACATACACCTAGTAGGTGTGTTTATATATGCACACACATATATATGTGCATGTCTGCAGAAATTAGTGTGGTCTGTGAAACCTTCCCTGAATTCACTGGCTTTCACTATTGGTCTTCTGAGAAGATTTACATGCTTTAAGTGATGTGTGCGTGTATGTGCAGAAGAAATTTTAAATTCTGCTATGAGATTCTATGCCAGGAAAGGGTTGCAGGATACTTCCTCTAAGAAGTGAAGCAGAAAATTATTTAACGCATGGCTATGTTGTGAGAAGCAAAGGAAAGGGACCTCTGGAGTTGTCAGCCCATGTGGGGTGAGGGGATTGCTTTATCTGGTGTCTTCCAAGAGTTTCCTACTTAACTGAAAAATGAAAACTAGTCTTAGTGTACCACTCTAGCTCTACTCTCCAAGGAGATTCTGCAGGTTAGAAAAGACAGTGCAAAACAAAAACAATTAACTGCTTTTCCTCCACTATGCACTGAGAGAAAGCATTTCTAGCCTTTAAGCTAGCACATTTTTCTTTTGCGGTTGCTGACTAAATAGGGGCCACTGTACTGAAGAATGGTTTGGCAGACACACGGCTGCCAAAGGCATATACTTTAGAGAAGAAATTGCAAAGTTTCTCAGTCAAGGGATAAAAAAAGAGAACAAAAGCAATCTTTCCTCTTTTGGATTCAACCACTTGACATATTAACTCAGTATTCAACTGTGGAATACTATTAAATCAGAGAAAACTGAACTCTTATCATTTGCTTAATGTTGTTTCATCTCCCAATTCCAGGAATCATTACTTCAAACCATCCTTCTTTTAGTTTTGCTTTGTCTGGCTTTCCTTATTGCATTAAACCATTTGCTAGCAGTTAACACCCTTCCATCTATGCGTGCAATTCTACCCAATGACACTTTTAAAGCAATACATGAGAAAGAAGACTTTACATGCCAAAGGCTCCTTCCAAACTCTTTCATCTTCACCACCAAACAGTGCACCCTGACATGAGGCAGCAACAGTGGGCACAGCCCCATCCTGCAAGCTGGAGACATGCTACATTGGCCAAGGGTAACATGAGAGCGCCCCAATCTCTCCTAATCACTCAGGGCCTGAGTAGAAGCAGGTGGAGCACAGCAAGCACAGACCGAGGCCGAGCCCGGAACACGGGCTCCTCGCCTTGGCCAAACACCGCTTCCTTGTTTGACTATGGCCAGGCCAATTCATCTCCTTTTGCTGCATTCCCATCAGGTATACAATGCAAACCTGCGGTGGCGAATATGGTTCAATTTGTAAAACACTTTAACATCAAACGTCAGGAAGTGCTGATACTCCGGCATGGCTGGCAGGGCTTCTCGGTGAAGGCCGCCCAGAGGCCTGGCTTCGCTGGTACTTCTGGGCTCTGAATCTCTCGGAGCGTTACTGAAAGCACCACGCAAACTCCCGCAGCAAGAGGAGGCCTCAGCGCTCTGATCCACCGCGGAGAGACACATAGAGAGAGACGGGCTGCCCGACCCCAGCCCCGCAGGCAGCGCCCCCGCCAAGATGGCGGCCCCTGACCCCCGCGCTTCCTCTTCCGGCCGGGGTTGCCATGGCGCTGCCCCCCCTCGGCCCACCCTCCCTCCTCCCGCCGGTGTGTGTTTACATCGGGCAGGAGGAGCCGGAGCCCCAGCGCCGGGGGAGACGGGGACGCAGCCGACGGCCGCCCGCCCTCCATCCCCGCCGGGCGGTGCTCCGGGAGACGCGGCATGAAGGTGATGCTGTCAGCGGGGCGAGGCGGGGGGGTCCCGCCGGCGGGGGTCGGCTGGGCCGCGGCGGCTCCCGGTGGCTGAGCGGGGGGCTGGTGTAACGGGCCCGGGAGGTGGTGGCCGCTCGCTGTCTTAACGAAGTACAACTTCCAGAAGCTTCTAACTTCGTGGGGGATGTGGTGCCGCTTCTTGGAAACGTCTCCCGAGACAGATTTCTCCATTAAAACCCGGGTCGTTTCCTGCGGCGCCGTGAGGGGGAGGCGGGCAGCGTGGAGCCGGGGGAGGCTGCCCGCTCCCGCTCCGGGCTTGTGTCGGTGCAGAGACATCGCCCCGCTGTCCCCGGGCTTCTTCCCTCACGGATCATGGAATCGTCTAGGTTGGAAGGGACCTTTAAGATCATCGAGTCCAACCGTCAACCTATAACACTGCCAACATCCATCGCCTTGCGGGCAGTTTCACTCCCCCAGCAGCCGTGGGGTTGTGCGCTTTTGGTATGGCAGCGGCTGGCCTGGCAGGCCCTCCCTCCCGAGAGCGCGGGGCAGGTCGTCGCCTGTCTCCTGAGTCGGCTGTGGGAAAGCGTTAGGGTAGGAACGGGGCAGCCCCAGCCGGCCGGCGGCTTCGGCGCCCTGGGAGAGGCAGGTGCCAAGGCTGGCCGGGCTATGGAAGTGTCGATATGCTGGCTCTCTGTTGAGAGGCTGTCTCTTCAGTTCTGGAGCTCAGGAGTCAGCAGTGCTGTAGACTTGTGGTGTGGTTCCCCCCCCCCATTATGTTCTGTCATATCTGTTTAATTTGCAGGTGTATGACTTTTTAAAGGGTTCTCCTCTCGTTAATTGGTCTGAAACATGAGGCACACCAGGCATTCCCTGTCTCCTGAATTCATCTACCAGTTAAAAAAAAAAAAAAAAAGTATTGATTAGCTAGATTGTAAGCTCTTTGAGACAGCAACTGTACGTAGCTATGGTCCGTACCTATCCTGATGGAGAAATTTGGCTTGGGCCTTCCTCCAAGCCTCTGAGTCAAGTAAGTATGTGTTAGAAGTTCCCCAGCTTCTGTGGGTTTTGGGTTCTGGGCAGTGCACACGTGTGTCGGTCATTCAGGTTAAGGATCGTCTCTGTGCACGAGGGGCTTTCAGCTATCACTGGCTGCGCAGCTAACAGAGGAAAGAAAAGGGGCAGTTTCCAAGTACATTAAATAAATATATACAAAAAGACAGTTCCCTTCTGTTTAGCGACATTTATTTGTTTTGCTTTTGTTCAAAACCTGATAGTAAAGAGTAATTTCTTTTTCTTTGTCTCTGAATGCTTGTTAGTTCAGATAATGTGGGATAACAAAAAAAAAAAAAAAGACAATTCTTGGTAAACAGTGCTGTGGCACTGGGTGAGTTGTTGACTTATATCGCAAAACAAAAACCTCGAGAGTGCTGGCTGAACAGTACATCTAGCTTGAGGCCAAAAATGAAAAGATTTCCTTCAGCTTCTGTTTTATTGCATGCAGAGTAAACCGCTGATTATTTTTGCTAAGCCCATTACTTCTGCTGAATTCCTCTTTTGCCCCACTAGAGTGGCTATTTTAGGTGATCTCACTCAAAATACAGCAAGATGTGAATGGAGTCATGTTCGGATTGTAAGGAAAATGTGTGTGTTTGGGGGACAGTCTTTTTAAAATTTTTTAACCAATCATTTATCAGGTAGAAGCACTGTATAGAGCTCTTCAGTGTAAAAGGGTTCACAGTTTTCTCTCTGAGTGGGTAATTTATTTCAGTGTATATTTCTTTCCATATGTACTGCCTTTTGCTGTAGCAGTTGTCTCAGTTTCCTCTATTGCAGACGCGTGATTTAAAGTCTTAGGCTGGAGGGGTGGTAATTACATTTTTAATTAACAAGTGGAATGCATCAAAGTGTTTGTGCACAGGGTTTTTTTTATCCCTTAAAAGGGGGAGGAAAGGAGAAGTGGGCTGGGGGGGTGTCTGTGTGTTGTGGGAATTGGATCTGAATCTCTTTTATGGACCTGCTCAGTGTGACTTTAAAACAAATCAAAGTTTAAGTTGTTGATCATTGCAGGGAATACATCAGAACCAAGCTTTTTGAAAACTCATCTTGCCTGTTTCTCCCCTAATTGTTGTTACGTCTTGGGAAATACATTTGAGTTTGTGTGTATTTAGCAGTATTGGTTTTGAGCCTTTCTCATTGATGCTGGTTAGCAGGTTGCTGAGAAGGCAGGGCTGTCAAAGTAAAACAAGTTAATGCTAATACATATAAAGATGGTCTGCCTGCTTACGGGAGGTGAAAAGAAGTAAAGAGAGTTCTGCTGTGGAAGTGATCCTTTCGGGATCCATCACTAATGTGTGATTGTTGCTGAGTAAACTGAAGCTTGATGTATTTTATTTTTAAGTAAGTCAAATAATGTAAGTATCCTATTAAAAAGGTAGAGTGAAATAAAGTAGTGTGGCAAAGTCATACTTTAAAGCTTGAGGTATTGAAGCTAGACTGGATTCAAGATAGTCTCTATGTGTACCTTGCTTCTGTTCCCATCTCGTTCAACCAATGGCAGTGCTGAAAGATGGTGTCTCTGGGCTCTTTCAGGCTATGGAATATATAAAAGATATAAAACTGGTTGAAGCCCCTATTTCCGGCACTGTGGGACAGGAATGAGAAGCAATCAGCTTGGAAGTGGACCGTTCCTATGTGTAGGAATATTGAAGTGATATGTGATGAGTAGTCCAAGAGCGTTTGCTTTCCTTCAAGGGCAGATCATCCTGATGGCAAAGAAATGCACCTTTTCAGGCCTGGGTACCTTAGGAGCCTGGGTCTGTCGGGACGGAGGGCAGTTTCATTCATTAGAGAAGTGGAGAATTGTGGGGAGATGATCAAATCCCACCCGTCCATCACACTGTCAGCCACCAATTACTGTCCCACAATACAGTTTGTTTTCAGTATTATTCTGTTGTGGCTAAGCACTGGATTTCTCAGGTTTTAGGCAGCACTGGAGAATGTGCTTGCGTCTTTGCTAACAGAACCTCTTCATGCCTTATCTTCAACCAGTGGATGAATAGGGGCATAAGGATAGTCCCCGATGGCTACCCGGTACGGTTGCTGCTGCAGTGACTGCATCTAACACTGCTGCTGTCTCTGCTCTAACTTAAATCCAAAGTCAAAGGAATGACAGGCATTGAGCGTGTCAGGTCGTAGTGAGGTTTGTGTTTGGGAAAGCAAGCTCAAGATGTGATTTCAGTTAAGTACGTGCTCCCCTTTTTATTGAATTGAAGTGATTCTCCATGGTAGAATGAGAGCTTGTGGTGCTTTGGCATGTGCTCACATTTAAGGTATGTACTTTGGGAAAAGACAGGTGTCATAAATGTGACATTTTCCTTTTAGAAACTTATAGCTATATTTAAGAGAACGAATGTGAACTTACTGCCTACAGTTGTTCTGTTTTTCTGACTGCCTGTGATACTTGGTGTTGGCAGATGAATCCTAGAGATCAGATAGGCAAGGTATTTTGAAGATGAAGCATCAAAAGTTATGGAGAGCCTGAGTAAATATTTCTCTTGCTTGTCTTTACAGATGGCTCTTCCTGAAGGATGTCATGGATTGTCCTGTCAAAACTTGATGCATATGTAACTTTTTTTTTAACATGTCTCTGATCCTGTTTAGCAGGGCTCTTGACAGTTTAAATGGAAAGTACTTGGGAAAGAAACAGCTTATAAAAAGGAGAAGAGACAAAAGGTATTGTTTTCTATGGAGTATATAATCTTTTTTTTTTTTTTTCCTGGCGTGTAGTCGTGAATTTGTTATAGGAAGCAGGAGAAGAGTGAATGTAAGTGATAGAGTGAAAGAGAACATGAACTGTATATTCACTAGCTAATTCTGGCTTTAATATTTGCCTACAGTTGGTCACATCCAGAGTTCTTTATCAGTGATCAACCTTACAAACTTTCTGGTAGTTTTTCTTTCCCAGTGTTTCAGCTGAATTTCAGAGGGATGGGAAGAGGTTACATGCTTTCAAAGTTCTGGGCAAGGTACATGCTTACATTGGTGAGGGCAGTACTAGAGCTCTTAAGCTGTTTCTTCGAAAGAAATGTTGTTGCTGGTTGAACTTACTGGAAGTCACAAAAGTGGCTTGCGCTTGTGTTAGCAAATCTTACAATCTTCACACTTCTGCAGAGCTGCCTAAGGTCTAGTGCAATTCTTGGGTTTCCTTTCAGTCTAAAAAATAATTTTGGAGGGAGAGTCTGTGCACCTTGCAGATCCTGAAAAGTAAAAAGCACCCATTGCCAAAAAGCTGTTGCTGCCAGAATGAATTTTTACTTTTAAGTTGTGTTGCTTGCGTTCATAATGATCAAGTGTTTTCTCTTATCCGATGGCTGTTTAGTTGCTGAGTGAAGTAACTCTGGTTGGAATCTTGTACGCGGCAAGTTGTGATCTTACTTAACACTTCTTGCAGTTATTTTGAAAGAAAATGAGATCTCTATGAAGGCTGAAATGAAAGGGGCATTATTGCTGGCTGTGCTGCTGGCTGTCAAGTTTAAGGCATGCAGGCTAGGTGTGAAATTGGAGAGCTTGATAGTACCAGAGGATGCAGTGTTTGTTCTGTAGAGTAAGTAAATATTTTATCTGAAATGTTATGCCTTTAAAACACTACAACAATAAGTGCATAGAGCAACAAGCAACACTGAGCTAAAAGAGCTCTGATCTGAGTTAGAACTCATTTGTAAGGAAGGAAATAGACTTAACTACCTAGCCATCAACAAAATCAATTTAAAATTTGTGTGATGAATACATCATGTTACAATCTCCCAGCTAATTCAGAAATGTTTGATGTTTTGCAGAAAATGCATTTTGAAATTCCTAATGAAATAAGGAAACAGAAACAAGTTCTGGAGTGAATAAAATATTTTATTTTTAACCTCAATTCTAGCATTTAGAATGACTTTTGGTGCTTTTGGAACAACTTTTTAACTTCATATGGATTTGCAGCATTATTTTTTTTTTTTGTCTAATTTTAAAAAATGAAATTAAGATTTTTGGGAAGCTGTTCAAACTGTTCCAGTGATGCCTCTTGTGACTCTTGTTTGGGGGAGAGTGCTCATTTTTCAAGCTGGGTACATGCTTATGTACTTGAATTCAAGTTTCATTGTAGAAATTACTATGTTCTAGCTGTAAGAGCCCTTGAAAAAATTAGTTAAATTTCAACTCATTAAAACTAAAACAGTAGTTGTGCACTTATAAAGAAATAAATGCATGGAAGTCAGGTAATTCAAGTTGGCCATATGAAACCACTGTTATAGAATACTGCTTAATGCATCCTTCCATGAGTGTTGGTTTTGGTGGTGTGTGGTGGTTTGTGGGGTTTTTTTTGGTGGTGGTTGGTTTGTTTGTGTGGGGTTTTTTTGGTTTTGTTTTGGGTTTTTTTTTTCCTTGAAATTGTGACCCTACTGAGGATAATGGAAAGGGTACTATTTTTTTAAAGTCTCTAGCATGGTTAAGAAAATCTTAATGACGTCTGTCATATAGGCCTATATTTTTAAGCAAAGAATGTCTCATTTTTATTTCAGACAAATTTCTCATGCTGTCTGCAGCCTTTTAGAGTGGTACTTCCACATCTCATTAGGAAAATGGAAAATATTCTTTCTGCAGTGTGCATTATCTCATTTCTTTAGTCTGAGTAAAACTGGCATTAATCATTAAATCCACCTGTCAAGGAGCAGGCTGGAGAAAATACATTTATACTACTTTTGCTAATTGTAGTTATGTAGGAAGCGCAATAAAACTGCAGGTCATTAAGTGTTATTTTGCTTGCTTTTGGTTCACCAGCTCAGCTGTCTGAGTGAATTCTTTTTTTCCTCTAGCGTCTTTGTTGACCAACAGTGAATGACTGACAGGATGTAGGAAGGCTTCTTCCCACTGAAATTACCTAAATCAGTTAATGGTCAGTTATCAATGTGAGTTAATTGATATTTTTGAGATATCGTTATTGGTAATTACTTAATTGCTTTCAGATTGGTTTGCTGTGATGCAGGGTCATGCTTTGGTCCTGCATCATTCCGTGTCGCACTGTGCTCTGTTTCAGAGTCTCTTAGGTGTTTCTGTAATGAGTGTTTTTTCTATGTATTAGCCTGCCCCCAACTTTAACAATTGCTAGTGTGTTAGTTACGCTGTGCAATGGCACTTTGCCTTCATGTAACTTCTTTTTTCCAAACAAATGCAATTCAGCACAGTCAGTTTTTGAATATGAACAGTGTTCTGGACAAGGCATACCCTTCCTTGTGGAGGTAGTAGTTTAAACTAGAATTGACAGCAAATTATGCAGCCTCTTTCAGGGTAACTTCTCAGCCTTCACACTGCTGAATGGTATCCTTTTGATAATTACACCGGTTGACCTGCCCAGACTGAGGAATGCTCTCTTTGGGCCAGGTCAGTACATGATCAAACGAAGTGTGTGGTAGTGTGTTGGGTTTTTTTGTTTGTTTTGAAAAACACTCTTACTTTCTTTCTGTGCTAACATTGATTTAGTAGATAAAATTCAGATGGAAAATAAATGGTCAATCAAGACAAAATTCAATACAATAATTAGTTCAAAATCCAGAACTGTCTAAACTACCACTGAGCAATGTGTATTGGCTTTTTGCTGTATAAATGGTGTTATCTGCCCCATATAAAGTGTAAATGTAAAAAGTGTAAACCAGGCTGTTCACTGGTTTGCTGAATAGAGAATAGATTGTGGTGTCATTAGTGCTGTTGAAAAGTTAGTTATGCCAAGTACACCCTAATTAGGATTACTCATAGTACAAAGTTGTTTTATTGTTGTAGAAATAGGATTTGACTCTTCTGCTGGAACAATAGAACTCAATCTTGATTTGGCATTTGCAACATTAAAACTTTCTCTCATTGCCCCTCTCCTCTAGTCCTGTTGTCAAAACAAAATTAAGTGGTGTAAAAATCATAGCCTCCCTAATGTGTTTGTCCAAATGCAGAGAAGTAATCTAAGCAACTTTTCTAGTTCTTTCTTACAGTCTACTTTGAACAAAGTGCTATAATTTTACACTACTGTCATCCTCAGCGTTTCTATTTCTGTACTTTCCTTTAGTGTTCTCGGGGATTTATAACTGCAACTCAAATTCCCCTTGGGCTGAAACCTGGCACAGAAGCTCTCGTAATGAGGGAACTTTGTTTTGCAAAATTAAAAGCAAAGCATCCATCAAGAGGCTTAAACCTACAGGAAAGCAAAAAAAAAAAAAAAAAAAAAAAAAAGTTCATGGTTGCAGATCAATTTTTTTTCCCGTTGCAGGAAAAATCCAGCCGACTGGAAACCCCTAAGGTGTGGGTGTGCAATCAATAGCGATGACAGATTCAGTGGAACATTCCTATTACATTTAGAAAATTTTAAATGAAAGTCTTAATAACCCAATATGCTGAAAATTCATTGCTGAACTAAAGCTGAAGCTGCAACAGATACCTGCCTAACAAAGGTACAGAGAGAGTTTTAAACTTGCTTCCACTGTCGGAGCGTGGTTATCTGAGCAGTAGCGTATAAGGAGATGATTGGGTAGTTACGTGCTTCAGCTGAAGTTAAGTACCTGTAGACCCTCAGCTCCCTGGAAAAGGGAGTCATCATGTTGAACTACCTACACAGTGCCTGCTTGTTTAAAATGCCTTTTTTTTTTTAAAAAAAAAACCCAACAAACCCAAACAAACAAACACCTTGCTTTCTGTAGGAATTGAGGCTTTATGTAATTGTGTAGAACCAGGAAGGACATTCTGAGCCACAAGCCGCTTTCAAATATGGAAGTTGGAATAATTTAATTTGATTAAACATGAAATATCAAAGAAGTTCTGAAGAACTTCATACCAGTGATTGGATAGAGGAGAGATTAAGTGTCATCAATGATGTCATTGTAGGAAAGCCTGATGAAGGTCAGCTTCATTATTACTGGATCTGACAAGCCCTTTGGCATCTGCACACATTCAGCCCAGTCACAGTATGTATCATCTCTCGCCCATTTGGAGGAAGTGAACCTGGGATGAGAAGAGCTGGGGTTTTTGTGGTTTTAGTAAGGGGCAAAGTATGCAGATATGCAGGAAACTGTGTGGTTTTTAGTCTTGTGGGCATGCAATAAGCATCCTTTAAGCATAATGCAAAACCAGTCAGTGCTTTCACTAAGATACTTAAAAAATATCATTGTAGTTTCCCAAAGCACTTAACAAACTGGCCTGTACTTGGGGATTACTTCACTTGTTTCTTCCCATAGACCCACTGAGTCTTATAATTCTTTAGGGGTGCATCTATCCCTTGTAGTTATCAGTTGAGATGTATTTGATGCTATATAAAAGAGGTGTTGGATCTGTGCTGGGAAATCACAGATGTGGAGGGGTGAAGTCTGTGCTGCTACCAATTTTCCTCTGCTAAATTGCTTTATTGGGATTGTGCCTACATAGAATACCAGGTCTGAAAGTCAGTGTGAGGAAAGACAGAGGACATGTGATTTAGGCTGGCAGTTCAAGATTTGCATAGAATGAAGTAGGTCTGACCTTGTGGGCTCTTAAGGAGAGACTTTATGAGGAATGAGGCAGTTTTGAATAGTGAAAGAAGTGAGATTCTAGGCTGAAGTCCAGAATGGAAATAAATCTGAAGATGAATGTCAGAAAGGAAAAAAACTGGAGTAAAGTGTTGAGGAACAAGCGTGGAAATATGAAGATCTAGGTCAGGAAATAAATACCATTTTCACTTGAAAATTCACAGGGAAAGTAGTACCTAAAGCTGCGGATTTTAGAGTAATTTCTAGAGGGTAGTCTCAGAACTGAGACACTAAGCTGCTGCTGAAGTCATGACTGTGGGCTTTACATTCCTCCAGCTTGTGTTCTGACAGTCTCATGTCGCTGTTGACTTACGTGCAAAATGGGCCGATAATGGTTGCCTGGTGTTGGGATTGCTGCTGAACTATGTGGTGTTTTTGAGTACTTTATACTCTGCTGAAACTGAGATAGTATAAGCTTTTTTTATGATTGACCATGCTGAAGTAATTTGTTAATACAAATGTGGTGATAAATGCAGCTCTTCGTTTCAGTGTCATAAACGTAACTCAGTACCTTGTGGAAAATACTGACCCTCACTAGACACGAACCTTCTTTGTGTTATGCATGGATTTATCCCAGCACTTGTAAAATATACAGTCTTTACAGATACTGAAAATACGAGCATATCACTGAAGTTCTGGTCAGAATTATTCTCAAAAGTATTGTATCCCATGGAAAAGCACGAGGTGTAGTCTGAAATGCTTGTAGGTGATTTGTCACACTTGTTTAGTTCAGTACTGGCAGTCTTCTCTATCCATAAATACATAGCCTTCTATGAAACACAGTATAAGACAGCAAGCAAACACTAATTTACTGGGTCACAGCAGCCCATGATATTTGAGTTAAACTGCACTGTAGGTCAGTAGCCATGCAGTGTGATTAGAACATAGGATAATACGTTCCCCAGGGAGTTTCTTTGAGAATCCCTGTAGGTTTTTTTTCCTTGATCTTTATCATTTGCTGTGTTCATACAAAGCTTTTCAGCTTCCTTGTAGTTCATTGAAACTGTTGAGGGGGACAGAGTGAGCTACCTTGGAATTGGCACATCCGTAACTTCAGTTTGGAAGGCTGGGTATTGCCTCTGCTTGAGTTGGCTTGTTTCTGGTCAGCTTAGATCTTGTTTTAAAATATGACATATAAAAAACGGCACTAAATTTTAATAGCGCTTATAGTCAGAAACTCATCAGTTGCTGAAAGGAATTGTATGATGTGCTTGCTTGTGAGAGCAGGGACCGTATCTGGAGAGCCAAGAGGTTTTTCTTGGTTACATGTTCCTAGGCTCCGTGGCATAACCTAACTGTTCCTGTAATAATACCTGTTTAAATCTGTGCTTCTGCAATGGCTCTAGTGAGGAACTGAACCACATTCTCAATTAAAAAGTCTATACAAACCCTAAATAACTGAAAGAATGTTGTACAGTTAACAATCTACTGATTTTTCTGAACTGCTGATACATCTTTCTGCATCAGAGATGCTCCTAGAGGGAGCATAAAAGGAAAAGCAACATCTGTGTGCATTACTTCTGCCATGGCTGCAGCTCAAGAGGATTATTACGGAATTGCTGGACACTGCATGGCTGCTTATCTGCAAGCCAATAACTTACACAGTTGTGTGCATCCCATTCCCCTAATTGTCTGTCAAGGATCCTTAAGAATGAAAAAACAAACGTAACTGATGCCTCATTCTTGAAATAATAGTATATAAAAAAAAAATTAAGTTGAAAACAACAGCTTTTAACTACAACATAGTTATAAATCTTCTTAGAAGACAATTTCCTGGAATTTTTGATTGCTGTAGATTGCTGTGCTGCTGGAACTGCAGAGATCTTAAGTATTGATTACCAAGCTTGCAGCAGACCTGGTCAATTGAACTCAGCAGATATAACTAAAAAAGCAATGGGCATGCTAATATAAGATACAAAGTCATTCTGAAGAGACTTTATAATCTTGTTAATAACGCCTGTCAGTGTTTGAGCCTTAAGTATTACTTCTAGAGGTGGATACAAGAACCTAGGATCTCATCTACTGTTAATTGTTTTACTTTGTAATTAGTGAAATTCAGTACCAACACTACACATTTACTCACTGGTCTCAGTGTTTAAACTGATATGCTGAAGTCTGATAAACACAGATGTTTACAAGACTACTTCTACAAGCTCCCTGTATTATAGGTGATTATGCATAGTGATATCAACGAGATAAGAACTTGGGTTATTCTATGGAAAACATTTCTAACTTCATTTTAGGAACTAGGGAATTTCAAGATTGCAAGGTTTCTTGCAAAACAAAAAAAAGTTAAGTTTGTGGTTACTTTATATGCCGTGCTTCAGTCTAGACTGTGGTTTCAATTTTTAACATTAAATTTTGAAGTGAAAAAATTTGTAAATCAGGTTTTTTCAGTGTTTTTTGGGAAAGATTCTCAAAAAAATACAGGAAGTGCATACCAAATGCAGTTCAAAATATGCTGTGTTAATTCTTTTGAGTAGTGAAAAAAAAAATCTTCAAAAATTCTGGCCATTTCTGTTAGATATTAAGAATGTTCTGTAAAAGTATAGTCTTGGATTGTGTATTTTTCTTCTGTGGGATTCCAGTAGCAAGTGTTAAAGTTTTGAATTGGAGGGAAGTAGGTGATGGCAAACAGCTTCTCAGCCATGGACTCCGCAGTGGTCTGTAGTAGTCTCTTGTTTTCCTCACAGCTGGATTTGCTAATACTAGCTTAGGGCTAAAGTTGACCTTCAACTAAGTTAAACCTTTATGTCAGGGTCAGTATTGTGAATGATAACCACCGTACTGGAGAGCTGTATTGCTACTAAACACCGAGTAGTAGTTCGTGCGGAAGGAAAAAACCCCATAATGCCACCACTCACTTTTGATAGCATTTTGCATCCTCTCTGTATTTATGTAGATGACAACAACTGTAATCCAAAGAAGCATCACTATCGTGGATTGCTGCTGGGAGAAGCCACTGAGCAGGTTTGTCTCATGGTGGCAAAGTGAGACTACTGACTATTTCGAGGAAGGAAAGATAATGTTTTTCTTACTGGCTTTTCATTCGTCCCTGGAAATCTGATTGTCTCCTTGGGCAGCATATAGTTAGTAAGGACTTAAGTTTGCCTTGTGCAGAGGGTTCTGTTACTTTTTTTTTTTTTTTTTTTAATTAAAATTTTGGTGTTGCAAACTGGGACGTACAGGCAAAGGATTTGGATTTGAGATCACTTCTAGTTTAGGAGTTCTTACAGTTGTGGTTCACAATGTTTGCAAGGCAAATATCGGTACCTCATGTTCTACATGTCTACGTCTTTTATATAGAATAAACATTCTGATTTGGTATACTAATGTAGCCTTGTCTTCTTTCTCTCTGTGTAGCATTAATGGGTAGGCAAGACGCATATAAATATATTGCCTGTGGTTGATGTTGCTCAATTCAATTTGTTGCTCCTACCCAGAATTGTTTACACATTCTTAAAATCTAGATCACATTATTTAGGTGAAGCGAGGAGATAGTCAGACCTCAGTGTTGATAACTGACTGCTGGGTTTGATTTTTAATTGGACTAAGTCAGGCAACTGGTTTTTTTTTCCTCCTTTCCGTGATAGCTACTACAAGGCATGACTTAATGTTTGAACTATTCATTGACCAAAGCCAGGCAGTATTGATACCAGGTGTTTTTAAATGAGGAGAAATAGGTAAATAAGCTTAGATAAAGCTTGCATAGTCATAGATGGCAGAAATCAAGGCTGCGGCAGTGGCGCTAACGCAATAGACCTGTACGCTTCGCCTGGGTGCTCTGTTTTTCCCTGCTATCAGACTCTTGAAAACAATGGGGTGGTACTTCATGTTTTCACGCCCATTTTGTTGGGAAAAAAAAAAAAAAGGGAAATGAATGAGAATGTAAGCTACTCGTGCAAAGGAAGGAATTTAAAAAGCGCGTTAGTCTCTATCATGGTCTCCACTCGCCGAGGAGACCAGCTCCAGTGCAGGTAAGTCCGCACCGGCGAAGCGAGTCGAGGTGAAAAGGGCCGGCAAAAGGGGCTCTTTTGGGGGCTTTTGGAAGCCGGGAGAAGCGGCAGCCGGTGGGAGGGCTGCGGACGCGGCGCGGGCGGAGCCAGCGCCACCGGCGCCAGTTTTAAACGAGCCCCGCGGAGGCTGAGCGAGCGAACAGCGAGCGGGCGTCACCCGGGGGCACGGCGGCGAGGGCGGGCTCCCTGGGCGGGCTCCCTGGGCGGGCTCCCAGGCCGTGGCAGTTGGCGCGGGAGGGCGCTGGAAGTCCGCCCGCTGGGGCAGGAAGCCGGGGTCCCGGCTCGGCAGAAGGCCGCGGCGTCCCTGAGCTCTGCACCAGCCAGCTCTGATGCAGCTTCCCAGACGGAGCTCCCCTGGGAAGACGCGGCCACCCAGGCGTCGGGCTGCGGGGTGGGCCCTGCGCTTATGCGGGTGTCGGGTGTCAGCGGTGAGCGTGCCTGTGGGAGGTGCGCCCAGGTAGAGGAGCTCCGCCGCTTAGTGATGGAGCTCAGGAAGGAGGTAAGCAGGTCGAGGGCTATCAGGGAACGCCAGAGGGAGACACATGCTTGGAGTCATTCCCTGCCTCCCATGAGAGAAACCCAGGCAGAGCCCCTGCTACAGAGAACTCCCTGTCTTCTCTCCGACCAGCTGAATGTGGTGACTTGGAGGACAGGGGGCAATGGCAAGATGTTCCTGCCTGATGCAGCAGGCATGTCTGCCCAGCGACTACCCCACCTCCCCAGGTGCTGTTGCAGAACAGGTACGGTGCTCTGCAAGGGGAACTGGACAAGGGTGAGGATGATAGTCCTTCCAGCTTGAAGGTGTCGTTGAGGTCTAGTTGGACCACCACCTGCATCAAAACCACCTCAGTAAAAAATAAAAGACAGATCATTGTCATAGGCGACTCACTTCTCAAGGGAATGGAAGGCCCGATATATAGACTGGACCCGCTATATAGGGAAGTCTGCTGCCTCCCTGGGGCCCAGGTTAATGATATAAAGAAGAAGCTTCCTTCCCTAGTACGGCCCTCAGATTATTATCCTCTTTTGGTCTTTCAGGTGGGCAGTGATGAAGTGGTGAGAAGTCCAGTGGTGATGAAGAGAGATTTCAGGGCCTTGGGACAACTGGTCAAGGGATCGGAAGCACCAGTCATGTTCTCCATCCCTCCAGTTGCGGGGAATGATGAGGGGGTAAACAGGAAGAGCCAGCAGATCAACGCTTGGCTCCAAGACTGGTGCTACCGGCAGGACTTTGGGTTCTTTGACCATGGCTTGATTCACAGGACACCAGGCCTGCTGGTAACAGATGGGAAAAGCCTGTCTCGCAGGGGGAAAAGGGTTCTAGGACAAGAGTTAGCAGCGCTCAGTGAGAGAGCTTTAAACTAGATTCGAAGGGGGGCGGGGGTGTAACTGGGCTCGCTAGAGAGGTGCCCGGGTGTAGTAGCCCAGCACTTGTGGGGCAGCGTGCTAGTATTTTTGAGAATCAGAAGCCTAACACCCCTCAAGGGAAAAAACAAAGGTGCTCAACTGCCTCTCTGAAATGGTTGTACACCAATGCGTGCAGCGTGGGGAACAAACAGGAAGAATTAGAGATCTGTGTGCAGTTGCAGGGCTGTGATCTCATTGCAGTTACTGAGACACGGTGGGATAATGTACATGACTGGAATGCTGTTATGGATGGCAGTGTTCTCTTTAGGAAAGACAGACCAGCCAGGTGAGGTGGTGGAGTTGCTGTTTATGTGAGAGAGCAACTGGAATGTATTGAGCTTTCCCATTGGGTGGGTGAAGAGTGAGTTGAGAGCTTGTGGGTAAGGGCTAAGGGACAGGCTACAATGAGAGACACTGTTGTGGGTGTTTATTACAGGACACCTGATCAGGATGCAGAAGTTGATGAGGCCTTCTACAGACAGCTTAGAGTCACCTCACAGTCACAGGCCTTGGTTCTCATGGGGGACTTCAGTCACCCTGATATCTGCTGGGAAGGCTACACAGCTAGGCATGTACAGTCCAGGAGGTTCCTCCAGTGTCTTGATGATAACTTTTTGACTCAGGTGGTGGAGGAGCCAACAAGGAGAGGTGTACTACTGGACCTGGTACTGACCAACAAAGAGGGACTGGTGGAGGACATTAAGGTTGGGGCAGCCTTGGCTGTAGTGATTATGAGAAGATAGAGTGCAGTGTTTACGTGTAGTAGGCATAAAACAACAAGTAGGATTGCAGCCTTGGACTTCAGGAGGGCTAACTTTGATCTCTTCAAGAAACTGCTTGGAGAAATCCCATGCGTTAGAGCTCTAGAGGGTAGGGAGGCTCAAGAGAGCTGGTTGATACTCAAGTATCACTTCCTCTAAGCTCAGGATTGGTGCATCCCTAAGAGCAAGAAATCAGGCAAGGGAAGTGGGAGACCTGCATGGTTGAGCAGGGAGCTTCTGAAAAAGCTCAAGTGGAAGAAGGAAGTTTACAGTATGTGGAAGAAGGGACTGACCGCTTGGGAAGATCACAAGAATGCCGTCAGAGTATGCAGGGATGAAACGAGGAAAGCCAAGGACTCCTTGGAAGTAAATCTGGTGAGGGACATCAAGGTCAACAGGAAGGGTTTCTTCATATACATCAGAGGCAAAAGGAAAACTAGAGAAAATGTGGGCCTGCTGTTGAATGGGACAGGTGCCACGGCAACAGATGATGCAGAGAAGGCGGAGTTACGGAATGCCTTCTTTGCTTCAGTCCTTACTGCTCAGACCAGCCTTCAGGAGTCCCAGACTTTGCAGGTAACGGAGAAAGTCTGGAGGAAGGAATACTTTCCTTTGGTTGAGGAGGATCAAGTTAGAGATCAGTTAAGTAAACTGGTCATCCACAAGTCCATGGGTCCTGATGGGATGCACCTGCAAGTGCTGAGGGAGCTGGCCAAAGTCATTGCTGGGCTGCTCTCCATCATCTTTGAAAGGTCCTGGAGAACAGGAGAGGTGCCTGAAGACTGAAGGAAAGCCAGTGTCTCTCCAGTCTTCAAAGAGGGCAAGAAGGAAGACCTGGGAAACTACAGGCCTGTCAGCCTCACCCCCATCCCTGGAAAGATGATGGAACAGCTCATTCTGGGCATCATCTCAAAGCATCTGGAAGAAAAGAAGGTTATCAGAAGTAGTCAACAGGGATTCATCACGGGGAAGTCATATCTGACTAATCTGATAGCCTTCTATGATGGCATGACTGGATGGATAGATGAGGGAAGGGCAGTGGATGTTGTCTACCTTGACTTCAGCAAGGTTTTGACGCCGTCTCCCACATCATCCTTGTAGGCAAGCTTAGGAAGTGTGGGTTAGATGAATGGACAGTGGGGTGGATTGAAAACTGGCTGGCAGACAGAGCTCAGAGGGTTGTGATTAGTGGCACAGAGTCTAGTTGGAGGTCTATGACAAGTGATGTTCCCCAGGAGTCAATAATGGGTCCAATCCTGTTCAACATATTCATCAATGACCTGGATGAAGGGATAGAGTGGCCCATCAGCAGGTTTGCTGATGACGCAAAACTGGGAGGGGTGGCTGACACACCGCAAGGCTGTGCTGCCATTCAGCGTGACCTGGACAGGCTGGAGAGTTGGGCAGAGAGAAACCTCATGAAGTTCAACAAGGGCAAGCGTAGGGTCCTGCACCTGGGGAGGAATGACCCCATGCACCAGTACAGGTTAGGGGCTGACCTGCTGGAAAGCAGCTCTGTGGAAAGGGACCTGGGTGTCCTGGTGGGCAACAGGATGACCATGAGCCAGCAATGTGCCCTTGTGGCCAAGAAGGCCAATGGCATCCTGGGGTGCATCAAGAGGTGTGTGGCAAGCAGGTTGCGGGAGGTTATCCTCCCCCTCTACTCTGCCCTGGTGAGGCCGCACCTGGAGTACTGTGTCCAGTTCTGGGCTCCCCGGTTCAAGAAGGACAGGGAACTGCTGGAGAGGGTACAGCAAAGGGCTACAAAGATGATTAGGGGGCTGGAACATCTTTCTTATGAGGAAAGGCTGAGGGACTTGGGTCTTTTTAGTCTGGAGAAGAGAAGACTGAGGGGGGATCTCATTAATGCTTATCAATACTTAAAGGCAGGGAGCCGGGAGGATGGCTCCAGTCTGTTTTCAGTGGTGCTTAGTGACAGGACAAGAGGTAACGGGTCCAAACCTGAACGTAGGAAGGTCCATCCAAACATGAGGAGGAATTTCTTTACTTTGAGGGTGGCCAAGCACTGGAACAGGCTGCCCAAAGAGGTGGTGGAGTCTCTGACCCTGGAGACATTCCAAACCTGCCTGGACGCCATCCTGTACAACCTGGTCTTAGGTGACCCTGCTCTGGCAGGGGGGTTGGACTAGATGATCTCCAGAGGTCCCTTCCAACCCCTGTGATTCTGTGACAGTGTGCAAAATGAGGAAACAGAGAAAGTATGCAGTGCTGTTGGGAGTAACCTTGCAGTCACAGGGTTTGGAAAATATGAAAATAAATACTGCAGCTTTAATGCTGTGAGCCCTTTTTTTTCCCGAGTTCAAATAATAAAATCTTGCAAGCTGTTGATGTACCAGTGTTTAAGCTGGCTTTTGTAACCTTCCAGCTGCATATGTTAATACATGTTTTCAGATAGCTCAGACTACAAACCCATTCGTGCTTTCAAAGTGCACAAAAGCCTAATTTCCTAATGATTACTAAGTTTCTGATTTCACTCTTGACTGTACTAGTACTTCAAAAAAAGAAAATTAGTTGTTTTTTTTTTTTTTAAGGAGCTCTGTAGCTATGCCTAATGTTTACTCCGCTGTTACTTTTTTTTTTTAAAAAAAAAAGGGAGGGGGAAGGAGGAGCAGGCAGTGGTGGCTTTTGTTTTTTTTATTCCTTTGACAATTTGAAATGGCAACTACATTTTTATAGCTCCACAAGTCATGAAAATACTGTTTGTGCAAAAGTGAGTTCAGCAGCCTTAAATACAAGTGAATTCTCTCTAAGTCTACAAATCCGGTAACTCTGCTCACATCCTTCCAGCAGCAATGTTGCAGGCTCTTTCCAAGCTCCTGAAGGCTAAGTGGAAATGCAAAACTTTGAAGGGCAATCTGGTAGTTTTTCAGGAGTGGTTAGTTTAGCACGTTACCCGTGCAGGCACAAATGCATTTATAGGGGCACGTAGGGGAAAACTGACATGGTCAGTGGACCTGGATGGGTTAGAAGATCGTAAACCAGTTTACTTTGTCTTCCTTTGAAAAATGAGGTGTGGGACAATTAGTATAACCCATATTGGTCTCCTTCTGTATTGAAGAGGCCACAGACATTTCAGACTCTAGTCTTGGTAAGACAAACCAAAGATTGGATCTTTTTCTTGAAAATTCCAAGTGATGGCAAATCTGCTGCTACCCTTGGTAAATGGGGATTTGAATTTATTATTGCATTGTGTATTTTTAGGAATAGTAATTTAGAAATTGTGCTTCACCATTCAGTTCCTGGTTTTTAGTCTACTCAGACCATTGTAACTTCACTTGCTAGCTTGAAGAGTGAGTCTGGTTTGGTGTTTTTTGTTGTGTTGTTTTTTTTCTTCCCCCTTCCTGTAAGTAATTTGACTGCAAACAGATGTCCCAGCAGCTTTCTTTTTCATCAGCTAAGTGAGCTCCTTGTGTCCTTAGTGTCTGACATATTATCTAATCCTGTAATTATTTCTGTGGTTCCTTTCTGAACTTTCTCCAATTTACCTCCTCTTGCTGTTCTGTTCTGCAGGGACCTAGCTTAGAAACACAGATGGTGGAAGATGAAACTGAGACAACAAGTGAAGAACTGCCTCCTCATCTGCGGGAAGAGCCTCCCGAAGGTACAGTACTAGCAGTCAATATAAACTCTTCGCATTAAATTCGGGGAAATGTTCTGGCCAAGGAAGTCTTATCTATCTATCTATCTATCTATCTATCTATCTATCTATCTATCTATCTATCTATCTATCTAACTTGAGAGCCTACCTCTGCCCGTTTTCTGAGAGGGATAAAGCTTTGTCAATGCTGACAGCTGAACTAACCTCCAAGCCAGAGGTCTAGCCTCTTGCATTCAAAGAAAGCTGCACCCACTGAGGTGGGGACGTTGTTCTGCATTCTATTTAACAATATGGTTTCTGATTAAAATTGTCCTGCTTGATCATCCTGTCTGTAGGTTTAAGAATAAAATGCTTCCTCTACTGTCTTGTTTGTGATGTTTTGAGCCTTCATTAGGGAAGACTTTGTAAGTAGTCATCTATTCTTTCCTTACCTCTCTCTGCAGGATCCTGCTATTGAAATTGTCCCCAGCAGAGACTTGTCAAAGTTAGGTATTTTAGTGATTTTGTTTCTTTCCACCATCTCTCTTGGAAGCCGGTTTAGCCATCTGAGGAGGAGGCAGTGAGACGCTGTCAGTCAGTAGGAGGCTCAAAAATGCCAATTTTAATTAAAAACCTTGTTTGCAATGACATGCCCTGGATTTATACAGGGAATGGATTTTTCCCACTGTGCAAATGTTGCAGATGTTGTATATATGCAACAAAATAGGAGTTGCTTTCTTTTGAATAGAAGCTGCTAACATTGCCACAAGTGATGATATGTTTTGAGCTTTGTCTCCATTTCAGTGACTTTTAAAACACAATCACTCATAATCACTGTGGTTGGCTTAAACAACCCAGAGTGTGCCGAGATTCTTATTAGCAACTTACTGTTAAAATACCATGACATGTCTCTAGGAAACATAAATGTGTTATATTTTTCCTCTAAGAGAGTAAGATGCTGATAAAGCATTTATACTGACAGCCATTCTTAAAGAGAGTATGAACCAAGTAGATGGTTTTAGGAATTTGCTGCTCTATCACTTCTTGTTGAGCATTCTGCTATAGTTTTCTCATTAAGTTGTATTTTCTTGTTCTGCCACTTCATATACTCTGTGTTGGCAATTAGAGTATATAGAGGTAAGTGAAAGACAGGTTTCTTTTTGCAACTCCTATAAAGCAAGAAGGAAATAAATGTGGAAGATGTTGTGATTGCTATATATATGTGCACACGGAGGATATAATCTTGATTTCCCCCCCCACACTTTCTTTGTAAGTAAGGCCAAGTCAGCACGTAATGACAATGCATTGTTGAAGTAAGAATTCTGGTCTGTAGCCTGAGCTGATGATTACATGAGTCTAGAGACCATATCCTGAAATGTAAACCACAGGAGATCATTTTGTCTCATCAGTTTATCAGGAGTAGTCTTAGATTTTGGATTATGACTTTGAATTGTGTAATCAGAAGGGTGGTTTTTTTAATGTGGCTAAGCATTTTTGCAACTCACGTTTTGGTAATTGAAAGTATTTGCTTCTGCCTACAACCCTGCTGGTTTGAATGATGATGAAAAATGTCAGTATTAGTATTCCACTTCTGTGACTTCTGTGTTGGGTGGTCTGGGAGAAGTATGTGCTCTGGATATGCCCACTTTGCTAGGGTAAGGAAGAGTAGCTGTAACAGTTGAGCTGATTTGGTTAAGCAGTGGTACAGTAGATACTGTGAGTTCTTTAAAGTCAGAGCTTAATATGTACTTTTTAAATTTACAATGATGTTAAGAGTAGCAAAATAGGAGGGATATTGAGAGCACAACTGAAACTAGAGACTGCTTGGGAGAAGAGGTGGAAAAATTGATCCTGAAAGAGCGCTATGAGGATTATACTGAACTTAGACCTGGCTCTGTGTATTAGTGGAGCTGAGTAACGGGAGTCTTTCTTAGAAGCTGCTGTCTTCCAACATAGACCAGCTGGAATTACTGTAAGGATCATGTAGTTGCAGGAGTGTTTACAAATATCCCATGACAGAAACAGATCTCTCAAGTTCTTTTACTGTTAAACACCATCCAGTACGGCCTTCTTGTTGCTCTTCTACTGATTTCTGGTTTCTTCTGATAGCACTTTCCTAGTTAAATCGAATGCTTTGCAATGAATAAATAAGCCACGTTGTCATGACTGCTGCACTCTTGTTTCCTGGGATCTATGGAGACTGTGTCTGCTTGCCTTCTGGTAATGAGCGCGTAAGGGATGGAAAGCTCTCCAGAGCCTGTGTCTTTGTAGCACAATCCATTATTTCACTGGATTGCATCATAGTGACTTTGTTTTCTAGCTTGCGCTGTGCGTTTACTCCCCTTCTGAACGGCGGGGAACAGGGAGCGCTGTGCTAGGTAACTATTGCAGTGAAATAGAAGGTTACCCTTCAGGGATTGTGCTGTTTCTGAGCAGTGTTGCAGTGTGGCCTTCTACAAACGCAGGGACGATTTTACAAGTCCATCGTGTGCGTAACTAAAAGGAGTAAGTGCGGTGTGGGTAACAAGTGGTGTAGGATCGCGAACGGTTTCGGGTGCAGCGTGGCAGCCTCTCAGTGTTTGAGACAAGGGGAAGTTTTGTGGTTTAAAAAAGAGATTAACCAGGAGCTCCCTGAAAGGTAACCGAGGCAGAGGCTAGTATCTCTGTGTAACCCCAATCCGTTTATTTGATCTGCCGTCAAAGTTAACTTTTTAGATATTTAAATAAGCCAACAGAGCAAATGAGTAAAAAGTACAGCTGATACAAGATCCCGTAAGTGATATTAGATGTCAAAAAGGGCTTTTTTATTTTATAATGAGGACGCGTTCTTGTCGGTGCGGCCGATACGCTGCGCCCCGTCTTGAAATGCGGGGGAGGGCGGAGGCTCCGCTGGGCGGGGCCCGCCCGCCGCCGGGTGGGTGAGCCGGCCTTTCCCCGCCGCGGAGCCCGCTGCGGCGGGCGGGGGCGCTGCCCGCCCTGCGGGCCGCGGCCGCGGGGGGGCGCTGCAGGCCCGGCAATGCCGCAGCCGCCCGCTGCTGGCCCGGCGCGCTGCCGGGCTCCGGCTGCGTGAAGCCCGGGTTTCAAACGTGGCTCGCACGCGTCCCAGCGGGCGAGAGAAAGTATTTAAACCTATTAACTCCTCTCCCCTGAGCTGCTTTGTGACATTGCAAGGGAAGCTTGCCACGCGTTCTGCCTCAGGAAGGCTGGTTATCCCCTAATGATATTTTACCTCTTGACTTCGTGATCCATCTGCCCAATTCACATTTCTATTTTTTTATTCTCCCTTCATCTTTACTTTCTCTTCGATCTTGTTAACATATTTCCCCCCTCCAGTTAAAAGGCAAGTGCTGGGGAGCAGTAGTAATTAGCATTTGGAGTGCGCTCAGGCCAGCGTGCTTAACGCTTCCCAGGGAAGGCTACGCGTAGGGCAAAGTTACCATCACCAAACGGTGAAGGGCAGCGAGCTCTGGAGAGGAGTTCAGTCTGTTTTGAACCGTACGAAACACTTTCCTCTTTGCAAGGATTCAGCAGTAGCTGATCTGTGTTGCCACGTGCTCGAGCACTGAGCTACTTTCAGGTCGATTCTATGTGATCTCGAATGTTTACTGTGAAATGGCAGTCTGATCCTGGTGAGAGAACTAGATTCAGTTACCCAAGTACAGCAACGCCTTGCTGTATCTCTGTTGCTTCTTTATCCACTGTTTCGGAGTTCTGTTGCTGATCATTTAATACAGTGCAGTGTTAATTGTTATCATTGCCTTGCTTTTCTGTCCTTTTCCATTAAATTACCCGAGGAAGGTCATGGCAGTGAAATCTGATAATGATTAAATCTTCTGTAACATGATCAGTTATGGAACAGCAGCATCTCCTTTGTTGGACGACTCAGATCTTGATCTCTTCTATTTGATGAATCAGTGACCCTGACCTTATTCCTGCTTCTCCATCCTGTTGCCAGTAGATTGAGGGAAGTGATCCTTCCCTTCTGTTCATCACTGATGAGGCCACACCTGGAGTACTGTGTTCAGTTGTGGGCTCCACAGTATGAGAGAGACATGGACATACTGGAAGGAGCCCAGCCAGGGCCACAAAGATGGTTAAGGGACTGGAGCATCTCTCCTATGAGGAAAGGCTGAGACAGCTGGGACTATTCAGCCTGGAGAAGGTTTGGGGGGAACTTATCAATGTATACATATACCTGAAGGGACAATATAAGGAAGACTAAGCCAGGCTCTTTTCAGTGATGCGCAGTGGCAGGACAGGAGACAGTGAACACAAACTGAAACATGACTGAACATAAGGAAACACTTTTTCACTATGTGGGTGACCAAGGACTGGAATGGGTTGCCCAGAGAAGTTGTGGAGTCTCCTACCTTGGAGATATTAAAAAGCTGTCTGAACGTGAACCTGTGCAGCCTGTTCTAAGTGACCCTGCTTGAGCAGGGGGGTTGGACAAGATGGTCTCCAGAGGTCCCTCCCAACCTCATTCTGTGATGCTCTACCTCATACGTACTGTCTCTGTGTGTTTAAAGTCTCTTTCTGAAATTCCTGCATATATCCCCTGTCTATTACACTAATTCTTATGGGAAAAGTAGTTTTACTCTGTCAAACTGCTAAATGTTACATGTTTCGGGAATGCATCCTTGGTAGATACTGAGGTATGGCTGCGGTTTCTTTTGGCCCTATGTTACAAATAGTACTGAGTATACTAAAGTTTAGTCCAAGGTGGTATGGTCTGATTGAAAAGCTGTGTCATTAGTTAACAGCAGTAGCCCCTCTTGGGAGTCTACAAAACAGTTCTTTCTTCCATCATCTTTAAATATTAAGCACTAAAATTTTATCAGCCAACCTACTATGACCAGTTTGGCAATGAGCATGAGTCTTGTGTCTGAACTGTCTGCTATCTCTTCAGCAGTTTTCAGACCTAGCAGAGATCTTCCTTCTTTGTTGCAGACAGATTGGGCCTTGTGGAGTAAAGCTTTATTAAAAGCAATGGGTCTTAGCAGCTCTGCAGTATATAACAAATCTGGGGAAATTTACTTTCCAAACAACTGTGGTGTTCCTAATTCAAATTGTTTTACACTTGCTGTGGGTAAAGAGCACACACGGATAGTTACTGTAAATCAGATGATTTGCACCAATTTAGAACATAGTATCTTGTGTGAGCCTTATGATCTGTCTCCATGGAGGCATATAGCCTTTTCTGCTGTTTTTATATCTTCTGCGAGATGGAAGTATATTGCATACTTCTGTGGGAAGCTTTAGGACTCCTTATCCACAATTTGGGAATCTCTGATCCAAAGTATCTGGGAGTTTTGTGGATCACTCATTCAGGATTGTCTTTGGATACAAGTATTTTACCTAGATGCATTATCTATACAGATCTAACTTGAAAACAATAAGGTTGCATTTCAATTGAGGTACTACCATGCATTTGAAATTTCTGAAATTAAGTAGACTTTTAACTTCATACTGGGGTAATGTTGGGGTATTCTCTTATGAGAACACGGCAATTTCTTGAAGCCAGCAGATGCCAGAAGAACATGTCTGTTCAGGCATCTCATCTGAGATGCAAGGCATTGAGTTCAAGTCCATGATATAGGTGCCTAACTTTGAAAAGGTATATTCCTATAAACATACCCACTTTTGATGAATGTGTGGCACTTTTTCCAATTAGTTTGCTTAAAGTATTCTTTACAGAGAACAGTCTTCATCAGAGACAAAGTTTTATTGTTGGGCCAAATGTTTGCTGCAGTAAGCACCATACCAAGGTTTAATTGCTGCAAACTTGAGCTATGCTATATTTTACATGCTCTTATTGCAAGTAATGTTTGGTACGTTTGTCTCCAAACTGCCTATATCCAAATAACCGCAAAGAAATCACCTTGGAAAACGATGCAATTAATAGCAACTTCCTTTCCTTTCAGTCTTACGCTCTGTACTGAAAACTGTTGCTATTTCTGGTATAAAGTGACTTCAGTAAAGTTGTATGTGGCGCTTACTGTCATCTGTTACATACATATGTAGATGCATATGTAGTCTACCAGACTAACATCTTCAAGAAGTTCTGTGAAGCTGGCAGTGCAAAACTATGCTATGTGCTAAGCCCTCCTCTGCTTTCCCAAGTCAAATCACTCTCTTCAGCGTGCTACCTAGTGAGGTCCAACAGTCAAATCCTTCTACAGAAGAGCTTTTTAAATGATCTGCTTTTTTTGTCTAATGGCCAGTTGGCAGCATTCTCAGCCTGGATTCACCTCTGCAGTTCTGTGGTCTTATAACTAAAGCAAAAGACTGGGAACTGGGACAGCTATAATTTATTCCTAGCTCTACTGTTGACTTATTCTGTGGCATTAGTCAAGTAGTTTGGCCTTCCTTGAACCATAGTATTCTTTGTGTATGAAACAGAAATTACTGTTCTTATTTATAAATGAGGATGGTGAAAAAGCAAACTGTAACTTTTTAAGCTTTTAGAGGTAGAAGATACTTGAAGATTGAAACAAAATGTGATCACAATGTATAAATAATACAAAACTTTGCCTGATATAGAACTTGTCAGGGTTTGGGGGTTTTTTTTGAGTCCTCAAAGAGGTGATTTGACTTGTCAGGTAACTTCAAATAGAAAGGCAGGTTTCTTAAAAAGCAGAGAAAGAAATTAGCAATGAGGCTGTCTGTTCTTTGGAGCTGGGACTTTATGTACCTGGCATGTCCTCTCATCTGTAAAAACATTTCCTGAGCTACTTCTGTAAATGGCCTGAGGCTGAAGAGCAACATTTCAGTATCATCTGTCTCTTTTTAAGGCACAGATTCTGTGCAGCCATACTC
This sequence comes from Burhinus oedicnemus, assembly GCA_008921705.1. Taxonomy (NCBI): domain Eukaryota; kingdom Metazoa; phylum Chordata; class Aves; order Charadriiformes; family Burhinidae; genus Burhinus; species Burhinus oedicnemus. Next base: position 78,171 of record VFFE01005550.1, read on the forward strand.
TTCTGTTGGCCAAAACAGTTCTTGTTTCTGCAAAAAGAAATGACCTGGAGCATCGGCTCAGTCTTCTGCGCAAAGTCTACCTTAGTATTTCTGGTAAAGTTGTAAAATACTTTCACATCTATCCAAGTTCTAATACTGTGTTTCTGTTTAATTTATTATCATCGTTGTTTTAGTAAAAGCTGAGATTCTTCTTTGTTTAAATTCTCCAGTGGCTCGATTGGCTTCCTCGTGCTTTATTTAATTTTCTTCTCTGGGGGAAATTGGCACTCTGAAAAGGGAATAATGCTCAACCAGTGCCTGTGTTGTACCCCTTTTTTTCCTCTTTCACCTCCCCAGCCCTTCTGTATTACTGCTGCTGTATGCCTGCTACTGACAACGGGCGTCTTCCATTCAGCAGCTATGTTACATGGTCTCCTAGAAACAGCATGAAAGCAATTTAAATTGTTTTTATTCCACTTCTCTCTCTGCCCTATTCTTTCCTCTTCACTATTTTCATATGATATAATGAGATGTTACTTTGACAGCTCAGCATCTCTTTTCTCTACCCTGCTCCGTGCCCTGCAAATCATTCTGTCACTAAGTGTTGTATGTGTGCACAGCGTATGCTGTTAATGGCAGCATAAATAGCCTCCAAGCGCCTGGCAGATTCCAGAAGAAAGGTTCTCTTAACTTAAGTGTGGGAAACCTCTTATCAGTGGATCTTGCTAATACAATAATGCTGTGAAGTGAGTCAATAACCATCTGGTTTTCCCTGAGGGTGTTTGCACATAGGATGGGGCAACAATAGTTTTACCCTTTGCCTTGGCACAATAACTCTAAGTAATGTACATTATCCAAATGTAAAGACATTTCAGGGTGAAGGGCCAGCAGGAAGCCTCTGTTAGAAGATAACATCTTTGTCAATTACGAGTGAATGTGTTTTATTCTAGCAATAGGGTTTTGAACTACAGGAGTGACAGAATTCTGTTTCGTGAGTGAAAGCAGTATCTTATTAGCTGGCGGAAGTGGCAGACGTTTGTCACCATTTGTGTACTAATTAGAGACATATGAAATTATGAATGCAGGGTTATATTCTTTTACAATGTGTTTTTCATTTTGCGGGGCAAAGATATTAACATAGAGATGCAACCAGTTGTTTTTAAATAAATCTTTTGGACTTGCAGTTATCAGTCCTGTTCCAGAGCTGAAAAAGAAAGCGGTTCTTATTTGTTCCTAATGGACTAAAAAAAGAGGCAGGCAAGTCTCGCTTACTTATAGCTACAGTCTGAAGTACTAAATAAGAATGAGCAATGCAGTAAATCCAGGTCAGGAGTGAAATTGAATCGGTATATCAGTGTGTTAACAATGATGATACCTTGAACTGCTAAACTATCAGAGTATCATAGCAGGCAATTAAATCATATGGTTGGTACATGAGGCTGTTAATTCTGCCTCAGAACTGAGTGAAATGCCCAGTTAACGTTTCATAAACATCTGTAGTCTCAACCCGGCTGCCTGTCTTGATTTCACCGGTTTGTGAACAATTTGAGCCGCTACTTTGATTACCAGTATGATTGCACGATTGCACCAATCTGGCCTATCCTGAACTGATCGTTTTGGATCATAAAAACAATCTTATTCTGAAGAGCAGGTTTCTTTTCAAAGCTGTTTATGGACTTAAGGATGAGCTGTAAAAGTAAGGGGGTTTGTGTCAATTTTCTTGCCCTCTGGGATAGTATTCTAGAGAAAGAAAACCTTAATCTGCTTTGAAATTGGGTAGAAGTCTAGAGTAATTTTTATCAGGAACAGTCTTCCACTAGTGTGTGTGTGTGGAATTCTCTGTCTCATATTTATTTTCTGATCACAGTGAAGACAAATGCATATCCTTTATTAATGTGGAGGACTCACAAGCCATTGTAATATACTTCTTTGCCATATTATGGGGGATCTGGCCTCTTTCTATCTGGCTGACGCTTGCCTGGTCAGAAAGAGTTTAGCTAAGGCTAAATTTTATCTTCTTCTGTCTTATTTGTTATGCCCTCTCTACCACTAACATAGTGCTGTTTTCAGTTTTTGCCAAAAATATTCAGTAGGATATACCTACTGCAAAAATTTTTGGTGGCTTTACATTTTTGGCTCTTTTTTCAGTTCATCTCCAAAAGGAAATAACATAAATATTCTTCATGTAAAATATTAAATCCAGTTTGCGAGTAATGCTTAAAAATTTGGCCATGACATTTCTGTAAATTTGAGAGTGTCTTAGCATTTGGGATTGTTAAAAGAATATCTTGGAATCTTCTTACAGTAGAAAGAACAGATTTATGGTCTTGAACTATAAGAAACTTTATTTTCTAGCACCTGAGACCTGATCTTTGGACAAGCGAGAGATGTTCAAGAGGTAGGCAGGAGATGAACAGTTAGCAATGTAGCTGTGTGAGCTGTTTACCAAAATACCTGTTCATCCATTTAAGACTCTAAGAAAGAAACGGGTAATTTTGTTGACTTCTACTCTTTCTGCCTTTCTGCAACTTAGATTTTATTGTCAAGGTATAATAATAAAGGTTCTGCCCTATGCAGAAGTTCAAAGTCCAAGATTGTTGTTTGTTTCCTTCCCCCTGCCCCCTTCCTCTTCAGAGATTTGCATGTGGTGGGGTGTTCTGGATTTTATTTTCTATTAATTTGTTTTCCCCTAGAAAGTTTCTATATCTCTTGAATACAAACTTGGAATAATTCTAGCTAGTTACGTGAAGTCAGCCTCTGTAGTTAAGCCAGCCGTTTGTATGTATTCAGTACCAGAAAGTGTGATTGTATGAAGTGCCCAGTACCTCTCACTCATCCCTCCGAAAGCCAAAGAACAAAACCCCAAGATTTAATACAATGTTATTATAATATGTTAAAATTAGAGCTTGCTCTGGGAAATGCAAATTGAGGCTGCAAGTTTGGTTTAGTGTTTTTATAGCTTGAGAATGTTATTGTTAGCATTATTGCAGTATTTTGTTCCTAGCATCTTGAGGGCTGTTTTTTGCTCAAAATATGTGATTTATTTAGAAGTGGGTAAGTGCTTCCAGCCTATGGATCCTTGTACCTTTACATTGAAAGAAGAGGAATGAAAAAAACCAAAAAAAACCCAACCCACAAACCAAAAAGCCTACATTTACCAAGTCTGAATATTGCCTAAAAAATCTCCTTTATGTTATGTAAAGAAGTCTGTTTTCTGTGAGATCTGCAGACATTTAAAAGGTTGTGATTAACTGAACCCAGCTGTAATTAAAATACAGCTTGGTCATTGGTTTGAGCTGAACACGTGCCCACACAGCTACTGCAAGAGATGTTCCTGCAGTCAGCCCTGGCTGCACGTTCCCGGTGCTGCCCCACGGCACGGCACGGCCATGCGTGGCTGGTTCCTGGCACAAGGGCGGCAGAGCACCCCAAGAGAGACAGTGCCTCCTTCTGCAGAAAGGGTGGACGTGACGGGAGTGCGTTCATGCTCACGTCATTCCCATGGGTTGTAGATGGAAGGATGGGTTGTGCGGCTGAGTCGAGCCTGTAGCGTGCACGTGAGCTTGTATGGAACCCGAGGACAGGTTTTGGGTCCCGTATGTGCTGTGGGGCTCTCCTGGCTTCCTTGTTATTTTAGCAAGGAGAAGAGGTGCAACCACAGGCATCGTTAAAAACCTCTTTTGCGGTAGCATACAGGAGGTCATCTCTTGATGTCCGTGTTTCTAGCAACTTCAGTGTAGCACGGTAATTAAGATAGTGAGGAAAACAGAGGGATCTTGGCTTTCAAACTTACTCCTCCTGGCTCCGATCCAAGTATCATTAATATGACATGAGACGTTTTGTTGGTATTTGATTAACTGGGAGGCTTGTTCTTGTTTTGTGTGACACGTTGTAAGTTAACCACCCGGCATGCTGACATGTGCGATTAAAAACAAACACTTAAAACTAAATTGAGATGCCGACTGCCAAGCGCACGGCAGGGAGGAGGCTGAGCAGCCTGCCCGGAGGGACTCAGCCGGGATAGGCCTTACCCACGTTTGTACAGATCTGACGCTGGTGACTTCCGAGTTCCGTCCTCTGTTCACGACTGTTTATTTTTAAACCTTTTCTTCATCTGTCTTGTGCAGTTGAAACACGCTTGACAAAATTCGGGAATGGCAGATTGGATTTGTGTTGTCCAAGCAGAACGCTCTGCAGTAGTCGCCGCTGTTCCTTCAGCAGTTATGGGCACCTCTCAGAAGCGTGGTGTTCCTGCCCTCTGGAATGAAGACGCTCTCCAGACATGGGGATTTTCCATCCCCCTGCTCCCCGGGAGCCTGCTGAGGGCTGGCGGAGGCAGCATCAGCGTGCCAAGGGCTGGCTGAAGCCTGTGGTGACAGATAGTATTAAAGTAATAGAGCAACCTTTTTTATTATATCACAAGCTTACATTTGCTGTTTCCATGAGTTTAAATTCCAGGACATCAAGAATGTGTCTGGACTTTCTTATTTTATAATTAATTAATTTGAAAAATAAATCGTGAAGAGTTAGCAAAGCTTCTTTTCCCTCTAGTTCCCTTCTTGTTCTCTGCATTGTAAGGGTTTTAACCTTCTCTCTCTCGTTGCGGTCCTTGGTGTGGAAACCATTCCACATTTCCCAGTCAGCAGCAGGGTGTCTTTAAAGGAAGCATTCCCCAGGCAGGGAACTAGGTTTATGGGTACTAAGTATCCAAAGGAGTGAAAACTGTAGCATGCACAATAGCTGTTGTTGAAGTCTTGGTAGCCCTTAGCTTTATTTTCAGACCTGAAGTGTGCTTCACGGAGTAAGAAGAAACCTTCTGCTGATTCAGTGGGCACTACAAAATGTGCCCTCTAACCTGTTTCCAGACAGATGTGCAATGCTTGTAAAAACACACAAATCCTCTTGCCTGGAACTGCGGATCTACATCATGTGGTGTAGCCCAGAGCTGGGTGGCCTCAGAGGGGCCCTGTTAGCTCCTCCTGGAAGGGAGAGCCACGGGAGAGGTGCGGGAAGGTGGGCACTCCTCAGCCCTGTTGGAGCCAGCTGTGGTTGCTCCAGCACACAGCTCCCGTGGCTGTGGTGGGGCTGTTCTCGGTTTGTCAGCTCCACAGCTGAACGCTTTTCTTCCCCTTTGCCTGCTGATTTATTCCTGAAGCAGACAAGTTCCTTGGTTGTTTACTGACTCTGTGAGAATCTGTTAGAAAGTATTTTGGGGAAGGGGTAAGCAGGCCTTGCGTAAAGCTGTTTTGTTTTTCTTGAGCACCAGTATCTACTTGCTTTTCCTTTGAGGCAGGTGCAGGGGAAAAAGAAAATATCTTTAAATATACCTGCTAATTCCCAAGTTGAGATTTTAGTCCTTTTGTTTGGAATGATTTTTTTTTTTCCAGAGGAACAGATTTTATGGTTGCAGATCACAGACTGTGACTAGAGTGGAGGAAAAACAGCAGCAGCCGCTAGTGAACTACTGGGAGGGGACGCACACACACGCGCGCGCGCACACACACACACATTTTCCTGCTACTGTCGTGAATTACAGCCAGAAAGAGAAATCTGTAAAGACACTTAAAGTACGGAACAAATAACAGTGTTTCCAAATAGTTGGAATCTCCATGACGTATCAGCAGTTCTTTAAATGACTTGTGAATTTATAGTAGCTTCTGGCTAAAACATGTTTTCAGAGTAAAAGAACAGAGTGTTTTTTCACCTGACTTCTCTTCCTGCAGCACAAAAAATTCAGGACTTCAGATGGAGATAAGGATGGTCCTTCGAGGACAGCTTGGAAAAAAATATTCTGACAGCCTCGCAGGAGAACCTAGCTGGACTCCATTAGTAGTCATAGGTTTGATTTGAGATCATGAGAAAGCTTTTAGTTCAGAGAAGCCAACCATCCCCTGCCCTCATTTTGTCCTGAACAAGCTCTTGTTCTCAGATGGTCACTTGAGCTAAATTACATCTTTCCTGCCACACTGGAAAATGGATCTGTGAGTAATGAGTTGACAGGAAAACAATCTTCAACCCTACTTGGAGTACCTAGGGTATATTTGGGCCGTTACAACTGATAAATAGGGGAAGGATAGTCTTTAAATTGCACAACTTTTAACTGCAGATTTAGCTCTTGTTTCTAAAAATTGTGGTCAGATTTTTCATTTCAGACATCCAGCCCTTCAGATGTAGGAATCAATCTCTTCTTGGACAACTAGGAGTTTCACACTCTTTAAAGGGTGAGTTTTAGGGGTGAGCCTCACCCCGTGTATTTTTCCATTTCCAGTGCTAAGTTTGGAATGGACACTATTTGAACTTGAAGCTGTCTTCATTGTAACATGGCAAGATACTCTCCTTTGCTAGAGAAAACAATGTGGTGTTAAAAAGAAAAGCAGTAAATATGTGCAAAGCTCAGTGCCTTTAGGAAAAGGAGGGGGGAAATACAGGAAGGGAAGAAAGAGGTAGGTAAACCAACTCTGGTCAAGATTTTGACAAGAATGTAATAACCTTAAATGAGGTTTGTCCCCAGCAGACACTGAAGACATCCTGACCTTTTTTAACTCTGATTTATTCATCATGAGAATGGATTTTTTTACCTCATCCATTCTGTGACTGATGGGCAAGAGTAATTTCTCTCTCAATACAGATGAGTACACTGTGGTAGACTCCATTTGCCACACTGACAGGAGCAGAGTGCCATCAGCCACAGAGTTAGCTGAAGAAATATTTTCATTTTCAGTCTTGCACTCGAACGTGTGCATGATGTATGTGTAACAGCAGGATGGGGGGAAGGTTACTGAATTGTATGAAACTTGAGTCATGAATTTCCTCTACTGAAATGTTCTCAAATCACAAGAAAAAGGAGTAACTATGGCTTTGCTTGAAAGAATTCAAAGAGGGGGAAGAAAAATAAAAAAAGCTGTGAAGAACATCCCTGCCCACACCAATCCCACTCATGCTGTTTTCCCCATAACATGATTTTATGGATCTTTTGCTTGCAGATACTACTTCTGTCTGTAGCTTCTTCATTTGTCATGATCCTTATATGCTGAATTTGTTTTGTACAACTGTCTGTCACATGGATGTCCTTCAAAGTAGTAATGGCCAGTCCTTTAGAAGGGGCAGTTATATTCAGCTTTTGTTTCAAAATAGTGCAGACAGATAAGTTTTCACAATGATTTTTTCCTCACGTATGGCTTTGGGGCAAGAGTGGGAAATACAGAAAGGGAAGAATGATAGTTGAACTGAAGCTCTTTCTGGAAGGTTGACAAAGTAGAGGCATGTTGATGGTGGTTTAAGAAGCTGAACTGAATAAATAATATGTTGATTTTTTTTTTTTTTCTCCTTTTCTCTTTTCCAAGGTGGCAAGTGGTGACTTCACAGAACTCTGCCCTGGTTAGTTGCAGAGGAGACCTCGATGATAACTTGATATATGTCAGTACGGGCAAACTGATCAAGTCTTCAGACAGTTCGAAACAAAATCTGTGTGTTGCTTTTCTCATGTCTAGGGATTTTTCTCTAATGACACATATTTTAAATGTAACTAGTAATCTCTTTGAAAAAGACCCATCTTACTGCTGTATTTATCTCACCAAATCAAAACTGGTTTTATGTTAATTTCACAGGACCCCCTAAGTCTCAAATGCATCTTCAGAGACTGACTGCTCCTTGTCAAGGTCTGCTGTGTTGTTATTAAAAATAGAAAACTTTGGCATACTAGGAAATGAATAGGGGAATGACATCAAATATACTGGAGTTCATATCAAAATTAATGGAGGTCCTGTGTGATTTTTTGGGGGGTAATTTTTATTTAATTATAAGAGAGCTTCACTTTATTTGTATAAATATACCTTTACAGAATATGAAAATTCTACCACTGAATTTTGCACTTGCCTATTCCATGATAAACAATGTCTTGGCATTTGACAGCTGCATGATAAAAGCTTTGGTATTTGCAGGAGAAGAACGAAGATGCTTGGCAGGTTAGGATGGTTTAATTTCTTCTCACCACTTGCTGCTACTGGAATTCTGACATTTTTTTCCCCCTTTATCTTTAGTGATTCTTTCCTTCTTTCACTTTCAAAAGGTAATCTACCACTGCCTCTTTGCTTCATGACTGTTTGCTGCTGACCTTTAACAAGCCCTGTAAATGTTACATTAGGTTGTAGGGTTTGTACACTTTTTCACAAATAAGGAAGCTATAGAGATGGTAAATGTTCCAATATCAGTGAAGCCTTTTTAATTGTGTAAAGCCTGAAAAGAACGGCTCTAAAGGGACAAAAGGGTTAGCCATTACAGAAATGTCCTTTCCTGGAGAACTGTTGCCTTTTTAATAGAGTTTCCCTATAATACCAGTTCTACTTCTCATTTCCCTTTTTCCCCATAAAGTGGTGGCTGATATGCTTCGTGCACTAGAACAACAACTCTGAATCGTTTCCACCAGCTTTAGTCTCCAGACCAGAACTGTTGATCCAATTTGCGTTGACTGCCCTCCCCATCCCTTCGCCTTCTCCTTACTTCTGTCTGTACGGAACTCATGATAAAGCTGAGATGCACTGTGAGACACTAAAGTAGCTCTCTCTTTTTTTAATACATTTTAGGTATTTAATTTCAAGCCTGACACTAAGTTTAATAAGTTCAATAGTTCTTTAAAAAAATGTCCTTAATTAAACAGTTTCACACTGCTATTCAAATGCAGTTTTCCAGTCTCTCTCTGAAATGTAGCAATGCTGCTGCTTAGCTTGTGCATTAAAACTGTAATGGCCTGTGTGACAGTGTCCAACATGCTGTGATGTTCCCAAAGCTTAAGGTTGCCTTCAATTTGGAGGATGAAAATCTATTTGTAATCAAATGAGTGATTCTGATACTAACAAGATGCAAAGTGCTGTAGTATTTCCAGCTGATGGTGGATAATAAGTGCATTGTTAATGGAATAGTTTATCATTTAAAAATCAACCAAAACCCCTGTAATTTGCTCTGTTATTTAGTAGCCAGGGTGCAGTGCTAGTATTGTCATAAATTTTGTATCTTACCTTGTATTATAAAATTTTCTAGTAGGCAAAACTAGTCTAAGAATGCATTAGTCAGTAATGAACTCAAAAGAGTAGGTCTAGGTAAGGAAACGTGGACCTTTTTTCTAATACATCTGGGCACGCTATCTGCAGCAGGTCTTTAATTTCCATTCATGAACTTCTATTGCACTTGTAACCTAATGGGACCGTTTTGATACAGTCCTTTCATTTTACCATAAATCACGATGGGGGGGAGGGTGGCTGGGAAAGTTTTCCTGGGCATATGCTCTCTAGTGCTGTACCATCCAGCTTTTCTGATCCTCTTCACAAGCTCTTGTTATTTCTTCTTGGTTTTGGAAGACGATGTGGATTCTTATTCTTTGGTGGCAGTAAGCAGGTTTAATCTCAAAGTGGTCGCATTTCTCCTATGAAAGATGTGAAATTGTCCTGAGAGGATTTTACAACCAATATTGGAAAGAGGAATTTCTACTTGAGCAATATTGTTTTCTGATGGAACCCAAGAGATAAGAATTCTATGGTCAAGCTGGTACATATAATTAGAAAGGTAGTGAATTGGAAGCCTAAAATGCATGACTCTGGTATCTGACCTGAATTTGATCCCTTGCATTTGATCCATGTTTTACTGTTCTGTGTGTGCTGTTTCTGTGTCTGCAACTTTTGATTTATCAAATGTAACCTAGTGCATATTAAAAAAAAAAAAAAAAACCACCACAAAACAAACTGTGTTGCTACTGACGTTATATTTTAATTGGACTATCATATAGCTTAGAGGATGGGCCACAAGGGAACAGCCAATTACTCTGTGTAGCTGTCTAAAAGCCTTTTCATTATAGATACTGATTAAGATTGTATAGCTTCATATTGTTTCATGTTATTGATTTCCACCAACCCCAAGTCGATGGTCTCATTAATTGACAATTACCTTTTTTTCCCCATGTTTCAGAAAATTGACACGAGCAACCCAAGGTGTTAAGTTCAATTTGAACTAGGTATCAGTATGCCTGTTTAATCTCTAACAAGACCCATTAGGCCCCCCGTTTTAATTTTACACAGGCATAAAGGCATCTCCACAGGGAGGCTATGACCCTCTCAGTATAAAGAGAGCAAAGATAGGCTTTACAGAAATAATAGGGAATATCTGTGGTAGGGCTTTTTGCCCATCTGTGCTGATAGAAGAAAATCGATACTTTACCTATCACAGATGCTGCAGTAAAGTTTGGGGCTATTGACATGTACTAGCTTACTTGAGTTGTACCTTTAAATTGTTTCAGTATATGTGTCTTGCTGGAGTTGTTGGATACAAGAACTGAAATCTTTGTCTCGCATGTCAGATGTGAGAATGTTTGAAACCTAAAGCACAGAACTAATTCTTTTGGAGGGAGGAACCTTGTGTGTAAAATGTGAAGCTGAGGCTTTTGTTTTGTTTGATGAAGATTGTCTTTGTTCAGGACTCTAACTTCCAAAAAATACTTGCTCGTGTATCTTATGTGAAGCAGTCAGTGTTTGATCAATGGTATGCTGCATCTACCCTTCTAGCAGCTTCCTCTAGCTCCGCCAGCTGCAACTAGCTGTCCAACTAGTCCTCCAAATTCCATGTCCCACTAGACATGACAAAACTGTCCCTTAATTTTAGTCATTGTGGAAGTCGCAATACAGAGCTGGAGGATATCAGCATGCTGGTAGTGCCACAGCCCCATCTCTTCATGAACTTTCCCAACAGTCCTCAACCACAATGAGCAATGAGGTCCTTTTATATCTTCAGAAGAGATGCTTCAGGGCAAAGAAGCAAGTGGTACAACAACCCTCTGTGTTTAATCAGAGAAACAAAAATGGAGCTACATGAGGGCAGCTCTACTTAGCCCAGCTAAGCTTTGTCAGTAGAAGTTTATTATAATCAGTGGCATCAAAGGTTTTCTCATTGTGTGTACTGTTTGTTCAAGTGAAGAGCAAAAATTAACAAAGCTACGGTGCTTGATTTTGCATGGTGCTTCTTGGTCACATGCAGTGGCTCAGTGCCATGAATTTAATTGTATGTAAGGGTTATAAATTTGCAGATCCTCAAAAGAATTGTTTTCCACAGTCCCCATGCTCTTTTGCACTTCTGCGTCTCATTGTACTCCACTTGCATGCTCTTGAGAAAAGCATAATGAATTGGAAAGTTTGTCTTCTGGCTGTTGTCTGACACTGCTGTTGCCCTAACTGACACACGTTGGTAAGAGTAAGTGGGTCCCGCAACTACTTATCGGTGTGAGATGGAAGGAAACTTGCATGCCAATATAAATGAACTCTTGTTTGGAGCATGCAGTGCCATATGCTTGTCGTTGCTCTGAAACCTCATACTTGTTACTGGATAAATTCAGAAGGCAAAGAGTAACCTACACTTATTTTTGCAAGGTCAAGTACTTGATTCCAAGTGTAGAAAGAGATGAAAAATTTTGTATTATTATTTTTAAAGATTTACCAGGAAATTCACTCATTCTAGTTAGAGACAGTCTCCCAGGGCCTGCCCTGACCATTACTACTGAGTATTGTTTCGCAGAACTTAATATATATATATATGTAACTTATATATATTTCTGTCTTCTCGTTGTAGTTCTGTTTCACTGGGTAACCTCAGTGACTCAAAATTAGAAGATGATCTTGAAAGAGTTCCTTAGGAACCTTGTGTTAATTTAGATTAAAGTAGTCTTCACACCGTCTTGGGTACTTTCCAAGTAGAGATTATAATCCCTCTTGCCCAAAGGCTATTAATTCGTTGATTATTAATGGTATCAATGTTTTTTTTTGAACTTGTGACTAGGACCCAAGGATTAGTTGGGTCCTAGCTGTTCCTCTTTATGTTCTTCATACTTACTTCCATTTTTTTCCTGATGTGGCTTTTAATGAAAGATCATTATAATTTTACTTTGAAATAGTATTTTGTTTTGCTGCCACGAAGTGTATCACTGTAAATATCTACTGTTTTGTTCTATTCAGTCAATCTCTCTAAGAACAACGGAGATTTATGGTTCAATTACAGACACTTCGATCTTTAATGAGTTGTGATAGAGGAGATGGTAGCAATCTTCAGTGAACCAGAATTTGTTACCACAGTTTTTCAAAGAAAGAGTTACAACGTTTATTATGTTCATGGGTTTAAATATTCATTTTAGCTTCTCTTCAGGTTAAATAGTGGATCCATTTGAAGTTGATTTCAAAACTTCCACTGACTTGAAAAGCATCAGAATTTCACCCTCCGTCTCCTCTTTCCTGTCTTATAAAAACATTACTTTCCCTTTAGCATCATGCAAAAGTATGTTTTTGAAAGAGATTACTGTACATGTATTAATACATGCAGCAATATACCCACCTTGGTTTTCCACAGCCTCACTTTTACTTCTTGTCTTGCCATCTTTTGGGATTGAATCTCTCCTATGTTTCATTTTGGGATGAGATAATATTAAGGAAGAGGTGGTTGGGTGTTTTGTTTTGTTGGGGTTTTTTTTTTTGTTTTGTTTGGGAGTTTGTGGGGTTTTTTTCAGAGGAGAAGGATCTGTTTTTAACACCCTCCTTTATTTTGTTCTACTTCCTTAGTGGGTTTGGAAGGGTAAAAGGTAGAATAAACGTGAAGCTTTTTGAGGCTCTTACTGAAAGAATTTGAAGATTGGTAGGTCTGCTTTTTTTTTTTTTCCTTTAAGCCATTGACACAGGCTGAATTAATTTGAAGCCTCAGGCCTTCCACTGCTGACTTTGTCTACAGCATGAAGAATCTCATTATTACAGAGTGCACTTGAAGCTTGAAGTATAGAGAGTACGATGACTACGTTGATGGTTAACTTCTGCACCCTATGAGTCAGTGTCATCTGTGCATTTAATGTGTAGGTTTGCGCCAGCATTCGCATTCATGTGCTTGAGTGATGGCAGATGATAATGACTCACGCTTCATTTACTGGTGTCCTATCACTTTTTCTCTGGCTTCATGGACTTTTCGTTGAATCTCAAGGAGCAATTACTGGGAAAGAATGAAGTCTCTATGCATGAATAAGGGTCAGAGAATTCAGAGGGACTCTGAACACTTTTACCAAATAAAACAGGACATTTTTCTTTCTTTGGTTTTCCTGAAATACTGGTTTGTGTCGTCATCTGCTTTTATCAGAGTAGTTTAAGATCCTTTGTTGCAGGTTTAGCCACAGAAATCCATAAGATAAGGTGGCTGTGCTCATTTTTCCACTTCTTGGTTGAAAAGTAAAATAGATGTGGTTGCTCTAGTTTAAAAATTAAAATAAACAGAAGCTGTGATGTTTAAATACACTGTGCCAAAAGTGGTTCCATGATTTCCATCTATATTGGGAAAATACTGTATTGTACTAGTGAAGATCTGGAGAGGTTTTAAGCTCGTTGTTACTTAAATAATGCTTTAATAAATTAAATTTAATTTATGAATTATTTATTATTTAAATTCAGGACTTTTAAAAAATACTAGAAAAAAGACTTCTGTCAGATGTCTGGCACTTACCGTCCTACTTCCTCTCTCTTCCCTGTTGTCTTTCCTGGCAGAAACAATGCAGAAAGATGTGGTTGATGGCATAACCATGTGAATGTAAAGCAGCCATATCCGTGCCTGTTCTAAAGCTGCTTCTTGTTGCTACATCACATGGTCTGAAAGTCACAAAAAAGTTGACCATCTTGATGTATTTCTCGAAGAGATGTAAGGTAAGAGGCATCCACAGCAGTTGAATACGGAAGATTGCAAAAATGAAGTTTTAGGTCAGATTCGGAGATCAGAAAAATATTTTCTGGCATGACCAGTCAACCATCTGTGAGAGGTCTGGGACTTTCGTTTTACTCAAGTCAGATGTGCAGTGTTTTGCAAATTCTGTTGTGCGTATGAACAACTGAAATTGTTCTCCCATTTGTGGGACTGAGAGCTGTAAACACAATTATCTGCATGTGGAAGTAAAAAGACATATTAGAAAATGTTGGGTCAGCAGCAGATTTTCAAGGAAACCTAGAGATGTTTGTGTTGCTTTGCAGATCCCTTTCTTCCTCCAATTGAGAAAGAAACTGAGGCCAAAGCAACTTAGGTCTAATGCATGCACTGTGAGGCAGCCTTCTGTACAGTTTCAGAAGGTTGCAGAGGGATGGCTGTGGTTCTTTAAAAATAAGGAAGCTGATATAAATACTAGTTCTCAAACAGTTCTTTTCCCTGTATTGAAAAAGAAAGCTTGGGAAACAGATCCCTGCCACAGCAGCCGAGAGCTCGTGGTGTTACTTAGAGAGCAAGGCTAAAGCTGTACGCGGTGGTTGGATCTCATTCTGACCGTGAAACTGTTGATATTCCTCAACTGAAAAGTTGAAATCTCTGTTCTGGATGTTGTGCCATATGCTATATACATTTGCAGTAGTCCTAGAGGAATGATGTGTGTTTATGGCTGATTCAAAAATCCTGAGTAAGCACATGTGTGCGTTAGCTGCCCTCTCCTGCTCCAGGCAGGTTGCCGTTACAGACCGGTGCTTCTAAGGTGGTGCAGCATTTCAGCCATCCGTAGCCCCCATGGCTACTGATAAGGTGGTGGTGGTGGTGCCTGCACCTTGTTGCATTTTAGGGGGCAGTGGTTTGAAATCTGTCCTTTTTAAAATACAATTTTGGATCAGAACTTAACTGCAGCCTGGCAGGTAACGATAACAACTGGTGGTGGAAGACGGTAGCATACACTTACACGAGCCTGGGAGATAAACTTACGGTATTTCTTAAAGACCAGGGAAACAGATAGCTAAGGCATAAGCTGGATATGCAACCTTAACTCTGCAACAAAATCATTGAGGAGTTTTTTTCGGTATCTAGGCTGCTCATCTGCGCTGAGAAGTTAGGAGCTCTGCTCACCACCGTTAGGGCTGTGTCCTGACTGAACGTGCACAGATGTACCGGGCTCTTTTTGAGGCAGTATTTCTAACTGTGTATGTTGCCTTTGGACAAGATAGACTTTTTTCTCTGACTTTGTTTTAGCCATCAATCTTTCTTTCAATTGATTTGAAAAATTAAAAGCAATTAGAAAGTTTTAATAAAAACCTGAATATCAGATAAACATGCTACCCCTTAACAAAATCACCAGAAGACAGGGCTTTCTGCAGGGAGTTAGAGGGGATGTAAAGAGAGCAGGCTTGGAGTTTTCTTCCCTGAATTATCATTATGCTGTGTAATGAAGCAGAAGCTTACACAGCCATGAACTAATTTGTTATGGCTCCTCATGAGGTCTGCAGTCCAGCTGGAAAGAGGTAAAGAGATGACAGTAGTTTGTTAGGAAAGGGAAGGAAGAAGCTTTCTTTAATAAGTTATTAGAAATTTTGGATTTTCTAATGCCATCTTTCTTTGAAAGCCATTTGGATTAAATCAGTTATGTCTGATCTATAAATTGCTGGTGTTTACCTTCTTGCCTCCCCTCCCCCTTTTTTGAACATCATGAGTGCAAAAGAGAAGGTGACTAAATACCGACAAGTGATGCTGTTCGCACACTGTAGCAATCTGTTACCAGCTTTAACAGTAGGATGCTGTTTTGGATCTGTTCAAATGAGAAATATGTTTATCACAAGGGTGCTGAGCTGTGCTTCCTTTTTGATTCCTTAATTTTTCATGTGTGATGATTCTGCTGAAAGCACTTCTCTTCCCATTTTTCTTAAGGCGCTGCAATGTTCATTAATAAGAGCAGCACTGTTGTAAGGTGCAATGTGTTGCTGCTGTATTAAATAATATATATTTGAAAACTGCATTTAAAATGATGTTTTGAAGATATGTTTCCCATGAGCAAAACAGAGGAACTGCTACTTTGTCCTTAATTCACCTTGTTACATTACAGATCACAAGAAACACAAGAACAGAAACGTTTGGAGACAGTTGTTTTCTGCTTCTGTTTTTTATCATATGTTGTTTTTAACATAGGTTGTAGAGAATCTCCTAGTATTTTTTTTCTATTAAAAAATCTTAATTTATTTTGCCGTAAGAGATCTGATGAAACATGCTTACAGAAGTTTGCTTACGCAAACATGCTTACACAAGTTTGATGCACCAGGTACTTGAAGCTAGGTTTCCTTCTTGATGGCTCACCATTCTGATAGACAAGGTCTCTGTGTGTAACACTTTAACAAATGCAATATTTAGCTTTTTACACATGAAAAGGATATCTTTATTTTATTGTTTGTCTTACTCTTTCTTGTAGAGTTCCCTTTTTAGGATTATGGAGTCCTTGACTGAGATTTCAACACCAAAACAAGCATATGTGCTAGTGTGAATCACAATTGCTACCAGCTTTGTTTGCAAGTGGTCCCAGAGTGCAGCTCTGTCTCTTACAATCTGGCTTTTCTGGCATGGGGCTCATCTGCTTTCCCTTGATATGGAACAGGGATTTTTTTCTGAAGCCCTTCATTACTCAACACCTTTCCCTCCCCTGCGTGAAGAGCAGCAAACCCAAGAGCACAGAGCCAAAGTCTGTCATTTCTCCTTAGCTTCCCAAGGACTTTTTGGAGGAGAAAATATCCAATCCCTGTGTTGCAGCAAAGGGGGTGATATCTGCTTGTCACTGCCAACCATTCTAGCTCTTTTTGCTAGGTCTTTTAAAATGCTGGTGGTACTTAGAAACAGCACTGGAATACTCCTAACTTTTAGGTATTTTTTACATGCCTGGAGGTTGCCACAGAGTTTCTCTGGCTGTTTTAAACAACCAGTGTCTTCTTGCTGGAAATAAATATGCAGAACATCTGTACTTCCATTTTGATTTTGAGTTTGTCAGAATGCACTTGAACAAATTGGCAGCTAGGGGATTTTAAACAGTGGAGCTTTCAACAGCACACACTTGTGGAAAAAACATACGTTTATATTATTTGAATCTGCTGGAAAAGCAGATGGGAAAAGATGGTGAAGAACTCTTCTGTTTATCTGTGTTTATCAGGTGTATTTGCCTGCCTGGCTCCAGTGACTGTGTCTACTGAAGTTCAAGACAAATTATCAATAACTGGTCATCAGGTTCCTAATTTATCCTGTGCAGACTGCTTAACTCCTGAAATTGCCGGAATCTACAAAATCAGTGGAAGGGAAAAAACAAAGCAGAAACATCCTAGTGAATAAAATGCTTTGGCAAAGCTAGCGAGTGTTGCCTTGCAGGTGAATTCTGGTACTGTCTGGCAGGTGTTTAATGCTTAGACTATACTAACCAGTGGTTCCAAAAAACTGTGGAATTTTGGGTCATGACCAAAAAAAATGCATTCATATCTTTTCAAGTAGAAAGACAGTCTCCAGACTGCTGAAGCTGGGCACTGACAGAAAGACTCTGAATTGATAATTATGAGAAAAATACAGCTAACTTTTGACATCTCTCACTATGGTGGACATCCCTTCTTGAGTTTTATGAATTTGGTTGTTCTGAAAGATGGTATTGAGGAGTAGCAGGAAAGAAAAGTAATTTGTGAATAAATGTCTCCTCTATAGAGGACTGACTTTCTGCTTTACTGGTCCTGGATGAGTGTGTAGACCTTGCACAAGAACACTCTGTATGCACTTCTAACTACACATACATATATTTAAAAACCACACATACAGAGTGGTGGAAATAAAAACTTTGTTAAACTGAAGGAAAAAAATCATCTCATAAGCAAATAAATTATAATGAATATACACAAAAATAAATAGTAATGACCGTTGCACAGGCAAAAGGAAGTGATCTGTTCCATTGCATGAAACTATAATATTTGTGGCTGGCAAAAAGGAGAAGGGAAAACCTTTTCCTTCTCACACACAGTAGCAATCCAGAACAATGATTCTTTTGTGCGATAAACTCTGTGAATGTTGATGCCAGGTTCCAATAGTGAATCTGCATGGTTCCTGGTTGGTAGATGGTGCCCCCACTTGTGGTGTTTGCTAAATGAAATTTCCTCCCTGAGAGCTTGCTTCATAGCTCCTTCGATCACTCCACATTACAAGAGGATTCACCTCACAATGTCTGTTCGGTGTTAACATACTGGTTTGGTTTCAGACTAGTAAACAAATACGCTATTGCAACAGGTCAAGCATTGCTAGACCATTAATATATACCTTGGACATGTGAGAAGGCACGTCTTCTGAACTGAAAAATAAAACTTCACCGTGGCTCAGATGTGGAGGATAACTGAGGCAGGGAAAGTTTTAATGGTGATCATCCTGAATTTTTTTGTTTAGTGTGTTTAAAGTAAAGTTTAAATATATAACTTTGATTTTCCTCCCTTCCAATCAGCCTTCCTGGTGATGCTTATAGAGCAACTCCCTTTCAAATCTAAGTAGGCAGCTGTTAAACTGCCTGTATTAAGCAATGTGCTTAAACCTTAAGTAAAGGTTAGGATCTGATGGATTTAGGAACAACAGCTTAAGGTGTTACCAGCTACAGCCATCTGTTTTGCTGTAAGCGACTACCCCTATAGTAGATGATAGTGTGAAGTGCATCCTTTGCTTAGCTGCTTCAGACCAGTCCATTTTGCTGTCTTAAACTTCTGAAAAGGGTGGGTTTGAGCTGGATTGTGAATTAAGATAGTCACACGCACGCTGGCTTGGCTTTGTAATGGAGGTTGTGACCTCTGAAAGTGATAACATTCCCACATCTCTTTTCCTGGAGAATTTTTTCGGAGGTACAGCATTGCTTTCATAAGTGACCTCATTTGTAGTGTGGCTTTGGGTCATGGAGTGCAAGGGTCAGCTTTAGTACCCTAAAGACAGGAGGATGTTGGCGCTCCAGTATGTTCTCAAAATAATGCTCTTGCAGATGCATAGCTGAAGGAATGTGGTATTTCAAAATCCTTACTTTTCTTCACTGTTTTGTTAACACATTTGAAACCTAGATTGAAACGTGCTTTCAGATGATGTTGTTTGTTCTTTAGTGTTAAGGCTTCTATTTACATAGATAAGCGGGCTCATTGACTGCTTGGCCCCAGTAAGCTGACACATGTGTGTATGTGGGTTGTTCTGAAAACCTGCAGAATGTTCATCTTTGCAGTCCTCAAAACATTACAGTGTAGTAATGGAGCTGTACATTACACTGTAGTTTGGCACCCTCCTCCATAAGGTTTCTTTCTTGAAAGCAAAAGATAACGAACTTATTGCTTATAAATTATATTTATTTATATAAATTATGTAGTCAGATTCTCTTGCTTCAATTCTGCTTGTAGCTTGTCCTCAGCCAGCTCTCGTGCTAGGGCTCTGCTACTTTGACAGCTGTGCTAACTTTTTAACTTCAAATAACATGAAAATACGTATGACCTGCCGGCTCTGCATTTTAAAATCAACCAGTGCAAACAAGGAACGCTTGTAATAAGGCAATGTGAGAGCTCTTATGCTCGTCTTCCACTTTCTTCCTAACTTGCAGTTTCTGTAATTCTAAATTTTTCCTTCGTTGAATCTAACGCTGTAAGACTTTGTTATATTGTATTTTGTTTGACTTTATATAGGCTGAAGTAGTGCCTCCTTTCACTGTACTCTGTTGCTCTTCCTCAGAAGCCTATGGATAATACAATCTTGCCCCACTGCGAAAGCAGGGGCTTTGACTGTTTTTCTGCATTACGAGGCAGCCAAGCTGAAATCTTTGCTCTGATAAGAGTGCTTTATCCTAGCTCACGCTGATTCAGCAGTGCAGGTACTGAATCTGTGCTCCCTGCTTTGCAGGATGACATTCTAATCTTTTCCTTTCTCTAGTCTCAATCCCCCCTCCAATTTTGAGAAATATTGAGTCAGAACAGCATTTTTCTTCACAGTTCTTGGTTATCATTAATGCTGTAGGCACACTGTAGATCTACCATGCACAAAGGCAGATCATGCTGTACTGTAAACCACGGTCAGTGAACTGAACGTCTAGATGGAAACCCTCCAAAGGGTTAGCAGGTTTTGCTGTTGCTTTTACCACAGCAAGAGGCATGGGTGTGTTTGGGTCTTCGTTCCAGGGACCATTTGTAATGCTAGTGAAACTGTATGACTGTCTACAGGACATACCATACCTTGGAGTTCAAGAACCCTAGTCTCTTTTACTCTAGACTGTGTTGTTAGATACCATAGGCAGCATATAATTTTAGAAAGTTAGTTGTTTTCATTATTGAGCTAGTTAATATCTGAACTCTTTCATGCTAATATTGAAGATTTGGGGACTTCCTCAAATTCTTTATATACAGAAACAGTATGTCTGTGATGTTAATCCATTCACTTGTAGGCAGTTATACAGCTGTGAGTGGAGAATTTAGGAGTTAGTTATTTTTCTACTTCTTTTACAAGTTACCCACATCTCTGGAGAAGCATACTATTGACCACACAATAAGTAACATATGTAAGAAAACTAGAACTTATTTTGGTAGAACAGATAAAATAATTAAGGTTAGTATAGTTTAAACAGGAGCTCAAAGTAATGAGTAAAGTAGGATATTTAATATGAGAACAACTGAAAATAATCTTGGGAGAGGAAAAGTTTGATCAGTAATGGAGGCTGGTTGTGTTCTTCTTCATTCAGGTTGTCATAAGATAAAGTTCTGGGAGAATATACCAGTGCAGGAAGGCCGTGGCTGTAGTCTGTGTTGGGAGGAGGGAATTCTTTCTGTTTCCCCTTCATGAATTTTCCTTCTCTCCACAGATTTTGATCTCTCTGGGCACCTGAAACTCTCTTTGGGGCACTTTACCCTAGGTTGGAAGCTGCAGTACAAATTGGTGGTGGGACCCTTTCCTTCCCTCTTATCTTCTCAAGGCAGGCAAACCCATTACATTGGTGTGATCCTCTCGTGCATTTTCAGTATTAACAGACACTGCCACCACCCCTTCCCTTGCTCTGCCCACCCCCAACCCAACCACCAAACCAAAAAAGCCCCACAACCCAAAACCTCAAGAAGTAACTGCTTTAATCTGATATTTAGCGAGGAAGAACTTCGCACCATCTGGTGCTAGAGCAGGTAGGGTGCATACGGGCCAAGGTACAGGTCCAGCAGGCTGCAAAGCAGCACAGAAAAGATGAGTATTGTGAGAGTGTACCAGTATTGATTCCAAATGTTTCGGGTATTGTTTGGTTGTGTGTATATTCAGAGCAGCGATATGAATGTTGACTGGCTCTGGTCAAGAAA
This sequence comes from Burhinus oedicnemus, assembly GCA_008921705.1. NCBI lineage: Eukaryota > Metazoa > Chordata > Aves > Charadriiformes > Burhinidae > Burhinus > Burhinus oedicnemus. The sequence continues at coordinate 99,254 of VFFE01005550.1, forward strand.
AAAGTTGAAATGGTGCAACTCCAAATTTCCATGGAGTGAAATCCTGGCTCTAGTACAAGATTTCATGCTGTATGGTGGTAATTCACTGCACGCTTTCTAGTCAAACCTTCCTAACTTCTGAACCTTAAAATGTTCCAGTGTCTGGAACGTTGGTTGGACCAGTTCTCAGATTGACATGTTTCCCATATTGCTTTGCTAGAAATTCTTTTATTTCGGGGGAGCGGACATGACACTTCTGAAACTTTAGGATAGAGTCAAATTTGTCTTAAACAGAGTTACACCAGGAATGTGGTGGTATGATTCAGATGAGTTCTGCTCACTGTATTTTGATTTTGGGAAAGGAATTCTTAAATCTGGTTGTATAACAGTGAAGCACGACCCCAGTGTTTTCCTTACCACCTCATCCCAAGACATTGCTTTCTTCTGTGACTGTTTCTGTGACTGAGTATATGCTTTGTTAGGCAAACAGTCTCCGTGTTAAGGGAATATGTATCTTTCTCAGTCAGATTTAATGCAAGTAGTAACCTGACAGAGTTAGCGTGCAAGTCCAAGGCCGCTGTTTCATTCTGTAACTCTAATAAAAGAGGGTTAAAGGTGGAAAAGACCTAGAAGTCATACTGTCCATTCCTTAGTTGATGCTTGGGTCATGAAGCATTAGACCCTTGTGGCTTTCATTAATGCTGCAGCATGAGATTGTCCAGACTGATTTGTTCATCCACCTATCCTCATCTTGGCTTGGAAAATGGTGTCAGATATGATCGTCATTCTTGTGCTTTTTGCTGGCAGATTATTGTTGCTGGTTTCAGCTACCATGGCATCAGGCAAAGAAAATAGACCTTTTTCCTCCCCCCCTCAAATTCAATTACAGCTTTGGTTGTGGATATCAAATACATTCATGATACTTCATAGCATCAAAGAACGAAAATAGTCCAAAGATGTTTGTCATAGCCATAGGCGGCAATATTATACTGACTCATTTCTGTGCGCAGTAAAGTATTAGGGAGGGAGAAGGGGGAGATGAAGCAGTGTGCGGGTGCTGCGCAAGGCTGTCTAATGCATAGAAATAGATGAGTAGTTTCTGTGGGGCCAGCCCTTTTCTCATAGGAAACCTTGAATTTACAGATTTGTTCGAAGTGATTTGATCTGTACTGTTTCCTGTCACACAATGTGCTGTGTTCAGATATTGCAATGCATCTGTTATGACAGATATGGTAGATTTGGGGAGTCGTATGAATAGAGAAGTGGGGAAGCTGAGCTATTCACAATTCTCTTTCAGGATGGCTACCAGAACACAGCCACTTAATTTTGGGGTTGGTGTTTATTCATTCAGTTTATCTCTTAAGGAGAAAAAAATACTCTGGCACTCTGTATATTAACCTTTGCTGAAAACTCGCCTAGTATTGTTGCTGCTGCTCTCGGTCGTCTTTCTGTCTGGGTCTTTGTTGCTTTTTTGTTGTGTCATATCTGTAAATGTTTTCTGTGTTCCTTGAGATAGGAAGCATGGCTTTCTATTTTGGTAGACTTTTAGAGGCTTTTTGAGTGCTTCTTCAGGAAGAAAAGGTGAAATAAAAATGTGCCTGCCAACTAACGGAGTGGATGCTTCCTCCCTGGTGAGAGCTTCCCTGTTTGTTGATACCCTGTACAAACAGGAATGGATCTGGGGAGAACTCTGTGTGAAATTCCTCCTTCGCCACACGTCTTTCTGTTGTATAGACCTTGTTAGGGTAAGCCATGACTGAATTAGCATTTCAGAGCTAGTGCAGTGTCTCAGATGTTTTTGGTTTTGTATTTTGTGTGGGGGTTTTCTTTCCCTCCTACCCTTCTCCTATTAATTAGTGCTGTGTGGAAAATCTGATCTGCTTGCTGATTGTTGTCTTCATTATTGAGTTGTAGCACTAAGGCAGTGTCATTATCCCATGAACACACTTTAATGTCTTTAATAAATTCACTCTTACTCTTCTACACAGGATGTTAGATTGATGGAAAAAGCTCAAGATGAGAGACCAAGTTTCCTCATTGTGTTGTGCTAATGTTCCGTCTCCTTTGAGCTGCTGGTCCTTGAGCCATAGGAGTAAGGAGCACAGTCATCTGAATTGGAGCTTTTCAGTGAAAAAACGGGGAGTACGTTACAGTGGGTACCTCCTCATTGCAGAGCACCGTGAATGTGTTCATGTGAATCCTAAAACATGATGAATGCACAGTTGGGGTTTTTTCCTCCTTGAAATGAACGTGTGTTTATGTTCACATTGTATGCATATGTGTTCCCAATATCAGAAATAAAATGGGAGAGTTCCTTGCCCAAAGACAGGCTGCCTTTTCTCTTTTGCTTTAATTTCCAGGTATCCTACAATCTGATTATGCATTTGTACATTGAATGACTTCTACCACTAGGAGAAAATAAAAAAAAAAAAGACCTTGAAAGACTTTCTTAAAATAGTCTAGGAAGTAGAAGCTGAAGTTGAAAAGCCTTGTGTATTAATTATCTCTCTCTTTTTTTCTTTTTTTTTTAAAACCTTACTTCTCAGTCTTAGCTCACAGTCTTAAACTGTAGCTTGTCCAATATAGCTTGTCCAATACAGCAAGTTTAGCAAGTGAGTTGATGCTTGTTTCCAGTTCTTCAGACCACACATAGAAATCCATTTCCTGGGTAGTTGAGCTCTAGGGCAAATCTTATGTGCATGCTCACAGTAGGAATGACCACTCAATCCAGAATGACAGAGCAGCAAAACTAGTGGGAAGCGTGTAAGGTTGTGCCATCAGAAGAAGGACCTGTGTGCCTGTTCTGACAGAACAAGGATATGAGGAATGTATTAATTTTACCCATTTGCTGGACATTAAACCTGCATAACCCTGGGTACATCATACCTCACTGATACTGTATGATAGAGTTTGGACTCCCATCTTCATGTTTATTATGTGTTTCAGCATGGGCGCAGGCAGAACAGTGGCAGTCAATCTAGCATAATTGTGTTAAATTCTCTTAAAGCATTTCATTGTTTATCAGGATTAGCAGACTGTTTTCTTTTGTAGCTATACTGTTCTATTATCTCTCTCCTTCATGAGACCCTTTCCTCCTCAGTGAAAGATGGCTATATTTTTCTAAGTGGGACTGATAACTTGCTATTACTCACATGGAGGATGAACTTCTGTAAGTGAAACTTGTAAAATCCTTTCCTCAGATAAAATTATTGTGATTCTTCCTCATGTCAAGTAACTACTTCTCTTCAAGTACACGCTGCCTAAGTAAGGGCCATGATCTTCAAAGGCCGTCTTTCATCTCCTTTTCAAACCAGAATTAATTTCTGGCATGTCAGTCACCTCTATGGATTGTGTCATTGTCACTACAGGATTATATTGGATTATTCTTTTAATAATCTTCCTAAAGCAACATTTGGACACGTATCCAGAATTAATATAGCTATAGAAATCTGTAGTAGATAATGAGTTGCACATAGGCAGAGAAGCTGCCTTATTTTGGCTAAAGCTGTTTAGAACAGCAAGGTCTCTAATGACATAAGCAAAGTGGAGGCAGAAACAAGTCGGTTGATTGCTTCTTGTGTAATTGTCTAATTTTCCTTCCATTGGCATCCTTTCTGAACTTACCAGACTGCATGGAGATCTTAAGACTGATACAAAGGAAGTGTTCACAGTATAAAGATGGACCTGCGTCAGTGACAAGGTACCCTGTAGTTTGTCTTATCAGCCACAGCAGATTGGGAAGGAAGTTACCTTGACATTTGCATATTAATTGTTTTTAATAAGCTCTCAATTTACAAACTCTTAAGGGTAGAGTTAAATTCATTCTCTCTCCTGGCAATAAACTTCCCTGGGAGAATTCTGGAAACGGTCTGTGCTGACACTTGAGGTGGAAGGAAGCTGAAGTGTTAGTTTCTTCCTGTGTGCAGCAGACCTGTGTGGGGTGTAGCTGTCACAGCCCCTTGCATCCTACCTCCCCTTTCTTCCTGCTTAGTCTAAAGCACACAAACTGAAGGAGGAAGAGTCTTTAAAAGAAGAAAGATATGGCCATTTGTCTGTGTGCTTTGCTAAAGCGTCATTGCAAGTCTTCACTGAGTATTGATTCCCATGACTTTCGAGAAAGAAAGTGCAAGTAATCCTACTTCATGAGGGAGGAGACTGCATATAGAAGAAGCTTATTGAGTTGTCCAAAACTACACAGCAAGAGAGTGATGAAGCCAAGGAATCCCTAGTACTCTACCCCCCTGCTCTGACAACTTGCTCTCTCACTGGCCACAGCAGCATTTATAACCTTAAAGCTGTGATGCAAGTGTGCATTCTGCTCTTGCATGAAGTATGTCTTCACTCAGCTCCCTAGGTTAGACTAAATAAGGGTTGTAGCCCATTTTTGTTAATGGCCTTGTTTATTTCCCAGTGCACTGTCATGTTGGCTGTGCGATGCTTCCAGTGCGCACTCGGAGTCCTGTTCGGTGCTGATGCTGCCTGGCACCGCTCCGCCTCCTGCTGAGAGCAGCCTTTATGTAGCAGTGAAAGTTGGAAGCAGAAGGCTTGGGATGGTGGAGTAAATCAGCACTTTGAAAGGAGCACAGCGCGGTTGGGGTGGGATTTGTATTCTCAGGTTTATCATAGCTATTCGTAACTGCGCTTTCCCGCTGTTGTTCAGAGTAAACAGAAGCTCTGATTTACTGTTGAAAATAGGTTTTGTTTTGGAGATTGTTCTGGTGGAATGGGCTCTTTAATGTTTTTTCTGTTCCTGCAAGGACACTGGAGTAGCTCTTCTGTCTAATGAAAGAGAACTCTTTATTAAGTGGCATATTAATGCAGGGTATTTAAAACTCTCAAGTGACTCTCTGGCTATGGTGAAGGTACTTTTTCTCTTAGAACTTTACTGTGGGCATTGTACTTTTCCTCTAAACTTTAATAATGATCCTTGCAAGCTAAGCTGTTCTTCCCATGTGTTGCTTTTGTGAGAAAGCTGAGCCTTGTATAGTTACAGGTACATCTTAAATGTAACTTACTGTGTCTTCTCTTTACAGTCTTCATAGAAGACTTCGTCTGAAGATGTTAGTATCCACTAGCAGGACTGCTATGTAGTACTTTCAGCTCAGCCTTTCCATTATAGATCTCCCTTGTGAGTGGCTTATGCTCTAGCTCAGATGTTTGAAGTGCTTTCAGGCTGAAACTAAACGTATGAGTTCTCTGCCTAGAAGCAATCCCCACCCTAATATTCCCTTAAAAGCAGGTTAGCTGCAGAGAGCATAATGTAATCCTCTGTCTGCCTTCAGCACTTTACAACTGAAAGTGTTTAAACGCTTTCCAAACATTAAATTAATACTTGCAGCACTTTTGTCAAATCAGTGGCTTGATGGTAAGGATAAGCAGATCAATTTTACACATACAGAAACAGAAGCAAAGAGCAGAGTGGCGTACAGAAGGTCATGATTGCAGAGCTGGGAGTACAAGAGTCCAGTGTCACAGATTCCAGCCTCGTTTAAGAATTAGAGTACTTAAAACAGCTGATGTGGTGTTGTTTATTTTTTGTTTCTTCCACCTGAGATCATCTTATTGTTGCCTGAGATCTGTGTGGTGGTAAGTCTCTTTTTTTTTTTTTTTTTAATGTCCTTGTATGGCTCTTGACTAACTAAGCCAAGCTCTTGGTTAGGTTTTCTAAAAGTAGCCTTAATAAAATAATAACTCGTTTTAAGATTCTGTAATAAGTGACCTAATTATATAGCACTCTAAGCAAGAAATACAGTGCTTTAGAGCTTCCCAGTGTCTGCCTTCAAAAACTTCTTTAAATGGGTTGCATACACGGGTGTATACTTCAGTCAGGCAAAATAAAGATAAACATTACCTTGCATTTGTGCTAAGAAACATATCACATTAAGGATGGACTTTTTTGTTTAAACTTGACAGAATTATGCCAGTTTCTCTCAGGAAAACAAAAGCCTTTGCTGTCAATGCTCCTGTGCTTGTAGGGTGTAGCAAGATTGTTGGAATATGTTTAGTAATAGTTTAACTAAAGAAGGAAACTTATGATCTGCATGAATTGGATGGGTAAGTTTTTTGCTTTAGTTTCTGCCCTTTTCCCCTTTCTCTGTATTCTTCTATTTTAGTTCTGACAGATACAAAAATGGAAAAATATGATTTTGATTTGATCTTTGGATGTCATGTGACTTGTCTCCTCAGTACCAATGCCCTCATGACACATCTTAGCCTCAGTGATTTCCTCAGGCTGTTGTTCTTATTCACTTGCCTCTGGACAGTGGTTGGCCTCTTTGTTGTTTGAATGCTCTTCCAAAAATGTCTTCCTGTAAGCAATTGGCCACTGTATGTCTGTCTAGCTATTTCCTAGTCTAACAACCTAGTCAAAAACTAGCAACTGTGAAGTCAGCTGTTTGGCATGGGTATTTGGAGAACTGTGGGAGGCTTGGGTGTACAGGAGCCTTAGTAGATGCTTGAGGCAATCATCTTGCTTGTCTAACCTGAAATCTCTAATCTGGGAGAAGGAGATATATTACAGCATGGAACAAACCACTTTCCAAAATGTTTAAATGGATAAAAAAAGGCAATGGTGAATTTAGGCTTCTACAAAGTCTTTGACTTAGCCCCTTGTGTCTACCTGTTAAACAACTCTTTGCTACGCAGCAATACAAATAACTGAGTTTCTACACTATCATCACTTTAAGACCAAATGGCAGCATTTATATATTTGTGTTTAATAATATAGAATGGAGTGCAGGTCTTTAGTTCCCTGCAGAGACCACAGTTGAAACCTGTGAAGTCTACACAAATGAATCAAGAATTTGAAGATTGACTTACTTTATGAATTCCAATAGGTCTCTGTTTGCTGTTGCATGCTAATAGGAAGATGAAGGAGGAAAGCGATAAAGACACAGCGTGGGTGAAAATAGCTTCCATTAACCTGAGATCCTGTGGCTTCTGATGCTTGAGCATCACTCAGTATGCATCTGCTCTTGAGACCTAGTTACTTCAGGGCACAACTTTATGTATACGAGGGGATCCAAGGGTGATTTTCCAGGTCTGTGTAGGGACGGATGATTGCAGTGACTTGAGCAATAGTATAATGGCCTCCTACATCTCACGCTTGTTGCTATGACTTAAATAGGGAGATTACCAAAAGCTGAAGGGGATCTGAATAAAGAGGTTAAAGGAGACAGTATAATCGGAGATGGTACTACCAAAGACTGGGGAGAGTGCAGAAAGGGACAAAGAAAATAAATTGTTTAACAACAACCATTTCAAGTTCAAAACACACTGGGAAAAGTAAGCTGTATGATTTTGACTTTGTGTGCTGCATTTTAATTTTTCTTCCTCCATAAACAAGTAAATTAGGGACAGCCTTCAAAGAAAAGTTGGCAATCTTTTCTTCTCCCCTAATCTGCAGCTCTGTTTCTCTTGTGGAATTATCTGCATTCATGTGGCAACCAGATTGTTGCTGCTGCTATCTGTAGAAGCTCACATTAAAAAAAATCTACATATGCAGCATTCCTCTTCAAAGCTGTTTCCAGAAGTGCTCACCCACAAGCAAAGGCAGTACACAGGTGACACCAGGCTCCATTGCTCTGCTTGCCCATGAACTACTGGAGAGTTTCAGGTCATACTTAGGTCTTGTGGAACACACAGTGCAACCAAACCTACTGCATTTGTTGCATTGCAGATTTTTAGTTGGTAGACTGAACACAAACAAGCCTTTTTTTTTTTCCTCTTTTTTCTTTTTTATTTTTTCTCTTCTGTAAAGATAAGTGCTGTTCCTCAAAGTCAAAAATATGTGATTTTGATGCTTTTGCTGAACAGCCTTGTTGGGTCTCTTGAAGTCTCTGGCATATATTGGTGCAGATGTATGATTCAGTGATGAGCACACATAAATTTTTATTTGTATCCCTTTTAAAAATTCCCTTGACATAGAACCTCCTGTGAGCTGAACTAGAGCAGATTAGCTTTCTGTGCCCCAGCTCTCTGCAGGGGCAAGGCAGAAGATCTATTAAAAATTCTTGATATAATTCTGTTTTATGAGATCATGTGTATGTGAGTACCTATAGCAACACTTCCTGCATTTGTCTTGAAGAGTAGAGGATTGTAGCAATATCTGGCACAATAGGTGGTACTGTCTTTTATATTGCATGTAAGCTTACAGATCTGCTTTACTGCATTGTTAGAAATCAATATTAGAAGTTCGTGGTTGTATTTTTTTTTTTTTTATAAACTGTAGTTTGTTCCTTGCTTACATACTATTCTTGTTTCCCTTACTGTTACCTATAAGAGCTTTAGCAAATATTCATGATTCTACTTCTGTCTTTGCACCCTACCATGAAGCGCATCCACCTTTGCTTATCCACAGTCTGTGCTCGTGTGAACATTGGATTTTTTATTTTTTTATTTTTGAGTAGCTGGACTGAAAGACATCATGTTACCATTTTAAAGAGATACTGTAGTGTTGGGAGAACTGTGAGTAGGGGGAAGGAAAACACATTATAATCAGTCAGATGATGGTATTCTTTCAGACCTCTATGCAGACAATTGCTTTTTAATTTTTCAAATTAGCCCCCAAAATAGGTAGCTGCCCATTATAGTACTAAGCATTGGTTTACCGGTCAGATTCAAGTTACTGCTCCTGGCAGCCAAACTACAAAAAGGGATAGAATCTTTGCAGTCAAATATCCAAGACCTTTCACCCAACAGGTCTTCCAAGCACCTCCCATAGGAGGAATATCAGATGCAATGATGAACTTAAATTCTGAAGGTCACAGCTTGTATGTAACCAGCAAATCTCTGAACCCTGAGAAGACAGCCAAGTAAAGTATGCCCTGACTTTTCGCAGCTGCTAGATGCTCCCATGTGCCATGCTGTTCTCTGGGGACTTGTCATGACAGCATGGGCTCTGGCTGCCAAAATATAGGGTGGTTATCCCTGCCAAGGAAAGTCCATGTGCTCTAAGCACCCGTGGTCCAGGTAAAAACTAACAAATTAATCAAAGATAGGAAGACAAAGGCTGCTTTTTTCTTAGTTTTGCCCAACTACTCAAGCTGTGGCCATCACTAATTTATGTGTTGCTACACAGGTGCATGTCTCTCCTAAATGCTACCAATGTATGTCTGTCCTGACGTTCTGGTATTTGGCAAGGAAGAGATTTTAAGACATAACTTTATTGTTTTAAATAACAAATTAGTTTTCTCATCTTTGTGCTGCCTTATTTCCCTTGACTCTGTACAGTCTGTGGAAGGAAAGAGGAAGGTTTTCTTAAAGCAAGAGCCCGATGTAACTGTTCTGGACTGTCTCCTAGAAGACTCTTGATCTCCTTGTGTTGACTACACAGGGATGTTATACAGGTGCAAATCCACAACCTACAGTTATGCATTATAAACAGTCCCCAGTATTTTTAACCAGTGTTCATAGAAGTGGTTTGATTTAGTAACCTCATGGAATGTTGGTTTCATAATACCACTTTCAAACTAAATGGTTAACTAAGGGTTAACTTGTGATGATCTTGGTAAGATCAGAAGTAGATTTGATCCTGTCTTCCTTTGCTCAAAGGCCACAATTTACCCTTGTAAGGTTTCAGTCTCTTGTTGTAGACTCAAGTTCCTAAGAGCTTTTTTGCCATCTTCTTTTCTAGGGTGCATCTTTCCCCTGTTCTGCGAGTCTCTATTGCGTAGGATCTCTTGATGTTCAGTTATATGTATACTCAGATTCTAAACTCCTTCAAGTTGTGTCTTATCTGGAAATCGACCTTACCAACAGTGGTAGTACATTTTTATCAAAATTAAGTCTTATCTGAGCTCTTGCAGAAGCAGTGATTAAATAACCCAATTTAAAATAAAAGTAATGGTTTTGAGGGGAACAAATCTTTTTTACCTTTTCCAAGATTCCAGCTGCAGGCAAGTGTCCAGTGACAACCTGATCTGTGGTCACGTAATGCTGTCTCTGTAATGAGCATCAGTACAAAGCAAGAATGTGATTATATTGTCACTCTACAGGCAGGATATAAATAGAGTTTTAACGGATTCCATATCACTTGCAAGTCTCCTGCTGCTCACTGGTGGTGGTGATGCCTTGAAACGTTCATTAAAATGACTCGAAGTGTTGTTTAAGCAGAGTGTCTCGCACAGTCAGCTAAGTCGGCTGCTGTTTTCAATTCACTGTATCAATCAGGACTTCAAGTCTCTACATTTTAATTTCTTTTGCGTCAGAATCAACTTTGTCGGCTCGTTTGCGCACCTCAGTTGCATAAATTGCCTCCTCAGCTGTCAAAAGTAGGTAATGGACTGCTTTGTAAAGAGTCCATACTCTGAGGACTCTGGAAAGCTTTTTTAGAGTCCAAACTTAAAAAAACAGTTTTAGCTTTCTATTCTGGAGTTTAAATATTACAACTTAGACACTGTCTAGTATTTTTAACAGCTGATGGTAAAGGTTCAGTCACAGAACCTACTAGATGCTAAATGCTGACAAGCAGTGTGAAACACTGAGTGCATAGATGAGTTTGGCAGGACTTCAGGATTCTGACCAAGCACACAGAAGTAGAGTACCAATGAGCGTCCAGAGCGCAAGTGATTTATTTTAGGGTTTTTTTTTTTGTTTTATTTTCTTAAAACTTGAAAAGGTGAAAATCTAGGCTTTCACATTCCAGATTGATTCTCTCTGCCTTAGGTAAGCAACAGGAAAGAGAATGTTGACAGCAATGGCGCTGGCCTACCATAGCTGTGAATGTTCACTTCAGCAGTTCTGGTACCGACACTTTGTTTTAACTCATCTGTGATATTCCCATTGTAAAATCATAAAACTGATTAATGACTTTAGCATTTTTACAATCTGAAACCTGTGAACAGCCTTCAGAAGAAGCCTGACATCTTCTAGCTCTTTGTAAAAATGCATATGGATGAGTTTTCTTCCTTATATCTTCATCCTGTGTCATAATGTGCAAGTCCGGTACCTTGTTTGTATCAGGCAGGGCCATATAACCTTCTGCATAAAATGACGAGAGGGCCTCTTGAGGCTAGTTAAATTATTGGTCCTTGGAGTAAGTATCTCTTCTTGCAGTTAGAAATCTCTTAACTCCTTGTCTAAAAGGGCACTAGAGTATGTCAGCAGTTTGGATCCTTGAGACCATAAAGAGATTAGCCACAGCTTTCTTCTCAAGCTTCATGACTGGCCCTTTTTCACAAATGCAATCCCTGGCTTAGGAGCTAAAAATTAAAACATTGTATGGTCTGTTTACGTGTGCTCCCTCTCTTTTTCTTCTATGACTAGTGGATTTATACAGCAGTCAAAATCCTGTTGTTTTCCTCAGTAATGATTGCACCACACACTGAATATATTTTGTGATTTCAAATTTCTGTTTTCTTATTAGAAAATATTCTGGCTCTGTCACTTCTGTCACAACCTTATAAAGGTGAGCTGTCTGAGTAACTCTTTGGGGACAGTCAGTTCTATCTCTGCTTTCCCTTAAGATGAGACTGCAGTGAGCTTGGCAGTTGTTGGAATTTGAATTTCTAATGACTGTCAGAAGAAAAGAGCCTCTGCATTAATGATTATTCATGATACTTTAAAAATACCCATAAACTTTCAGTGGCTATATCCAAGCTTAAAGGGTAACAGTTGTGGATAGTGACACACTGATAGTAGATGGTAATTTGAAATTTGTTTGCGGAAAAACCCTGTGTCTGAGTGTTTCAGCTAATAATGATAATAATGTCTTTAAATACTTGAAATATGTGCTAGTGTGAGACCGGGTAGATCGGTGTTCTGTGGAAGCCAGTAATGGCACAGTCTTCATTGTCCAACATTTGAACCTGCAGAAGACCTGCTGGAATAGCTCATTATATTTAACTGTCTTATTTCAGCATGTTTGAGGCAGAAAATAGTCCAGTGGTATGGAAAGAATCCTTCACCCAGAGCCTGCAGGATCTGTTGCATCTAGGAAAAAGGGCAACAGATTTCATTTTGAGCTGCAGTTGTCCGTGAGGTTGCAGTGGCAGCAAGAATACTGTGGGTCTGGAAAGTTCACACTTATGGTATTTCCTTGCAGTTATCCTGAAACTATTCCTCTAGTAACAGCAGAAAGGCAAAACCCAAACTATGAATTTAGGTTCAGTTTATGCATGCTTGCACTCCCACCCTCAAATTTTCACGTACTTATAGCTGTTTTCTTAGTAATGTGTTGGAAGTGTAGCATCCAATATGAAATGCCTTTTTTTTTTTCTTCCGCAACTGAGATGAGATTGGTGATTCTAGACAAGATCTTAATTGCTTTTAGTTCACAACATACTCTGTGTTGCTAGGTAGTACATAGCTCAGCACTACATCGGTCTGCTGAAGTGAGTCTCAGGAGAGGAATAACAGGATTGAGGAGCTTGCAAATTAGGTGTGATGTACAATGTCAGAAGAAGTGGTGGAGGAGTGGACTAGAATTGGCCTTCAACAGCTTTTTCTAGTCCAAGAATAAGAGGAAGTGGCACAGGAATAAATTTAACCCAGGGAGTCAGAACTGCAGTAGCTGTCTGGGCTGCAGGTCAGAGCTGAGGTACGCCATCAGAGCTCCGTCTGAAGGTTTTAACAGCATCTGCCTTCTCTCTGCTTGACCTTTAGTCTATGAGCTTGCTGTCATGAGTGCTAAAATATGCTTGTATAAAAATATCTATCATGTACTATGTGTAAAGGCTTTCTATAGGTTACTCAAGAGAAGAAGTGAGAAGGATATAGACTCTTCTTGCCGTGTGTGCTTGGAGATGGCAAGTCAGCTTTGTCAGCTCTGATGATTTCCTCGAAAGGGCACGCTCTAAAGACACAGTGAAGAGCAAAGCACTGGGAAGAGAAAGTTATAAAAAGGGCACATACTGGATGAATAAATGGCTGCCAACCTCATTGTATTCCTAATAATCCATCTCACAAGAAGAAAAACTTCTAGTGCACAGCCTTGAATTTATTTTACATCTGTCATGTTTTGCAGTCCTGGCACTGTCTCCGACTCAGATTTTTCATGCTCTTCATCTCTCAGGTAAATTAAGTACTATTGAAACAGCTGTGTGTTACCTCTGAGGGTGTTGGTTCTATGTGAAAAACAGCAGTTTTCCATACAACAGAAATTAGATAGGCTTCTCTTGGGAGAAATATTTGTAAGTCTAAATGCCAGCCAGTCGAGTGCAACACCCATATTCTCATGTGTTTTTTAGTGTTGATTCTCTGCTATTATTGCTGAAAAAATGTGTCCTGACACAAGGTGGGCAAGTGAGAATGAAACTTCTGCTAAGGATAAGGGACAAAAGGATGTACTTCATATGTTGCTAGTTGAGAGTATTGCACACATTTGACCTGCAGCTTTTGAAAACGGCGTCTGTGAGATCACTTTCATTCAATTGGTGCAGTAATTTTACCAAAAGAAGGCAGGCAAGTCTTTTTGACACTTGGTCCTTGTGAACACAATGCTGGTTTTTGCTCACGGTTTTATCCTCTAGTTATTTATAAATATTTTTGTAGTAACATATCTGTACAAAGAGTGGAGAGGTTTGTGAAGAACCTGTGCTACCTTCTCCACTTTTTCCTCTCTCTTTTCTCATTCTTTCCTTTTCCTACGGTACTAAAAGAACAAAAATTATCATGCAATTAGCTGTGCCAGCCAATATTTTGATGTTCTAAGATGGATATTATTTTGTCCCACTGATATTTGTTATAAATACTGCATATACATAGACTACAATACAAGAATACGAAGTGATGCACTCGTGTTTTAAAAAATGCTTTAGTTAACCTTTAGCCACTCCCTCTGCTCATCTGTATTACGATACTGTTCAGTAACATGTTCACATACTACTGCAATTTCCCACAGAACATCTGCTTTAGTGCATTTGCTTTTTCTCATTCTTTCTGAGACTGTCTTAAGTACTGCATACAATGTAAATCTTGCGGTCAGGTCCGAAGTAATTTCTTCTTATGGGCGGTTCTGTAATATTACTGTGATACCAGTGTTTCACAAGTATGTGTATGGTTGCATTGTAGCAGTGAAGCGAAGTATTTTTATCTCGACAGAAACTGAAGCCCAACAGAATTTTTGATTCGGTTGTGCTTTGGGTTCAGCATTACAGCACGTAGCGGGGCAGCTTTCTCCTGCTGGCAGAAAGGAGGGGTAGGAGCAGAGCTCTTCCTGCTCCCGCTTCACTGCTGTGACCGAACCTGGTGCTGCAGCTGTGAAGACCTCTACTCCAGGCGGCCGAGGCAGGTGGAATCGGAGGCTGTGATCTTCTTTCCTGCTGAGATGTGCAAAATGGATTTTTTCAAAAGCTTGTAAACAAGTAAAACCACCGTGTTCTGGATTTCTTAGAGTGGGGAAAATTGGGGTTCACAAGCATCATGTGCTTGTCACATGTTTTGCCTCCTGCTTGCTGATAATCTTTAGAAGTTAATGAGTGGTGGTTGGCCTTTGATTGTATCTTGATGTGAAGTCACTCGTGTTGACAGCTCTTGATAATTAATTGGTAACAGACCAAACGTTTCTGTGTGAATCATTCTCACCTTCATTTTCTAATTCCAAATGCCATCCAAAACCTTTTAGTTCTAGTAGGTCACAAAACAACTGGATAACCGAATTGTAGAAGTTTTCAACATCTCCTGGTAACATGTGTGGGAATTATCTTTTTCCCTTGTACGAGTGTGCTTCCGTTATGGAACAATACAGAGACTCTGCCTCAATGACACGGCTATGGCTACCTCTGAGCCTATAGAAAATAGAGGCCCAAGTGAGGTTGTAGGAGAACGTATGCAAACATTTCTTCATAAAATGGATGTTCTGTGGCACACGGAATGGAAGTAATGATAAACCCCTTTCGCAGGCTTTCCTTTCCTGTTTCTGTTGGCCAATATAATGTGTAATGAGGTAGTTCCTGTGTAGTCCAGGGTTGTCCTTGTTTTTGTGCATTTTCTACAAGGAGAGTTATTGCATTGATATGTTTGGTGGCATGTAATAAGTAGCAATTGTAATGTGGAAGTCTGAAATATTTTGTTTAGTTATCCTCAGGTTAAATTAATTTTCTTTGAAGTAATGGAAAAGCTTGGATAAAATTGTTGGAAGGAGTTAGGTTTTACATTCTGATGTGCTAGAGCATCTTTTCTGCCAAATAAAATTGATATTCCATACTATGTCTGCAAACAAAAACGGATCTTTTTTTTTTTTCTACATTTAACCCCTCTTGTGTCACTAGCTCCCAATGGAGTTTATTCGAACACTTGCAATTATAAAAAAAGAAACAATCAAACGGGTACTCAAGTGTTGCAGGCAAATAATTCCAACTTTAAAAATTCATGAGATGTCAAAAAAAAAAAAAAAAAGGTAGGGAGGCAAGCACAGAAGAAGCTTGAGCATCAAAGTGTTCTGTCCAAGAGTACATGAGGGCTGCATAAACAAATGGGACCTGGACAATCCTTACTTCCCATTCAGTAGGAGCCAGAAAAGAACGTGAAGTCAGCTGGGAGTTGTGTAGTTGTCTTCATGGTGTGAGCCATAAGGCTGAGTCCTAAACGCATGGAGCCAGTCTTGCATGCTTTTAACAAGAGAATTAGGTTATAAATCTCCAGCTGTTGTGTGCTGAAGCACAGGATGTGTGAATTTACTTGCCAGGCTTTAGATTTCTAGCTGGCATTTTGTTTGAACTGGGAAATCAAGGTCTTGCGGAATACCAGCCAGATTGGCAAGAACAGACACGAAAAGTATTGAGTTGGAACAGTCCCATCTATGCTGCTGAACACTACTGATAAGAGAGCCTCAGCTCAACCGATCATGACCAGTATATAACCTTGTTGAATGCATTAGGAGCCCTTTTGCCCGAAGTAACTACAGTGTTTTAAAGGTGCCTTGTCTCCGCCAGCCCAAAGCTATGCTAGCTGAAGCCAGTTGTTTACAACACTGACTTCAGCAGTGCATGCAGCCTCTGGGTATCCTTTGTGAAATGTACCTTTGCCAGCTTAAAGCTAAGGTGGATCTCTGAGAAACTGTTTTTAATTCTTTTCAGTTTTCTTATACTTCATTAGAGCTCAAAGCTTCTTATACATAGCATGTATAATCCCCTCTAGAGGAAAGGCAATGCCACCAAGGAGCAGACTGTAGCTACAGACTGTCGCTTCTGTAGTTTCAGTTTTGATCCAGAAACATAACAAAGTTAATGCTAGGTGAGAATTTCCAAAGTGATTCCCAGACTCTTGCGGGGGGGGGGACGGGCTGTGGGATGTTGATGAATATGAAAGGCAGGGTGTGAAAGGTTCTTGATAGTATGATAAAAGCAAAGCTCAGTCATCACCTAAACATTAAACGAGTGGATAAAGTTCATAATCAGATTAATTGAATGTCTGGGACACTGCTGTTTAAATTGATGAGATAACGTGTTTTGTCCAGTGTCTCTTGGGAAACATGGAGAGCAAGGTCTGAAACCAAAGTTTTTCATGCTTCTGTGAGTGACTTATCCTCTGAACCATCCTTTCCCAGATCTAGTTATGAATTACCAGAGTCACCCAGCATTAGTCATCCATCTTATTAGCAGTGCCACTTGCAACAGGGCTTTATGAGAAGTAAGGTCAATTTTAGTTCTGAAGTACTGTACTTTGTTCACTACCTAAGGTTTGCATAGCCCCTGTCCATATTGCATCTCTCCTGTAGATAAACAGAGGATGTGTTTTAGTGCCATCCAGCCTGCAAATCAGCTGAAATGACCTCTTACTGCTCCAGGGAGGCTTATTTTGTATCAGTGCTGGAATAATTCCATAGATGTTCCTGCTTCAGCTCTGGTTAGATTTTCCAGACTAATTTAATGCCAGATATAAGAGGTAGTGAAGACATGGCTGGTCATCTACTCTCTCCCAAGTCCTTGTGGTATGTGAGATTGTCCCTACTGAATATTTATGAAGGCTTATCTATTTTATTTCTGAATATTTATCCAGGAGTAGGTGCTTGCACTCTTGCCTTGAAGAGCATGCCGTATTCTCATTCTTCTAACTCTGGAAGCTTTTCATAGTAGCAAGACTTGGTTCTCTCCAGAGTTATGTTCTTGCTAACATCTTGAGTAGTATATTTTACTGCCTCTCCAAAGACACTTTGAAGATATTGGCAGGCTGTTATCTTGGCATCTAATATCTTTTACCTTCAAAACTGTAAATATTTTTCTGTCTTCACGTGTCTGTTTCTGTCTGGTTTTTATGTTATTCATGGCTGCCTGTTTTCATTTTGCTTTTTTTAACTGAAGTCTCATGACTTTGGGGAAAGGGTTATTTAGACCACTGCATACTGAGCCAGCAAATGCATTAATGGAACAGTTTAGGGAGCCTGTATGCCTGCAGCACTGATTCCTCCCTCTCCCCTCCCCCTTCAGGGGACTAACTATAAATTAATTTCCACCTGGTGAGGTCTCAGGGATATAATTTATATCTTGAGTAGATTGATGAAATTTAGACACATTTTGTTAGTCTGTGTAGTTTTTGTTTTTGTTTTTTAAAAGTTTTCATGCTAACCAAGCGTTGCCATGCAAGTGGCTGGTACTGACCCCTTGTTCTGTTTCATTGTGCAGACCCTGCGTGTTGTAGAGACAGTGGATTTGGTGCTAAAGCATGAGCAGAGTGTAGAAACGTTCGTATCTCCAGTGGGGTGGTTGTGATTTGAGCACAAAGGTTTGGGGACTTGTTCTCAAAACCCCTCTCCATCCTTAGGTTTTGGACAAGTTATGTTCAAGTATGTTCCTCATCTCTGCTGTTCCACCTTTCAATTTAAAGAAACAAAGCAAACAAAACCCAACAACAGCAACAAACCCCACTCTAGCTGCCTAATCCCCTCGACATTGCAGAGTTTTCCTATGCCTTACAAAGTGTAAGTTGCAACAAGCATGAAAAGTGCTGTGCATTATTAATTGTAACTTCACAGCATGCACTTTCCTTTTCCTGACAAAGGATTGGCTTTGACCATTTCAACAGGTCAGTTTTCTCTGAGGCCTCTGAAAAGAAATACCAGCTAGTGCAGCTGCTATCGCAGAAGGGTGGTGGCATGCTTTCCTTACCTGAATACTGTTTTTTTGTAAAGGAACCCAGGCTTTCTTCTGAGTTGCTGACCTCAGCCAAAGACTTTGCCTGCTGTTTCTGTGGAAGGACGGAGATGTCTTCTAGCTGCCTGCAGAAAGGAGTGGCCCTGGGGGGTTCCCAGACAGCTGTACGAACCACATAGTTCAGTTCCCAGGGGAAGAGTGCAAGACCCTCCTGTAAAGCAGTGTTGGAAGAAGAGGAGAGAGGAGGAATCATCCAGAAGTCTTCCTCAAACGTGTGGCAGGCAGCATAATGACCCATGGCCTGGTAAAGCTAGACTATCCCTGTTGTGTAAGTCATAAAAAGCTGGTTGGAAACACCATGTTTAAGTGAAAGCTGGGAAGAGAAGTGAATAGGAAATTAAATATCATTTCTGGAGCTATTTCTTAGTTCTCCAGTGCTTCCTGTAAAATTGTTCCAATTTCAGTCATTGTTGTGGATATTCGGTTCCCGTTTGGACAACACAGGGAAATGGTCAGCTGCCATCTGCTAACAGAAGTACCAGGTCTCCCTGCAGTGTACACAGATGCGGCTGGAAGATCCCACTACACAGCCAGATACTGCATGTGTGAACTTGAAATAAAATTGGCGAGTGCCCTGGGAGTGTTGCTTTCTGGGAGTCATGCCCATCACCAAGCTGATTGCATCCATGTGTTTCAGTGCTGTACAGCCTTTAAAAGAAATCTGAAGGATTGCTTTTGAATATCTCTAATAGAGGAGGATGTGATTTGAAAGGCACTTCTAAAACTACCTAGGTAAAAATAAGTGAAATATGCTGGATAATGAAAAGCCTTTGAACTCCAGTGATGCATCGAGAGTGGTAATGTTCACTGCTTGTTTCTCTCTTATTAAATGTATAGTAGCACTTAAATTGCTTTGCTTTAACACCTCTACATAGCACATGCTGTAAAAAAGGAGAGTTGGCTTCACAGTAACTGTTGGCTAGGGACTCTTGAGTCACACAGCATTATCACTGTTATGGTATATTCTTTTGAGCATACAGATAGGAGGGACCGTTGGGTCACTGAGTGTGCTTCTCCATAACAGTAACAACTGTGTTAAGCTTAGAAGTATTCACAGAATATGAACTCCACGTATTATGGGTGATGGTGTGCTTCTTAACAATGTAGTATGGTTTGATAACCTGTAATAAAAGATCAGATAGTGCAACTATAATGTTCCATAAAGCAGAGCAGGAGAGTTTGAGGATATCACTAGTGTCTTAGGCCTATGCATTTGCATAGTATTTATTAGATAATATTTGTAGATTAACCTAGGAATTGGTCTTTATACCTCATTATAGGGGATGGCAAAAACCAAAGCAAAAAAACTCCTAGAATTCTGACTGGGCTATGAGGCAGTGGCACAGTATAGAGTTTCCTGCCACTCCATATTTTTGTAAATGATTTAACATTAAACACGAGCAGGTTTTATCACTTTGGCTGCTGTCCATATAATTGCACTAAGAACAGCAACACATCCTATGCAACTTTCTGACCAACTGTGGCCACTGTCTAGGGCTTTGAAAGAGAAGAAAGCATGGACTGGGAGAAGGAAGACTTCTGTTTTGAATTCTCCAAATGACTCATGAAGATCAAAATCTGGTATTTGTAGAACATAAAAATAGTGGAAACAAACTGATCCAATCCTGTTTCAAGCCTTCTTCAGAGAGCCAGTAACTTACACTGGTTCTTCCATCAGCTTTTCAGGATGTCTTCGAACACCACAAGTGATTATTGCTCCCTCCCTGCCTCCTAAATATGGGAAAACCATTCTAGAACTTCGTTCTAGATTCTACGTTCATTTTGACTTCCAGTCTGATGCAACTGCTTGGATGCAACCATTGTGTAACTACTTGGTCCCTAGCTGAAACATTGCCCTTCAACTGCAATAGTTTGTAATTCTTCCTGCCTGCTTCTCCATCTGTCTACCCTTCCCATATTTGAAAAGAGTAATTGTAATTTCTTGTAATTTCTCTCTTTTAAAGACTCCATTTCTCTAATCATTCTTGTAACCTTTCTTTGCAACTTTCCCAGTTTAAGCTCCTCTTCTTTGAATGTAGATGACCAGAGTGGTGGTACAATATTTCAAATGAGGTTCCTGGAACAATATTCACAAGTGCAGTACATGAGGCGTTTGAGAGCTGGGAAGGGAGAAGGCAGCAGTTCCCCTGGAGCGCTTGCCCAAGCCCTCTCCCTGCAGGGAGGCCGGTGTGTAAGGGCTACTTCCCCCAGTGTCTTGGAGCCTCGTCTGCCTTCTGCACCGTTACTCGACACGTGCTCAAGGCCATGCCCTCCCACTCCTCGGGAGGAAAAGTGGCGGCCAGAACAGTAAACAGAACTTTATCTTACTCACAACAGGTTTGCTTTCAAAAACAAGAGAGGGGATTTGGAAAAGTGTTTGGCAGAGGTCCTTCTTCAGTCCCAGGTTTGAAAGGGTCAGCGAGGTTAGACCCGAGTCCTCTGTCCTCTCTGCATTCCTGAGCTCTTACAGCCAGCTAGTCTCTATCTCTCTCTGCAGCTGTTTGAGTAAGCTTTCCTAACTGATTTGCTCCTATCTTTTTGCTGCTTTTGTACTGCATATCTGTCCTGAAAACAAGCTGGTGTCTTACCTTCCGATCTCCTTGCTTTGAGCAATCAGCGTGTGGTCTCTGTGGAGGAGAGAATGAGAGACTGGAGTGGGAGGCTTGTTGATGACAGCAAATCAAGTCCTCTCACACACTGGAGTAAATGTGGAGTAGTTTTGGCTTGGGCTCTGCATAGGTGCTACCAAGGTCAAAACACTGTTCATTTGCAAATCTGTCCTTAAGCACACACAGATGCCTACTGAGCACCCGAATCATATGGAGATGAAATGGAAACAAATCTGCTTCGTAGCTTCTCAAACTTAAAGTTAGCGGTTGCGTGTTTGTTTCTTCCTCATGCCGCAAAATCCCTTACGTCAGTGCTAGGGACAGAGTTGCAGATATTTGCTGCCTTTTGATATTGGTCTTTGTTTTCTGCTTGCATTTGAACCTTTTCTGTATTGGTATTTTTCACCTAGTGGATGAGAAAGTGACAAGAAAAAATATTTTCTTTATCTTTGCCTTAGAAGTGTGACCGATATGGGCTCTTGAGCTGCACCATTGCTAAATTATGATACGTTATTGCTTCTGTTTCTTTGCTTTTTCATTCTGCAGCTGGAAGGACAGGGAGTTTAGGAGAAAACAAAGGGGCAGGCTGCTTTCAGAGTGAGAAACCTGAGGAAGGAAAACGATCAAAACCAGCAGTAAGAAAAAGGACACGTTGGAAAAGAAAAGGTGCCTAGCAGAGGTTCGGGGTGGGGGTCTGGAGCAGCAGTCGAAGCAGCAGGGCTGTTATCTTCATGTGCAGCTGGAGGAAGGGAAGTATGAAGGAATACCTTGAAAGAACTGGGAGGGGGGTGGAGGAGGGGCAGTCATAATGTGCTTGCTTTTTTTTTTTTTCTGCTGGAAATTAGACTAAGAATTTTGGTGTAACTTTTCTGAGCGAGAGCAGCACTTGATTGATTGTTTTTCTAATTAGGCGCAGTAACACGCAGATGCTGTGGATGCACGTCTCTGAAAATTTTGCCCCAAATGAACTCAGTAGTAGAAAGACTTTTTTTCATGCAGTTAAGAAAAAAACCAAAAACACAAACAGAAAAATGCCCTTTAACCCTCATTCATTTGTGGACAGTTTAATTCTTAACTTAGCAACGTCACTGAAATTCTAATCTCATCTTCTGGTGTGGTATATGAGCATGTTTTAGTTGTTGGGTCACTTCAGTGATGACTTAGGAAAGCAGAGCTGCTAATTGGATGCCTCAGACAGCTTTTAAATCCAGTTAAAATTGGGGTACCTTGGGCACATGCTGGTTTTAAGACATGAATTTGACTGCTTTGCTGAATAAGAATTGAGCCTGGGCTTTCCAAACTCGAATGTCTTTACAGTACCCATTATTCCTCATTGAAGCAACAAAGGCAACAAAACACTTACTTTAATTGAATAAGGTATTAAATTGTCTACTGAACTTTTGGGAAAACATTTTTACCGTTTTCAACACTGGAAAAAAAATAAGGTGACATATTTTCATTTTGGAGGGATTTATAGTTTTAATAATGCAGCATTCCCCAATAATACTGCCATCCTATTTTGTTCTCTGTAAAGATGATTTGGAAATTAAAACATAAATCTCTGTATTTTTTAAAATAAATCTGATCATGCTAAATTGAACATCAGTAGTTTTCACAGGAACTGTGGTTTAAGTCCATGAAAGTAGACACGAAGAGGGTTTTTTTGAGTATTTTTCCTTTTGGTATCCAGAACTCTCCATTCAAGAGATAAATAAGTTAAAGCTTGTCAAGCTGTGGAATTCCCATCTGAATTTTAAGAAGTAGACTAAAAATTTGAGAACGTTCCGCAGACGAGATTTTAAATATAAATTATGATTTCAAGATTTTACATGAAACTTATGCTGAAGCACTGAAGCTTTCAGCTCTTGGTGCAGCCATAGCTTTCAGGTTGTTGGCTCATATGTTCCTTGCCTTGCTTGTGACAATGAGTGGCTGATGAGATGGGGCTGATCTTGCGGGATGCCAGTTAAGTTTCTGATTTGAACCTGTCTAGCCCACCAGTCTGGAAGCTTGTGTGTGGTTTGTCAGATGGTGCGTTAGTATCGGTATCATTTTGCTTGTGATGAACTGACTTCAAATTTAGACAATCTTAAAGCATAGTCCTTCATATGTGTATTTCATCTGTATTGTGATAAACAGGGATGTGTCAGTAATGGCGAGAGAATAACTTTCAGTGACTCCTCAGGTATATTGAGAACCTGATGTCTGCTTACCCCTGGAGTGTTTAACAGTGATACTGGAAAGAGTCTTCCAGAATTTGAGTATTTTATTAGTTGGGAAGACACTAAAGCAGTTTGTTTTCTAATCTCTGCTTTTATGACATGCGGTTAAAATGGACAGGTATAATCCCTCTCCCTCCTCCTGACCCTGCCCTCTGACAGAAAGGTCAATATATGTTTGTGATCTCCTCTCTCATTTATATCTAAATTCAGCTGGCATGCTCAGTTGACTTGCTGTAAATTTGTAATGCATCACAAGTTCATAAATGACAACAGCGACATAACAAGGGGTAGAGACCTAAAGGCAAAAGGGATTTTGCAATGTCAGCTTTATTAACATGTAAGCTTCTCTTTTATATTTGTGGTAGCTTATATTGCGTCTCTTCCCAGTTTTTTGATTCTCGTTGACAGGAAATGTAGTTGTGACTTTTATCTGATTAAGTATTTTGATTATGAATAATGGAACCATTCATTTCTAGTGAGCGTTACAGGGGGAAGTCATATTTCCAGTGTATTGGCCCTTGAAAGCGAAGGCTCCTTCCTTAATGGTTCCAGGTTTATTAGTTGGTTAAAAACAAGCTTTTACAATATGCAATTCTCCTTTAGAAAAGTTGTTATTCACCCAAATGTAACTTGTGGAGGTAGACAGAAGGCTTTGAGATGGAGGATTAAAGATTATTTGGAGACCTTTCTCAATGTATTCTAACTTTCTGAGATGTAAAGCTCTTGCAAGGATAGAAAATAAATGACTTTTCAGAGGTTGGATGGGAACTAATTCCATATGTTGCTCTGGGTAGTAAACATTGATTTCCTCTTCGATTCAAGAAGCTTATAACACTTGAAATCCTCTTCAAGGCAAAGAGCTTCCAGAGCATCAGTAGGGCTAGTTTTTGCTGCAGTTACTGCAGTTTACTGCAACGCTTAGGCTATTGTGAATTTAGCGAGGACTTTCTTTTAGCTTTTCTCAGTACATAAATTTGCAGAGATTAAGCTGGGAAGCAAAAGGTCTTCCTTGTGATACACTTTTGGAAGGTGTTCTGCATGTGGCTATTTTCCAGTCTTAATTTTAAAATCAATAGAAGCTTATGGCCATAAACCTCTCTTGTAAAAATATTAATTGATGGTCAGTTATCGAGAGCGAATTACTGCAATACTGTATTGGGTTTCTAAGGGAGACAGAGAGGTGTCCATCTAACGTTATTATTGCCATTCTGTGTTAGCAGATGTCTCTTCTTTCCCTGTCTGTCACCATACTGAACATACTGAAAAATATATGGGGTTAGTAATTTGGATGAGCTAGATGCTTTCCTGAGGGTTTTTTGTTTGTTTGTTTGTTTGTTTATTGTTGTTGTTTTTTGTTTTTTAAAAAGAAGTTATAAGTTTTAGAATTCCAGGACGAATAAAATGACTTTTCCTTCATAACAGTGTGATCTAAAGTCTTAACTTTAACAGCAGTTGGCATCCCAAGTTCTGTGTTTGGTTCTGCCATAGGTGGTCACCAAACATCTACTTTAGCAGACTTTACCAAGGAATTGTCTCAGTAAAGCACTATTATTAGTGAATATACTTCATCTTCTTCTGAAGTGATGCCTTTTTCTCAATTTCTCTAAAGTCAGATATTATCAAAACAAGAACTGTACTAATGATGGATGCATACATAGTATTTGTTTGACACCTCCTTGATGAACGCTGTCAAAATACTTCATTTCTATGGACATAATCAAATGCCTGGATTCACTTGAGGTATAGAGAAACGAAAGCCAAGCCTGTCCTCATCTTTCTCAAGGAGCAGAAAAGTTAATGTACAATGAACATAGTGCAATTGTATTCATAATTCCTGGTTTTGCAGATTATAGAAAGATTATAGCACTGGATTTTTTTGGTGCTTGTCAAAAAGGAGGAGGATACATCTGCTCATATATAAACATACGTTCTCAGATAAAGCTTGAGAAGAGTCCTCTGGTGAAGAGTTGGTAGATTACTCCATTTGTCTCTGCCAATATAAATTTCAATAACATGTTTAATAGTATCTAGGTATTATTTTGGGAGCAGTTTGAGTGTCTGTTATAGATCTGTTTTGGGAAATAAAGTAGAAGATTCCTGTCATAGTATTTATATCTGGAAGAGAGCTGAGTCTCCAGTATGAAGACTGCAAAAGCAGTCCACTTGCTGTACCTGTTAATTCACTCTCAGATTGGGGGAGATCACGATCTGCAGGGTCAGTTCTGGACCAGTAATACTCAGCACTTTAATTAGTGCTCTTCATTTGCTCATCTGGATTATAGTTACTAAATTTGCAAATGATATGAAATTGGGAGGGATTGCAAATATGTTCAAGGACACAGTGAGAACTGAGTAGTCTTGGCAGGTTGGAGAAGTGGTTTGGGAGGAAGGTGGAATGACACCATGTAAGGAAACATGCAGTTTCCTAGGGTTCTGAATAATGAAGTGCGTAACGTGCATGAACACAGAGTAGAGAATAACTGGCTAGTGAGTAGTTTTGTAGCAAAAAGATCTGACATTAGCATTTAATCTGTGATCCACCTAAGTGGAAGTGTTAGACTTGCAGAAAAGGATGTCAGAGGGTGTATACAAAACGACTCATGAAATAATCCCCAAGACCTCAACTGGAGTGTGGTGTTTGGTTCTGGGCATGCTTCAGGGAGGAGATGAAGCAGTGGAAAAGAGTGCAGAGGAGAGCAATGAAGAGGATAGCCTGGTGTTTGAAGGAGAACTGAAAGATCTATCCTGGTTAATCTCAAGAAGAGAAGATGGGAGAGGGGCGTTCCTCTGGGGTCAGTACTGGGACTGGTGCTGTTTAACATCTTTGTCGGTGACATGGACAGTGGGATTGAGTGCACCCTCAGCAAGTTTGCTGATGACACTGAGCTGTGTGGTGCGGTCGACACACTGGAGGGAAGGGATGCCATCCAGAGGGACCTGGACAGGCTTGAGAGGTGGGCTTGTGCAAAGTTCAGCAAGGCCAAGTGCAAGGTCCTGCACGTGTGTTCAGGGCAATCCCATGCAGAAACAGCGGCTGGGCGGAGAATGGATTGAGAGCAGCCCTGAGGAGAGGGACTTGGGAGTGTTGGTGGGTGAGAAGCTCAACATGACCTGGCAATGTGTGCTGGCAGCCCAGAAAGCCAACCGTATCCTGGGCTGCATCAAAAGAAGCGTGGCCAGCAGGTTGAGGGAGGTGATTCTGTCCTTCTACTCCACTCTCATGAGACTCCACCTGGAATGCTGCGTCCAGCTCTGGAGCCCCCAACATAAGAAGGACATGGACGCGTTGGAGTGGGTCCAGAGGAGGGCCACGAAGATGACCAGAAGGCTGGAGCACCTCTGCTATGAGAACTGGCTGAGAGTCGGGCTTTTTCAGCCTGGAGAAGAGAAGGCTTTTGGGAGACCTTATAGCAGCTTTCCAGTATCTGGAAGGGGCCTACAAGAAAGCTGGAGAGGGACTTTTTGCAAGGGCATGTAGGGATAGGACGAGGGGTAATGGCTTCAAACTGGAAGAGGGTGGGTTTAGATTAGATCTCAGGAAGACATTCTTTACTCTGAGGGCGGTGAGGCACTGGAACAGGTTGCCCAGGGAAGTTGTGGATGCCCCATCCCTGGAAGTGTTCAAGGCCAGGTTGGATGAGGCTTTGAGCAACCTAGTCTACAGGGTGGTGTCCCTGCCCATGGCGAGGGGGCTGGAACTAGATGATCTTTAAGGTCCCTTCCAACTCTAGGCATTCTATGATCTTAAGAATATTCTTCAAACATTTAAAAGCTGCTGAAGAAAGAAAAGGAACCTGAACTCTATACACAGAGTGGCTAGAAGAAGTGGTAAAGAGCTCTAAACTGTTCTAGTAAGGTAGATTCAAGTTGGGAAAATACTTCTAACAGGAAGACCTCTGTCAGGTAGTGGAGTAGTTTGGGACACCATGGAGTCTTGATCGTTGGACTAGATAATTTTTTGAGCTTTGTTGTAGCCCTGTGGGTTTTTTTTTTCTTTCTGCAATTTGTATTAGACTGCAGGTCTGTCTCAAGTGCTTTTAAGGATGAGACATCTTGTAAACATCTTTTCAAGTATGTAAACTAGTATAAATTATCCTGCTGGTTCCAAATTTCTCTCTACCATTCTGTACAAGATCTAGTAGCAACAATAGTCTTACAAAGAATACCAACTTTTAAAAACAGTCAAAAATGTGTAATTTTCCTCCATAGAAGGGTGATTTGAGAATTATGGCTTGGGGTCACATCAAAAACTGCAAGCAAATTTGAGAGTGAAATTGTTTCATTGTTCCTCCTCCTTTCCATTTTATCAAACTGACAATAGTGGAGAGATGTTTTAATTTTTCATATTTCACTTTTTAATTTGATCTATTAAATGAATTTTAAATATAAACTAGCATCTTGCACTTACTTAAGACCATTTTACAATCTGAGTATCTCGGCACATTTAATATAAGTGGAAAATTGTGTAGAAATTACCTTAACATCTATTCTGTATTGCTTTTTACTGCCGACCTCATCATTCAAATACACATAGCACATGCCCAGCTGGTATAACTTAATTATGTTCAATTTATGTAACTTAATTATTAAAGACCAGTTTTTATAGAGTTGATTTCTATGCTTCATCCAGCACTGTTGCTGGCTTAAAGGAACAGCTGTACAGAAAAATTTTCAAGAACATTTTCAAGAAGACATGCTTTAAAAATTACACATTTGTTTTTACTTTCTTTTTCCCCTTCTTTTTTCTGGGATCCTTTTCTTTCCAAATTTCAATTAGGTCAGTAAAATTCTACTTTAACAACAAAACAACCTAACTTATGCAATAAGGAACAGAACATAAAGGTATAGTTTGTCTAAAATTAATTTAAAATAGTCTCAGAAATGAGACCTTGAGATAGATGGTACATCTTAGACCTTAAGATGTAATAGCGGGACAATTTTTTTTCTTGCTTCTCAGCAGAGACTACATTGAATGGTTGTCTGAACATAGTGCTCCGAGTGTCAGGCTGAAAACGTTTCTGCTGACACTGGAAGATCACAGATCACCTGTTGTACGGCTGAATGGGCAAGTTTTGTGGGAGGGAATTAGATTGCCTGGGAGGAGAAAGGGAACTGGAGAGCTGAGTGGTGTGTACATGTAGACACCACTCATATAAATGTACATCACTCTGTTCCTTCCACAGTCAGTAAGGCACTTCTCAAGGGTGACTTAGAACTTGGGGTGAATCATCTTCTGGAGGTCTTGTTTGTGTAGGAAGATTAGGAAAATTGGGACTTTCATTCAGGGCTTCAGTGAACTGCTGAAAACTAGGCTGGGTGGATCTGTGCAAAGGTCTCTGCGTCTTTGGAAACTAAAAATGAAAGAACAAATGAGAAACCATATTAGTGTTAGCTGCTTCAGTATGTTAAATCTGTTTCAGAATGTGAGATGACCTTTTAAAACATGAGTTATCAGTGTGCTGAGACCCCTGTTCCATTCTCCTTGCACTCTTGGCATGTGTGTCATGGCTGTGTTCCAGGCTTTAGACGGGCATACCAGTTTGCACGAGAACGTAAAATGGTTCATGTGGTCAAAAGTCCCATCTGGAAAATCAATTCACAGTAAGCCTTACTATAGTAAAATAAATAAATACATACACGAATACTCCCCCCCCCCCCCCCCCCCCCCCAATTTCTGGAAGTTTTACTGGGGAGAGGAGAATGGTTCTCCTACTTGTGGAACAGGAGAGCAGTTCTGATCACCACTGTGGTGGTGTTACGAACACATCAGTTTTGCACCATGTTGGCAGAGTTGGTTTGGACCAAATAAAGTATCCCTAAAACTCTTATGATGTGCGCCTCATTAAGTTCACTGAGCTCCTTAATGTAGGCACTAGGACTGTCCACATATTAAATTCAGTGACTGAACTGAAAACAACTAGAATTAACCTAAACTTCCATTTGACAGAAAATGTTTTTGAGCATGTATTTTGAATATTATTTCTAGAATGCATGCCATTTTAAAGCAAAAAGTCCACAGTGAAAATTTTGATAATTTTTCTTAAGTTGTTTTGCTTAGGAGTTGGGTTTATTCCAGGAGGAAAGATAATTTCAGATGTTTTTCTTCTTCACTGATGCGTTTTTTTTCCTAGCTGTTCATTAACCATAGCAAAAATATTTGCCCTGCTTTGTTAGGTGTGTCCTTTTGGACAGCATCTTATAGGCTGTGTTTGGACTAAATTTAGAGGGAGCTTCACCATTCGTTGCAGTTCTCTAATTATAACTGCAACAGCCACGAAATTGATCCAAACTAAATTAAAAACCAAATTGCTGCTGCTGCTGTTCCCAATGTTCAGATCACCTGAATATTTATTCAGCTAGTGATACTTCTGAAATTGGAGAATTTTTTGGTTTTGAAGAAGGGGGAGAAAAATAGCCCAGCTGAGCTTTGACATCAGAAACCTCTCTTGGTCCTATTTCTGATGAATTTTTTTTAACTCCCCCCCTCGCCCACCCCACCCCCATTTTTTTTTTTTTTAAATCCACTTGTGAACCCCCATGGCAAAGTGCATTAGCCCTGCTGGTGAGAAGACGTCAATAATTCAGATCACATTATGCTGGCAATTCAATCAAATACAAAGTTACCTACGTTTCAGAAACATTTAAAATTCCTAGTTATGTAGGAAGTTAATTTGAAAGAGCAGCTGAATGCCTCCTGGAAACTGCTGAGAGTTTCCCTTTAGTACCCATTCTGCTTGCTTGCTCTTATCGTATATTTTCTGCATTTCTCTAACCTTGTTCTTGATGACAAAAGACATTTGCATGAAAACAGGATCTTTGTTTCTTAAGTGTTCATCTGTTCCTGCTGTTTATTTCCCACCTAAAGTCATAATCCTCTGTTTGTGGCATCACAATTGGTTGCAGTGGAAATTATTATGGCGTCACAAACGGAGGATTATGACTTCAGGTGGGGGGATAAGCAGCAGGAACAGATGAACTCTTAAAAGCAAAAATGCTGTTTCATGTAAATGTCCCTGGTAATAAAGAAGAAAGGGAGGCGAAATACAGAGAAACAGCAAATTGGTATGAGCAGACTTGTGCCTGAACAGTAGGGCAGCAGATTTTCCTTCAGGCAGGAGCAGCATTTTTAAATTAGGAACATGTCCATGTAGAATTTATGCTTTTAAAGATTTTCACCTCAATTAAAAAAAATATAAATACTGATGTTGCTACTCAAATACTGAAATGACTACTCAGTTCAGTGAGGGATTTTTCATCTTTGTCAAGATTTCTTTTATTCCTTTGTGTGTGTGTTTGTCAAGTCACTTTTAATCTTAAGGGAGTTTCCCTTTTTGTGCCTGCTGATAGGTTTTTCAAGCCCAAACCCTACCATTTGGAATGGAGCATCTGCCCTGTGTAAAGCAGGTTGACCATGCTGGAAGCTCATCTAAACCACGCTGCTGAGCCAATCAGCCAAATGCTTTTCACGGACTGCTTCCATTTAAAACCACAAGCAGCAAGCTGACATTTCTCTTCAGCATCATAAGATGGAAAGCTCTGAAATACCCAGTAGCAATCTCAGCTTGTGCCTTATTTGGGTTTTATCTGAGCTTCCCCCTCCCCCTCCGTGTTGCAGCCGCTCTATTCTTTAGTAATAGGAGGTTTAAAAAAATTATTGGTGCAAACCAAAAGGTTTATAAGAACAGAAACTAAAATATTGAATAGAAATGAGGGTAGGGAAAGATTAATAACAAAGCCTATTGTGTGCTTCCTGTGGTAGCAGCCAATTTGACTTGCTTTCATTAAAATTCTCCTTGTTAGCTCGGGTGATGTGTTGGGGTGATGGACTATTTGATGTCTGAGAAGTGGTGAGAAGTTAGCTGTCTAATGATGGACTAATTAGAAAGCCCATCCTAGCAGGATCCATGGAAATTGATTTGCACAGTGCCATTTTTGCTAATGAGAATCATGAATACATGTTTGCAGTCCTTTACTTACTCTTCCTACCCACAGCTAATGAAAGAGAAGCAATCATTAAGAGCTCAGCTACAATCTATCCGGAGTTTCCTTTGCCTCGTAGCTGTACTTTTAAGAACTTCAGTTTTAAATAATACTCTTCATAGAGAAGCAAGGTCCCCATGTCTGCCTCCTATAAAATGAGTTTGTTTTCTAATGCAGCTCTTCTCAAGAGTTATCCTCACTGAATAGGGAGTCAATATCTTCTCTGTGCAATTTACAGAAAATTACCATTACAGCATGGGACTGGAAGAAACCATAAATATGTAGTCTGAGTAAAATTAAAATTAATTAGATGATTTTTTCCTACAAGGGCATAACATGTCCATCCACAACTAGGTCAAACATTTTTAATATTTATGTGTCTGAGACAAATAAAAAACGCATTACTTTTAGTATCTCATCCTATGATTTTATTTGAATTCACATTTACCCAGTTGCTTTCAGATGCCTTTAATCAGCCCAGACGATATATGCCCAGCCAGGCCCATGCGGCCCAGCATAGAATATCCACAAAACTAGATTTTTTTGCAAAAACACCTCCTGAATAAAATACGGTGTTGATCGATGCAGTGTGGCTGCCCATAAGTACATCCTCTGTTGTCCATAGGAGTCCAGCCTCCTATAACCTCCCAAGCTTCTCGAGGCCTTCTCTGGCCAGTAATGATCTGGCATTGCATTGCTTTTCTCTTTCACCTGCGTATGTTCCTGTAAATTTTACCATAATTAAAGAAAACTATAGACCTATTAAATTATCGCTTAACCTAGCTCTTTTAGGTGCATTTTGACTGTTGTAACCAGTAGCTGGGGATACAGCATTAGCCCTAGGAGCTAGCTGTAGTGAAGTTTTAATATATTCGCAGTGAAATGGATGTCCCATAAATGCCATCAGGCAAAGGTGATGTTGAAGGCATAAAAGCTAAAAGTACAAGCTGACAAGCACCTGAGGCTTGAAAGTAAGAGGGCAAGCAAGGCAATGGTGAAACGTCTTTGTAGCCAGCAGCGAAGGATTCGGAGCCTGAGGTTGTGTAGTGGAGACTAGAAACAAGAGGAATGGATTGCTTGAAGCTATTGTTACCTGAATGGATTAGAAGGAGGGATAGTAGAGGAATCAGAGTGAGTTATCAGAAGGGAAAATAAGAATGGAAAAGGAAAGATGGAGGTCCAGATCACTGTATCTGAATTTCTTAGGTTTCTTCTTAGTTAAAAGAGAAAGAAAGGAAAAAGGAATTCTTGAGGAGCCAGAGATAGCAAGCCGGTGGGGAAACTTGCAAATCTTCATGAGAGATTTTAATAAGAGGACAGTAATTTGCTCTGGGACAGGGAAATTACATGTAGATAGTATCACAAAACAACATGATATTGGTGTCGATGTCTGACTTAAATATGAACAACAAAAGTCCAATTTATTTTAATGAAACTGAGTTACCTCAACATAACCAGGAAGAAGAAGATCTTCCATTTTGCCACAAAGGAATTTAGGTGAGGTTAGCACTTTAATTTATTTCTGAGGTTGAGCCTGCCCAGATTATCTTGTGCCTGCATTCACTGTTCTACTTCAAGGAAGTTCCTATGCATTAGTTCCCTGAAGCAAAATCCTTATCCGATTTTAGCAGCGAAAACAACTGTAAGTGTATTCATCTAAAGTCCTGCTCTTTCCCCTGAAAGAAGAGATTTTCTAATTTAAAAATTTACTTTTAACTCCTCCATTCATGTTTTGTGATGTAGCATCTGTAAAATGTATATGCATGTGTATATTCCATATATATATATATGAAAAGTATTTGGATATGGTAGGTACAAGATTTTGAATTTCTTTGCTGTTCTGTTTTACCACCCAGCATTAGCTACTCATTAGTTTTGTGGGTTTTAAAATATTTATTCCTTTTTGTTCCTGTAGTGAAACCTACATAAGAGATTAAGAAGAAATGTCAAACCCTTATGCACTTTCTGCACTGTTATTGGAGTGGGTTTTCAGTCATCTAATAATGCATACCATTCAACGTCTAAGTATGCTAACACATACAAAGAAACAAAAAGCTAACACTTTCTTTAAATTAGCCTTCTTGGACATTTTTTATGTGCAAATCTTATTTAAAAATGAAAATGAACCTGCAAAAGCAATCGGATGGATGCATAGCTCAGACAGAGATATTCCAAAATGGCAATCAAGGAAGACTATCCAGTGTAGCAGACTAGGAAAGATTTATTTGTAGATCATGTTAGGACTTTCAGAACTGATATTTATTTAGAAAAATAAATGATGAAAAGTATGGATATACAGTAACACGATTCACTAGCATCTCATAACATACAATACTGGTGACTGAGTATCTTTTTGAAGAAGTGTTGCTATATACAGGCTCAAACATTTGAGTTTAATTTAAAGCTCAGTTCATATAGATGTTTACTTATAAATGAATAGTCTAGGTTAATGACGTGTTGGCCTGCTTGGGACAAAGAAAAGATGTTGATATAGGCAAGTGGTTTGTAGTGTCTTTTACTCTTGTGCAATTCTGATAAACATACTAGTTAACTGTAGTATATGGTATAAAGCAAAGATAAAAACATACTGGGTGATAGGATTTTGCTAAGATGTCATTAATGTTGGTCATGTAGCTAAGTATCTATGCAGTGCATTGAAGTTTGCCGTGTTCTTTCTGTATAGAAAACATTCATATATCCAAAGAGCTGCTGTTTTCTAGAGGATTTGATAGCTATTAAAAATAGATGTAGTGGGGAGTAGGCAGCCACTGGACAGTGAATTCACTGTAATAATTATGGAAAGCTCCATGAGCAAACCTCTTACCCTTCCAGTGTTCCGGTCAGAGGCATAGTCTTGATAGCCACAGAACTACTTGGCTGCAGTGAACTAAAACAATAAAGGAATGGCCACATTAACGAAAAAGCAATGAGTGATGTCAGAGACCTAAGACACTCTGGTAGAAAAACACTAGTGATCTACCTAGCTGGTATCTGGTGTCCTGCCATGTAAAAAGAAATCACCTACACTGTTCTTACCTAAATGCAGCCTTTGTTCTGCTTTACACTCTCTCCCCCTTCACATGTGCTTCTCATCTTTCTTCCCTTAACGTGCTCCTTCCATTTCATTTTCCCAGTGGAATTGCACTACCTCCTATGCAGGCTCTTTTTCCCACTCCCGAGAACCTCATATCCTCTCTTCTCTTTCTTCCTCAGTACATTGCATTTATTTGCCACTAAAATTCGCTTTTATGAGCTATAGTATTCTTGCTTTTCCTCAGTTGTAACTTAATAGGGGAAGAATTTGGTTTCATTTTATGGTTGTCAGTCTTTTAAGGTGCATGCATACCATGGGACTTGTGTAGTTCTCCACTGGGAGTTTTCCTTAAGCAGAGCCAGTGACCTTGTGAAGCACAAAGGTTAGATGATCGCTGTCGCTACTCCTTGCTTAAGTTGGAGATCATTGCATTGGACCTGGTGAAATACCTAGGTTTTTGCATCGTGCTGTATTGGGCAACTGTTTTTATAATGTGCTTAGATTTACTTTTTGAAATTTAAAAATATTTTTGTTGTCCTTGTCATCTGTTCACTTGAGTTTACTGCAGTGAGAGAGCAGTGGCAAAAGCCTAGACAAGCAGCTAGCTGTGGGTAAACTTTAATGCCAGGAGCTCCTCCTGGGCTGCCATTGCTTGGATGACAAATCTTTTCTGAGTTTTGCTCCAGGTTTTACTTTCCTTTAAGATGGTGTTAAAACTTAACCCTTCACAATCAGGGAAATCAAAGCACTTGAGCAGTTGGCAAAGTAAGCATTTGTATTTTGGCAAATGTGCCCTGGATTTCATAATTTATTTAAGACTAGTGAAGTATTGGAAATATCTTCACCGTTTGCTGAAGGGTAGTTGGAGGAAGCAGTTACAGAAAGCCTTTTGTGCATCTTCAGTGGGATGGTTAGGAATCCTAGTCAGGGAACAGAAGTCGTCCTTGGAATTAAGGTGATGAATCACAATGTTCAAGTTCAGCAGCAATGAATATTAGAATAATTTTTGAGGAACTCATTGACTGAAATATGTTTTTAATAGTTTTACTTCATGTTACACATTTAAGAAATGGAAACCTTCAAAATTTTTTTAATGTAAGGGATACATATAAAGAATCGGTAGTCAGACACATGAGTAGAATATTCTTGCGTTACCTGTTCATCAGTGACGTCAATTTGCTGCACACACTGATTTCATCAGAGAGAAGTTTGTTTATCCCTGGGGAGTTGGAACAATGAGCTTGTGAATCATCCTGCACTTGGGTAGCCCTCCTGATCTACCCTCTCCCAGCAACCTATCCTAGCAAAACCAAAAACCATTCTGCTTTGCGCTTCAGGGTCCCCTCCCACCCCCCAAGTATCCTTGGCTGAGTGAAGTCTGTTGTCTCTGGGGTTTAATAAACCAGGTGAGGTGAGAAAGAGGACCCCACCCTATTTTTCTTGCTAACCATGTTGAGGACCAGCTTGGCTTATGTGGACTGCCTACCCAGAGCTGTGATTTGATTTTTCTCTTTTATTCCCTTCACAGTTGGATAGCATCATTTAAAAAAAAAACAAACAACAAAATCCTCACAACTTTGAAAATCTGCAGTAAAGAATGGAATCCATAGCTTTATTCAAAACTTGAGACAGAATAAAAAAAAGCATGTTTATAGTTTTCTCTACTGACATTTTTCAGTCCATGCTGAAAAGAAACGAAGACACTTGCCTAGGGAAACATCTTACAGAAAACAGTTAAGAAAAAAAATAGTTCAGTTAACTAATTTTTTGATTCATTTCTTAGTTTCTGTATCTACCCTACAGCCCTAAGCCCTCCAGAGTATTATGTTTGCATAGAAGTGGTCATGGGTCATAGAATACCAGGTTTTTCAGTGTATTTTTGTTAGGATTAAGTCTTTGTCTCAAGAACTCCCAGAAGTTTGATACTCCAAAAGTTCAGTGTACGAAAGCCAAAGAACAGATGCAATAATGTGATGATCAGTGAAACCATCATTGAGTGTAACACTTTGCTCCTATAGTCTCACTTGCTTTGTCCGAATGGCTCAACAGCACAAGATCAGGAATTTTGAAAACTGCAGCTCAGATATGAAACATCTGTTAACACCAAGCAATTAACTAACTTAGAAACAATTGTGGCTGGTACAGCCATTGTGTGCATTGTCTCTGCAGTGCAAGAATTTAATTCTTAAAGTTAGGTATGATTCCATTTAATTTCAACATGTACATTTTCATCCAAATCCAGTTGCACAGAGTAGCTCCTTAATTAAAAGGAATTTAATTTTGAAAGTTTAGCGCTGCCTGAGAGACTGTCACAGATGGAGTGATGCACTTCACTTGCAGAGAGAAGCAGCGATACGAAACAGGGATTTAAGGAAGTTTGATGGTAAATGCGACAGTGGTTTAACAAGATTCGAGATGGCAAGGCACACTCGGTTATTTACTGCATAGAGGACAGGGTCAGCCAGAGCTGTCAGAGAGACCCTCCCATTGAGTCATGAGTTTCAGAGAGGACCCCCTTGCTTTCTAAGCTCCTTCTCAGAGAGGAGTCTAGGTGTGGCTGGATCCAATCCTAGTCCTAGACTTGGTCAACAGTTTACATCTAGAGGATTATATATGTGCAATCAATCCTTTATGTCACTTAGCTAAGATTTCAAAGTTCAGCATGCTATTAGTCACTTACCGAGGATCTGTTGCAGCAAGGAATCTCTGAATCTTGAGAAGTAACCTTGAGAGGCATCCCTCCTCAAGGGGAGATCCTGGCCTGCAGCCTGCTGCCATTCAGGAGAACTCAAACAGCTCTTGGGCTGTTCACTATTTATGGGGGTAGGATGATTGACTTATAGTCATATTTGCATATTGACCACAGTACCGGTATTATGATTAGGTGGGTGCATTGATCAAGTTAACCCTTGGCTATTGTGTTGTTATCTGTCTCCCCGAAACCATGTTGAGCTGGATGCAGCCATCACAACTAGATGTACCCATTATGACCACCACAGGTGGTGGTTATCGCTTAGGCAGGGTTACGGGATCTAAAGGTCAGGTTGGTGGTGGAGCACACCGTCATACAGAGACTCTGGACCTGGATCTGGACCCAGCCCAGGTCTTTTCCCCAGGACTTCACCTGTCCAGAGTTCCAGTACGCAAATTCCAGGGCAGCGGCACAGTAGACAGGGCAGCACTGTAGCCTTTGCTTACTCTCCAAAAAAAAGTGTACTTACCACCTTGCAAATGGTGGCTATTACTGACACACTGTGTGAATATTCAGGCAGTTTTTGTGTTTCTGAACTGATACTTGTGCCCTTGTCCCAGCTGCTCCTGCACCTGCCAGTAATGTCTGGATTCTGATTTACCGCGTGACTTAAAAATGTTCCCAAAAGCACTGGCTTTCATGAAAACCAGATTTCATTCCCCCATGTCTAAAAACTGGGATACTCTCATAAAGCTATAGAACATCTTTGGGCTGCAATGAATAGTGGCAAACCAAGAGACTGCTTTATCGGTGTTGGGAGAAGAGGAGTGCAGTGATTGTTACTGAACAAGGCATCCAGCTTGCTATGACAGGTAAAAATTTTAGTTAGCACAAGTATGTATTATGGATGCAAAGAAAGATATGGATGTAGAGAGAACAGTCTAAATACATTAGTGTATTTCATATCTGCTGGAAATACTTAGAAATTGTTAGTAATGGGTAGCGTGTTTGGGGAATTGTACGGTTTAGCCAATATTCAAAGCAACAGGTGCATTCAAACTAAGTCGATGCCTCGCTCTGTCTAAATACATTTTAAACATGAGGGTATTTTGCCCTGTAATTGTGTATTTCTAATCCATAAGGAATATCTTCTTGGTTGAGTATTTCGCACTCTCTTCCATCCAGGTCAGTCTCTCCTAGAGTAAGATCATTTTCTGTCACTGGAAAAAGAGAGTAACAGATTTATATTGACTGACTAATGGGCCATCCAGTGATTAAAGTTGCTGATTCTTCTGAAATTGCTGGCTACTGGCAGGAGAAGCCAGAAGTGAGAGGAAATGAAGAACTATGCTGGGAGAAATACCTCTATTAACCATAAAAATGTAGACATAATATTATCACTTTACTACGGGATTTTTTTAATCTTAATTTCTCTTTGTGAGAAAGGACAGGCAGTAGATATCTGTGCCTGATGGTACTACAAAAGTATTTTTTAATTTCTATTAATTTATTGATTATATTAATTTATATTCATGTAAGCAAGTAGAATGCGGATATTCTGCTTTACTGACTTGGAACTATATCCTGCAATATTGATTTCATCCATCTGCCGTGTTAGACAGCAGAGCAAGTGTGAGACAATCAAGAATGTACCATGAAATATTTGCATTGGACAGCTTTAATCACAGGTGCAAGTTGGGATGTAGCATGTTGTACAATGTTGTTGGAGTACTTGGGTGCATGAGATGCTACTTTAAGACTGCAGAGAGCATTTGGATGAGGGAAGGAGGGATGAATGTTTGTCTTTCCTCCAAGTTTCTCTGTCAAGGTTTTTAGCTGTACTTTTACATCAAGAGATTCTGGACTTATGCATAGATGTGTCCACAAAGTCTTGTGTACCTAAATTTAATAAGCTGGCTTTGTTGCAGCAGTGTTGCTGCTAATCTTGGGACAAGAGTCTGCCTTCACAAGATTTCAGGTCTGTCTCTGCAAGCCTAGAGCCTTGTGAAAGAGACCAGAAAAAAACCGGAGACTTACATGGGCTAGACCTCCAAATATTTGAGTTTTTCACAGGTAGAAATTGAAGGATCAATAAGGTGAGAGTTCAGAGCATGATTCTTTACTGCTGTGTTGTGAGTCAGAGCAACATGAGAAATGCTTATTCTTTCCAGCAGTAAAAGCAGGTGAAGTACTTAGGTGAAATGGCAAGGAATGCTTAATGGCAGGTGTTAGGTTGGTGCACAGTCTCAGCCTGAAAGTACTGGGGTGGAAAAATTAGATGAGACTAAACGCAATATTGCTTCCATTGGAGCTCTGTGGAGGTGGATAGATAGCTGGGACCCCTATGAAAAAGTGTCGGATGAACTGAAGAGCTGTAAACCAGTGTCTGCTGCTGACAGTGGTGAGAATAGTGATTATTGAACGCATGAGCTCGCTAGTAGCTCTGCTGCTACTAACTATGGACTTATTATGGAGACATGCTGTAGAAACTGCCATGGTTTTAGCAGAGTGAGCCTAGGCTCGCAGTCCTGGCTGCGCAACACGAGCTAGTTCATAAGCAGGACTCGGTACGCAGCCTAATGAATGTAGACAGCTTTGGAGCAGAGATGTCCCTTCCTTTTTGGATGTGTCTCCAGAGGCCACCGATAGCCTGTGTAATTTGTGGAAGTGCTTACTTCTGTCAAGTGACTAACTACCATCATTTGACCCCAGGATGTCACACCTAGAATGTCTGTCAGGCATTGGAGAGAATATAAAGGCAGGCAGATTGATCCAGGTTCCCCTCTCCTCCCCCAAGAAACTTTAGGACAAGATTTTTTGAGGTAGAAAAGGGATAAATACTAATAAATTGCCCTTAGATATTACCTTTGAATGTAAGGTAATAAGTTAGACTCACTGGTGAAATGAAGAAAATCCTGGCTGAACTTAACAGCCATCAAAATTTACCTTAGGAAGAACTGGGCAGAAGGATGTTTGCTGAGAGTCAGGGCATTTTAATAAGATTTGAGACAAGGCTTTCTGTTTTTTTATGAATATAAATAGCGTTCAAAATTACCACTAAATAGGCTTCAAAAAACAAACTTCGTGTTAGGAATGTTAGTGACTGTTGGGAGAGGAACAGAGAATAAAATGGAAAACATCATTATTGCACTGCATAAAATCATGGAGCATACACATCTCCAATTTTTTGTGTGGTTTGGGCTCCTTTGTCCCTCCTGTCATCGCTCCCTCCACCTCAGAAAAACAGTGAAAAAAAAAAAAAGATAGAAGGACTAGAAAAGATGCATAGAAAGGTGAGAAATATAATTCAAAGTTTGCAACAATTTCCGTATTGAGGAATGACTGTAGACAGTCTCTGCACTGTGGAAAAGAAACCACACGGAAGAAATCGGGTATACAGGCTTCTTAAATCATGAGTATCAAAACAGGGAATAGTTTTTCACTATTTCTCCTCGTACAAGAACCGGAGATCCTTAATGAAGTTATTAGCTGGTAGGCTCAAAACAAATGAAAGACAATATTTCTTTTCACAGCATCTGTAAAGTGAGATCTTAGTGCCACGGGTTGTTTTGATGCAAAAGTTTACATGGGTTTAAAAAGTGGAAGAAGAATCCATCAGGACCTATTAAACACAAGGTTACCAGGTGTAGCTGAGTTCAAATGCCTTAGCTGTAAACAGGTAGAAAGTAGGAGAGTATACGAGGAAGTATCGTTCTTTATAAACTTGCCCTATTCTTCCATTCATTTGTGCCCAGGTGATGTTATGGAGAGAGACAGATACTGGGCAAGATGAGGTTTTGGTCTGATCCAGTTTTCAGTCATTCTCACTGTAAAAAAAAAAAAAAATAAAAAAAAATCCAAGATTCTTGCTTTAGGACATAATTGGTGTTTCCTTTAGGCTGGTTAATTCCTGTATGTGCTTTTCAGAATTTGCCTGTGGAACATCTGATAATGATTGCTGTGGGAAGTAGTCATGCTGAATCATAGGCGTTGTCCATTTCAGCCAGTGTATTTTATCTCACTGTGCCTATGCATTCCAGTATGTTTCTTTTTTTAATATAGAATACTTTCATAGCTATGGTGTTCAGTGCAATACTGGGAGATGATGGAATTATTAAAAGGATACTGTGAACTCTGAAATCATACAGGTGCTTAGGGGCACTGGCAATATGGTAATTAGGAGTACTTTACTGACTGTTTAAATCCTCTTCCGTTTCTTTATTGACACCTTCAATGTAAAATTGAAATCTAGAGCTACAAATGTTATGTACTGTTACTTAACGCCTTATGTTGGCTACAGGAGTTCAGATCCTCACCCCGCCTTTGCTGTCTTTGTACTACTCGGGAGGATCAAATGAAGTACCGAATATACCCAAGCATGGGAATACCTCCAAGGGCAGGCACCGGCACGTTTGTATGGTGCTCATAAAAGCAGCGGCGGTGTATTGTACATGTGGCAAGTAACAACATATTCAAACCTACTTTGAACTCCGGCTGCTCTGGATGTCCTACACTCAAACTCGCTAGCTTAAAGATGTGTCCCCAGACGGCCTAAGCAGATCTGCGCTACGTCCTGCAGACCCCTCTCTGTCTAGCGTTTCCACCACCCCTGGTGACTGGTAGGTGGCCCGTGGGAGGGCACTGCCAGCCTGCTGATTCACGCCATCCCCAGGTTGCTTCACATTACTGTGTGAAGTACGCTTAGAATAAGCTGTACAATGGAATAAGCAGCCTGTTTGTCAAGTCATACAAACATTTAGTGGTCTCTTTTTATTCAGTGTAAAACATTGTACAGAATTGTAGGTAAGCAGATGCTCAGCTAGAGAAGATTCCTCTGCCTTCCCCCGCTGCCTCCCGTTACATGCATCTCTCTAACTTTCGTTAAGGTGGGATCAGCAATCTCCTGCTGTAGTTCCCTACTCCCTAGCGTCTGGCTGCGTGGAATGGAGTATCTAAGTGCCTGTCATGGACTGTTTTGCACACATGGGTGCAAAAAAGCAGGTTAGTGGGAGGCACGCAGCGTTGGTGACATACTGAGTTACTGAACAAACGTTGGTTGCTTCAAAGCTGCGGAAGGCAACATATACAAGTGTTAATTCATGATGTTGATATGAGTGCTATCCTCTTTAAAGAAGCCTTGGGATGCCCTTAGCCATGTGGTTCCTATGTAACAACACATGGCCCTTTAAATCTTCTTGATTTAAGAAGTAAATCTTATGTTACTACAGTTAGTTTGCAGAGTTGGAGAATATTTTGTTTGAGTTTCAGACATGTCCTCCTTTCCTCACTTTTTCATTTAAATAGTTTCTGTCTGTCTCACCAGGGCCCTGCTGATAATGTAGTTCTCCTTGCTTTTGTGACTTTTCGTCCCTTTGTAGAAGTTGCCACAATGAGACTTTTGTTCTGTCATTGGAGAATTTCTTATTGTGATATGAATGATGCAGTTATTAGTATTTTCAGATACAGAAGGGTAACTGACACAATTGAAAGAAAACTGATGCTTTTCACCACAATTTGGGGGACAACATATTTGGTAAGATGGTATTCAACTCATCGTCTGTCTGGAAAGGGAAAGGAGAGCTTGTTCGTTCAAAACTGAAATGAGTCTGTTGAGTCTTAGCCTGATCCACACCGGGTATTCCCCTAGGCGATGAAATGTGGAGTTTTTCCAGACAGAGGAGGAGACGCAAGATCAGTGACATCTAGTTCAACACTTAGTACCAGCTGCTACTGGAGAGCAGGTAGTGTTGCAAATGAGGACCGGTGCAGAGCAGCACGGATGGCCCAAGCCAGCCCAAGGATATTGAGGTGGTTGTTTGGCAAGGACAAAGGGGCGTTGGCATGCTGGGCTGGATTTGCCTTGGGTCAGTCTTACTACCTTCTTAATTTGAGCTCAAATTTAGCTTTAAATTTGCCTAGATTTAAAAACAAAACCCAGAACTGCTCAGCTGATTTTTCATTTTAATATGGCTATCTTTGTTGCTCTTCTGGAAGTGAGCAGAACAGGTGTGGTTGAAATTGAGTTGCTAGCTCACTTATTTGGGATTGTTCTTTTCATTGCAAGCTCAGAAAAAAAAAAAAAGGTATAGTTGGAAACTGTTCTGAGCTGTCAGCTCAGATGGAGTATGGTCTGTGCAGCTCAGTGCAGCATGCAGTGTTTACCGCAGACAAAAGAGAAGGAAGGATTGTTAATTCTTGCTGCACTGTTTTCCGTGAAACCTGAAGAGAATGCTGGGAGGATTTAGATTTTCTTTCTGTTTTTGTAAAAGACGTTTCCCGTTTCCCTGGGTGTTGTTCACAACAAGCCAGATGTCAGCAGAACCCAGACCAGACCCTCCCTTCCCCAACACCTTGTGGTGCACTAGGAGCCTGGCAGGAAAATCTCAGCCGTCCATCCTTATCCCATCCTATTTTGCCACCATTTCCCCTAAACAGACCCGGCAAAGCCCTGCCCGGCGCTGGTCTGGGCTGCAGGCTTTTCGGTCAGCGCCGATAATTAGACTTTGAGATAAGCCATCTGCTTGCTGGCCCCCGGTGGTCCGTGGGCTTGGCAGGGAGCTGCGGTGGCCGGTGACAGGTCTGCTGCGGGAGAGGCCTGGCAGTGACACAGCAGCTGCTCGCCGAGATACCGAGCGCTCTTGCAATTGAGCACCTACGTGCTGGGGGTTTTAACATGTCACTGGCCAGGAGGAGCAAACAGCGCTCCCATAAACAGCGTTTTCCGCCTCTCCGAAGCGTTGGAGAGTAGAGGGAAGGGGAACGGTCTGCGCTAATGAGGGAAAGTCGGGGTGGGAGGGCAGAGAGGGCTGAATTCGGTAATGAATTCATGATTTCGTCGTGCTCTTGAGCATCCGAGCAGGGAAGGGAAGGCATGTTTTGCTCAAGTTAATTCTGGCTGATTGTAAACGGGGGAGGGCAGGGAAAAAACCTACCTCTTGAATGTTGTTTGTTCTGTGGTTTTGGCAGCCTTGTCCCCGTCATACCGATCAGCAGTATGTGACATTTGCAATGGGATAGATAGCTCAAATTAACACCTCATTAGAGGTTTAAAAGTACTATGCATCTATATCAGGCTCTGTACTGTGGCTGAGAGACCGGCTTACCCCCAGAGTAACTTCCAGCTCTTCCTTATGTTTCTCCACTCGCCCCATCATTTGGCTAGAAATCCCGTCCTTGTTGCAGGCTCCTTTCCGCTATGACTCTGACATTGGAGTGCAAAAGCTTCATCATCGTCGTTATTACTATTCATTATCATTAAAGCCCCAATCTAGTCCAGTTCTTATTGGTGAACAAATAGGCTGGTTTCTTCCTCTTTCCTGTTGTGCAGCGAGCATCTTGTATGAACAGAGAGGGATAAATGTTTGGTTTCTTTTCTTTCCAAAAGTGAGTGGAAGCTTAGCTCAAATCAGTCTCTTTCTGCCTGGCTAGATTAACAGCAGGATAGCTGCAATTTTTGTTTTATTAGGCAGGAAACTTCTTACTTATAAGGGTAATCCCATGAATTCCAGCTTTGTGGGTCGGCTGGCTTCAAGGACATCCCGGAGGGTGTAATGGCCTCATTCTGGACCTAGGAAGAAATGGAAGTCTTTCTATTCACTTAATGAACAGAAGCTTAAACCCTAATATTTGGAGGCTGATTGCATTTACTTTTCTAGTGATGAGGTGCAATTGCCGACAATTGCAAAGAGAGGACTAGGTGCCCGCCTTTCCCTTCAAAAAAAGGAAACAGAAGTGTTAGT
Organism: Burhinus oedicnemus; assembly: GCA_008921705.1. NCBI lineage: Eukaryota > Metazoa > Chordata > Aves > Charadriiformes > Burhinidae > Burhinus > Burhinus oedicnemus. The sequence continues at coordinate 143,598 of VFFE01005550.1, forward strand.
ATTTTAATTACTCGGGAAGTACTTCCGATTCTGCTGTGATGAAAGCTGTGAAAACACCCGTGTTCAAAAGCAGATGCAGCAGCGACTGCCCTATGCAGTGTGGGGGCAGTGTGGCCTGAGCAAGTGCCAATCCATCGATTTAATTACAGCTGGCGTCTGATATCCCAAGCAGCAGCTCGCCTTTCTGCCTTCCCTGCTGGACGAGATGACACTGGTAGGCAGAGAGGAGAGAGACTCGGGAGTAAGCAAAGGATAACAGGGCAAAGAAAAAAAAAAAAGAAGGACTATCAGTGGGAACCACATCAGATTAACAAACTTTAATTACATTTAATTTTAATCCTTAACATTTATCTAAAAGGTGATTGAGGGAAGGTTTATTAGGATTCTGTGTCCCTGTAGCCCTTCTTTGAAAGAACACTGAACAAGATGATTGCTTGCGTCTCTAATTAGAAGTTTTTCCCCTCTTGATCACCTAAAGTCAAATTCATTTACTCTGCTTGAAACAAGGATTTAATTTGATTTTTTTTTTTTTGCATCAAAAGATGTCTCTCGAACTTGATACAGAACCACAGCCTGATAATCAAGGCAGAACCCATTACTAGCCCAGTTTTATGAATATTCACATCAGAGGGCAGCACCAACCTCATTAGGAAGGGTGTTGCAATGATTATTAAACTGTTGGAGTCCATTATGATTCAGAGTGCTGTAATGATGACTGATACCCACTGAGGGCAGCTGTGAAGAATACCGGAGCATAATGACCTCACTTTTTTCTGCATAATTCTATAGGGTTTTTAAAGGCTTTCAGCTTATGTAGTTTGTATTCTTTTCATCAAGCGTGTGGAAGTGGTCTTAATATCCATGATTCTCTTGCACAAGTGGTGTGAAGAGAAACACAAGAGCAATCAAGGAACCCGGAGGTTATGTTTGGGTGATGTGGTAAGGCAGTAATACTACTAATTCTGTCAGATCTTAGGTCTCCATTAATGAGATGTTTCTTGTCAGTTAGACTAAAAGCTCAAAATTCATAAGATGGATCAAGCCCCTTCTGTTCCTTCCTTGTAAAGTGAGAAGACGGTACTGCTGTTAAACCTGAGTTTGATGATTCGGGCAGCAGAACTGCTGTAGTTAATGGACTGTCGGCACTGTCAGCATAAGCCCTTTCTCCGCTCTCCTTTTGCTTCCCTGCTCTGAGAATAAAATCCACTTGAGGTTAAATGTTACTACAAACAATTTGCTACCCCTGTCTTGCCTTCTCTGGATCTCTGCTTTATTCAGGCACAGTGATAGGGGGTTAGCCTGAACTCTCCAATTTGCAATCCCAATCCTGCCATCGTTATATTTACATAAATTAATTTTGTGCAAAATGGCATGGTATTGGTGGAAATTATTTTTTGGGGCATTTACAATAAGCTGGAGGATGTGTGTAGCTGTTAGTATACTTTCTGAGCTCAGAAAGAGATTTCTGATCTCAGCCTTCATGTAATGATGAAGTAACTACACCTAACCAAAGAAATTTGTATGATTCTTGCAGTCCCCAGTGGCTGTGTACTGCTTTTTTGTGTCCTCAAGACAATTTACTATCTTGTTTTAATGATCCTCCTCTGTTCTTCTTGCATCCTAGAGATCATCTTTTAACCCAGAAAGAAGCTGTCTTTGGAGTCCTGTGGGATCTCTCTTTGCTCAGCCCTGAAGGGTGCTGAAAAAGTTGTGGAGGCTGCATGGGCCACCTCTGTTTGTCCTGCGGGCTGGAACTGGAACCTGGCTGTCACTTGTAGCACTGCAGTCTCAGTGCATCTGTTTTAATGTGTTTTTAATTGACGTTTCTTGCTACAATGTTCTTTTTATAAACTTGCAAGAGACTGTTAATGCAACTGGTGAGGCTGATGGTAAATTATTCTGTGATAATGATGCTATAAAAAGGAGGTATTATGGGAAATTAATTGTAAATTTCAAGCAGGACAGCTATGTGCCACCAAAGAGCATCTTCTTCTTCGTTCTTCTTCCAGTTTGGCTTCCACACTAACTCACATGAGATCTCTCTAACTTGAGAGCTCTCACTTCTTCAGTTACCATCTTGTGAAATGTGAGCGAACGTGTCCTAGTTGGTTGAATTGTAGTTCTTACAGCCGTTCCCAGCAAAAGTAACATCGATTTTTATAGAATAGAAGAGGAAGGAGCTTCAACCAACTACAGTGTTAATTAAATCTAGCGAGGGGAGTGGAAATGTAAAGGGTCTTGTAATAAGCAGGGCAGAATCCGCCTTTGATTAATGATATTGCCAAGTGGATTAATTAGAAGATTAACTCAAATACTACCTAGAGGGGTCTGTGGAGAAGAATGTCTAGCATTTCAAGAAGAGAAACTGCAGTAGGCATCTTAACAAAGATTGGGACACATCTCCTTTACAGTGATTTGGCAGAAATACCAAGCTGTGAAGCAGCCTGCCTCTGGCAGCAGAGAACATCTCCTAATTAGACTGTTTGCACAACACTTGTTGGCAGGAGAACATATCTTATTTAGGATCTTTGGGGATGCCCCTCAAGGAAACCTTTCCAAGATGCGTATTTAGACTAAGCCATTACTTTTTCGTTGTGTCCTGATTCACGCCGGTTTCCAGATTTTATTGCTGGTAGCATCTACTATTTATCCAGTAACGCTTGTGTTTGGTAAAGACGGTCTCTGTTCTGAGGTAAACATGGACCTTGTGGGAGGCAGATTTTGGGCAAACCATTGCTGGATGACAAAATGATTGTCATCACTTCCCATGTGAAACTTCGTATTTTGCTGAATGATGCAAGGTCACCTTCTCAGGTCGGCGTATTCCTTCATTGTATGTGGCAGTAATCAACAAGTGGAAAAACTGCAGTTCAGGCCTTCCATTTCTTTTAGATTTGTAGTTATTATTTACTTCTAAAGGAAGTGTAGAAAGCTCATCAGAGCTTGGTTTGAGAAACAAACATTTCTTCAAACGGGGAGTTTCCCTTGCCCTGGATTACTTTGCATATGTCCTTTTAAACAGCTTTATTTCAAGTAAGTCTGTCTTAATTGATCCTCTGAGAGGTTCCCTGCTGCACCAGCTCTTGCTCATTAATGTGTTTTACTATTAATGAAGATATGTAAATACCGAGTTGTTTAAAAAAGGGCTTCACCTCCATTATTGCACACTAGGCCTGCCATTCCTGCAGGTATTTGCTGATGTTACTTAACAACAATGCCTGTTCCTAGTGATTTTCTTGCCCTGCAAAATAACTTGTGATGCATTGCATTGGAACTGAACGAGAAGCAATATATCAGCTCTGGTAGCGATATCCGGTGCATCGAGGGAAAACAGTTTGCTGTTCCCTCAAGGCTTAAATTTTCAGGAGACTTGCATTGACTTTTGATAGTATTTGAGTACTTGACTTATTTTCCTTTAAAAATCTCCACTTAGGTGATTTGTGCAATTCTGAAATTGTTAGAGAAATTTTGTCCTTATACACCTGTGAAACTTGAATTACTGACTTTTTTTTGTCACTCTGAGTACAGTTGCCATTTATAGCAACTCATTTTGTTTGGCCATTGACAGACACATATAAACCCCTAGCCAGAAGAGTGAGGAAAGGTAGAGGAAATGCGCCCACCTTCTGAGAGATGATAATTGTATACAAGACAAATTATAGAAGAGTCTTTCAAAGCAGGTGGAATTAAAGCACTGACACATTAGGTGTGAAGACTGAAACAGTTTTGTTAACATCCCTTCAGTACCCATCACAATTGGTCCTTCTTGCAGTTTGTCCAGTTTTCTCTTTGTTAGGCATCAGAGGATGACTAATATGCTGCTATTCAGAAAAATAGGGCTTTTATTGGCAGTAGTCATCTTGTGCAGCAGTAATGCTATTTTTAAATTACAACATGCATTTTGCACATGAAACTGTGCTGATTTCACTGTACCTTTTTGATTATTTTCCACGGAAAGCACAGTAGCCTTATTCCTCCTCTGATAATTGGGTTTAAGTTATTGTTGTTCCACTGATATCTAACCTGATGTTTTCAGGAGAATGAGGCATCCGTTTTTCGTGTTGGTTTTAGTAGGATCTATTCTGTGCTCATGAGGAATGGGTCACTTCAGGTGCCCAAATGTATATAGCTTGGAGTTCAGCTTTTGGAACCAAGCTTTGGCAGTTGCGGTTAAGATCTTCTGAAACCTACAGTAAGAAGTTTGTCCCTACTTAAATAGATGAATATTTAGCCAGGAAGTGTCAAGGGGCTTGGTTATTTCCGAAAACTGCAGGGGTGATGGGAGTGCAACTCTGTCTGCCCCTTTCAACCGATTATGAGGATTATGTGACTGTTGGAATTTGGGAACATGTGTCCCTGAAGCACTCAGAAAAACAATCCAGTGCATTGCCCATCTCCTGTTTCCCCTGCCAAACAAGTGAATCTTTGGGATTTCACAAGCAAAAGGTGTTCAGAAAGCAGACTCTAGAAATGGGCCGTGTTGCCTTGTGTTTCTCTCTATGAAGTGACCGCACTCTTTTGACTCATCTGTAAACCCGGTTGAGTAGGAGAAGGCTGGTTTGTGGTATCCTCTCAGGGTTATGGGCTCTTCAAGTCCATTTGTCAATGGACAGTTACTTTTGGACAGGTATTGGCTTTTCAGTGTTGCTTTAGATTGAAATAGTGTTTTTTACATGTGCAACTTCAATGTAGCTGTTGGAAAATCTGTTTCTGACATGTTCTTTTTGATAAACCCCTTAATACTCATTGTCTTCGGGGATAGGACACATTCCCCACATATAATTAGCCTGTCTCATTTCAGACTTCACAAGAAAACAAAATGAGTACTTTTCCATCATATTGAAGTCGTCCTGCTTCCAACCCACACTCCAATTTCATATGTCAGGCTTCCTCTGTGAAGCCAAAGCTCTGTTGTCAAAGAATAGAAAGGAAGTGCGTAATGAATCAAGAATAGGTTCATTTTATAATGTCTTGTGTTTAAATGCACAGTTGGGTATGTTGTTTTAGTACTTGTGCTTATGTGTTTAACGTTTGTGTTATGTGTAACAGCCTCCCCTCTGTTGAGCAGTGTCTGAATCCCTTTATCAGAGTGAAGATCTCTAAGGCATGGCGCAGCTGGAACTGAAGTAAATTCCTACCTGTGAACAGGAAGAATGGCACACATTGTTGCCTACCTTTTTCATATGGATCTTTACATGTGTGTATTTGACATACATATGTGGTGTCTATTCCTTTAGGATCTACAGTCACCTAAGTGTTCTCATTTTAATAACCTGCTTTCAGTCATTTAATTTTGCTTACCTTGTCAGCCTTGGCATTAAATGCTTGGGCTTCCTCTCTGCCAAAGGTAAATATTTCTGAGAAATCTCAAGGGGACTTCTCTGAGTACAAGAGGGGTGAATAAAATGTCGAAGACGGTGTGTAGGGTTTTTCAGAGCTGTGTAGTATCAGTAGGATTGCACTAGTAAGAAACGGAAATTTATCATGGAAGCACTTCCATGACAAGAAGTGATTCTGCACCCTCCAATGAAGACTGACTTGGTGCTTACAGTATGACTCCTTGAAGACCTTTTACCTGATTTATTGTATGACCTCTACAGGAAAAGGTGTCCAGCTCTGAAAAAACATGCAAGACAAATACTTTTGATTTGTACTCTTTATAGTTCAGTAGGAAAAGGGCCCTCTCGACCTTGGTGTTATATATGGAGTTTTCTTTCTAGCACTTCTTTCTATGGTCTGAGCATGCAATGTGAAAAAAAGCCTGAGAATGTTGTTCTCCACATATTTTTATGCTCAAAATTCAGACAATAACAGCACACACAGCCTTGTTTCTTTTTCTTTATGTGAGCGTGTTTGTGCATACTATAATCTAATTGCCTTGTTGCATAGTGCCTCTCGGACACGTGTGCATTTTTGTACAAGCCTTAGATCCCTTGGATAGTACCTTTTACACTCCTTTAATCTTGTCTGTTTTCTGCTTCTCTCACTATTATTATGGTTTAGAATCTTTCTAGATTTTTTTGGTGTGTCTGTGACTGATCCTGGCATCAAATTCATTATATGCAGAAAGGGTGACACGTAGAGAGCAACAATGAAGTGAATATGATTCTTCAGAGGCACAAGTGGTTATAACTGTGTAGGGTTGGGGCTGCAGACCATAAGCACGAGTTGCACGCTTCTTTTTCAAATAATAACCTTGCCAGCATTAGGTAATTCTCAGAATTACAAGGGCTACAAAAAGCCACTTTTATTGGAAAAATAATGTTGCCAGAATACACACATTTGCTTTGAATCCTGGAAAGTGCCAACATATCTGGAGTTTTAATAAAACACCATTTTTATATGTTTAAGAACTATTTTAGGGATGTTACAAGTTTTAAAATACAGCAGTTACAATTTCCCTTTGCTTCCAGGGCATGCACAGTTGGACTTAGAGTACTAAGGTGACCTGGTTTTATAGGCCGTATGGAAAATAGTATCAATAAAATACCTTTAACTCTTTAAAATAGCCTAAAATAGAGCAGCATCGTGGATGGTATAAAAACTTTATTTCTCTTCTGTTTGAGATGACCAATATAATTTGTTTGCCACCCATTTACATCTTTTCATCACACCACGCTACCTTGTATTTGTTTGGTTCAAAACCTTTAGAAATTCCTGGCTTAAATGCAAGCACTGGATAGTCAAGAGAGATTGTGGGTGATGAATGGATTGAGGGCAGCCCTGTGGAGAAGGACTTGGGGATATTGGTAGATGAAAAATTAAGTATGAGCCAGCAACGTGCACTTGCAGCCCAGAAAGCCAACCATATCTTGGGCTGCGTAAAAAGAAGCATGGCCAGCAGGTCGAGGGAGGTGATTCTGCCCCTCTGCTCTCATGAGACCCCCACGGAGTGCTGCGTCCAGCTCTGGGGTCCCCAGCACAAGAAAGACATGGACCTGTTAGAGCAGGTCTAGAGGAGGGCCATGAAAATGATCAGAGGGATGGAATACCTCTTGTGTGAAGAAAGGCTGAGCGAGTTGGAGTTGTTCAGCCTGGAGAAGAGAGGGCTTCGGGGAGACCTTATTGTGGCCTTTCAATGTATTGAAGGGGGCTTATAAGAAGGATGGAGAGAGACTTTTTACCAAGACCTGTAGTGACAGGACAAGGGGCGATGGTTTCAAATTGAGAGAGAGTAGATTTAGATTAGATATAAGGAAGAAATTCCTTACAATGAGGGTGGTGAGACACTGGAACAAGTTACCCAGAGAAGTTGTGGATGCCCCATCCCTGGAAGTGTTCAAGGTCAAGTTGCACAGGGCTTTGAGCAACCTGATCTAGTGAAAGATGTCGCTGCACATGGCAGGGGAGGGGTGGACTAGGTGATCTTTGAAGGTCCCTTCCATCCCAGACCATTCTGTGATTACACCCAGCGCTCCACTGTGAGATTAGTTAAATGTCTTTTGCATTCACCGAAGGCAGAGTGGCGGCAGCTGGGCAGTTAGGACTCCTATTCTTGGGAGCTGTGCCCTTTGAGAGGAAAATCTTTCAGACATTGCATTCCTGGTGCGTTATCTACCTTTAGGGGTTTTCTCATGGATTATCCAATTTAGTTACAGAGAAATAATTCTTGAGTTGGGAAAACGCAAGCAGTGCCCTTTTGGAGTGTTGTGACACGACAGGAGAACGGCCAGCTGTTTGATAGACCTTTCTACCTGGCGTGTACTGCAATAGCTAAAACTGCTCAGTCCCTTCAGTAAAGGGTAAGCCCTAACGATGAGCTCATATATTTTGTTGGTGAAGGGAACATCTGAAAACAGTTCAAATTATGTTTAATAGTGATGGTGAAGGAAAACCAGGCCAGCGCCAAACACAACCTAAAATTCAACCAATTTAAAAAGTAAAGCTATCGTTTCCTCGTGTGATTTTTCACTCCTCTTTTTAGTAGACAATGTAGGGGAGGTGAAAGGTGGCAGGTCTTAGCTGACATGTTGGCATCATCTAATAGGCTCAGTTGCAGTGAGAGAAATGTTGAGCTGACCAGGAACCTCTCTTTTGCATCAGTAAATGTGCACAGGTGTGCAGGTGGGAGGTTATGGCTCTTCTGTTAGCAAGGTCCAACAGTCCAGTCGCTTTTGCATCTCATAATTCAGGCACTAAACTAATTTCCAGTAGTAATGGGATTTTAAATTAGAATATGAGCATGTAAAACGGGCAAGTCGCTAGGCTTTTACGTAATTGAACAGCTCAGCTTCGCTTGTAGAGCATTTTGTCTGGGGCAGTCTGTCTAGTAGAGGTGCACAAGCAGAAGTATCCTGTGTAAGGTTAGGAAAGGATGTGTGAGACCGCTAAGGACACGTCTGGTTTTGCTCTCAAAGACTCAAGAGAATGTGTGGATGGTTTAGTCAGCTGGAGAAGGTGAATCTAAAGTGGCTGCTTAACTCAGTAAGACCAGTTATCTCAGAAAAAGAGGGTTCATGTGAAAAACTGATATTTACTGTGCATGTTAGCCTGAAAAGAAAGAGGTATAAAGGCAACTTTTCCTGCAAATCTTGAAGTCCCAGCATTTTAGTCGAATATAATGGATCAGATTAGCAAACATGGCTGCTTATACATTAACTAAAATAAGCGGGTGTGAAGGGTGACAAATTGGATTAAAATGCAGAAATTTTTAAGTGTAGCTGATAACCTTATTGGTACACATGCCCTTGCACTTCAGGCAGATAACAGGGGAAGCCTAATTGTCATTCAGAGTGCGAATTTGCATGGGGAGAGAAAGGCTGTCGGTTGGTATGGGATTTTTTAAAGGAATACACCAGCAGGATGTGTGTCTACCAAGTGCCTATCTGTTTCTAGAGGGTTTCATGGAAACCCGGAGTGCTACATCAAAGACGACTGGAGGGGTGGCTGGGAAAGATTGTCTACCTGGTGATGCTGGGTTTTGATGACATTTAGCCACAGCAGAAAACAGATCACAGACCAGAGAGGAAGCAGCCTAATGAGAGTATTCAGAGGTGTTGAAATAAAGATAATATTGTCTAGGTAGTGACATAAAAGACAACTTTGTGTCTAGAATGGTAATGAGGATGCTCCCACCTTTTACGCTTCTGACAGACTTTGAAGTAAACAGGGCAAGAAATACAGAGGAAAGGGAAGAGTCAGCGGTGGCCAGAAGACAGGGTTGGAGAGATTGTAAAATGCTGGAAGGGAGAGCCACCAGCAAATGCTGGAAATGCACCCATCCTGTGCCTTGCCATATATTGTGCAAAATATATAAATGGTAAAGCTGTGGTTTTACCATCTGCAAACTGGCTGATAGTTAGCCCCAAATGAGTGTAGTCTAAATAAATGTCTTAAAGAAACAGGCTACAGAAAGCCTTTTATCAGCACCCCCGGCAAGACCTTTTGCAGCACTGTTGCAGCGGATCTTGTGAGCACCATCGCATCCACTGTGTCTGCAGGCACTTCCACACTGGGTCCCAGTGTGGAATTCTCCTGGTCCTGAGAATTCGGCCAGCAGCAGGGCAGGTTTTGTCCTCCTGTGAGATCCTGCTCATCTGAACCCCGCTGCCTTGAAGCTCCTGGAGGACTTAGCTTTGCCGTCTTGCAGTGCTTCACTTGCCGCCTTCCGCATCTCTCCCTTGCAGCCATCTTTTGAACGTGCCTTTCTATATGGTAAGTTTTGTAAAAGCTGTGGTTGATTCATAGCACACGAGTGCTTGGAAGCTGTGGTAAATCCCCTCTTTTGGTTAGCAGAATGAAACCTGATAGCTTGACCTAGAAATTGAAAGAAAAGAGGCAGAAGGAAAAGGAGAGTTAATGGATTAACTCCACAGAGTAGCTGAGATAAAGGCTCTGTGTTTCATTCTGCTGCTGTTTCAGCAAAGAGAGGGTTTTCTTTAAGTGTCTGCTTTAACCCGTGTGGATGGATCTCTGCTAGCTGGTGACCCAGGAGAGCAAAGAACTTTCATTTGTACAAAAGGAGTGCACAGATCCTTTCTCTTCCCTTACAAACACATTTAAAAAATACAATTCGGTTTTATTTAGTCAGAATAATGAAATGCAGAAGGTGAGAGGTTAAGAAGATACAGGTAAACAAACAACCGATGGAAAATGTTTTCTGGTTAGCCTAATGGAGAACATGCTTAGAAAAGATGTTGCACGTGGCAGGGGCTACAAGGGGAGATGCCTCTGCGCGATAGAGAAAACTGATGCCAAATGAGCAGAAGGAGCAATTCAATGACCAAATCTTTCAGATATCTTTTTAAAATAAAATGAACAATTACTACTGGTATTCCGAAAGTACTTGAGACTTCTGTGTGTTTTGTGGGAGACTTGTGGTTGGGTCAGTAGTGGTCTAATCTCTGCAATATTCTGAAGGATTCAAAAAAAAAAAAAAGAAATCAGTATTTATTTACTGCCTTGCAGGTGGCAAAGGTCTGCAAATTTCCTCCAGACAAGCCTGTTTCCTATTAAGAAGATGCTGATCATTGACATTTAACATCTGTGCCCAATAGAGAGCACATAGTTCTCTGAAGGAACTTAGATTTGGGAATGAGGCAGGGGCCTAAAATTGTTTGTGCTCCACTGAGACATTCATATTTACTGATGTCTGAGAGATGCTTAAAGGTGTTGTCTGATAAATTATTCTACTGTCTTGCTTGACTCTGCAGCGGAACATTGGAAAGATAGCATTTTGCCATTAAATGAAAAATACAGGGACAAGAAGATGTCTGTCTCCCTGATCTGCCTGTGTGATGGCTTTGCTGGCGCCATCCATCTTGCAAAGCAGTACACTTGTTTGTGACCTAAGAGATAAACCCTGTGTCACAGATTGTACCCTGCTCCTGTCCAGCTGTAAAATGATCATTAAAAGAGCTCTGACCTTTCAGTTTCTTTCTTTATGTAGCTTCTGGTGTGATCTAACAACAGTCAAGTAACAGCCGTGGAGTCAGTAGTTTGCCAAATTATTTTCTTCCCTTCATTGAGAAACGCCGCTTCCCCGCCAAGAAGCTCGGAACACCATTTGTAATAGACTTTACATACTATTCTGTATTTCTTAAAAATTCAGCAGTTTCTGTTTGCTTGTGTTTTGACACACTCAGATCCATGGGATACAGTTATTTTTAATTAATCTTTTTTTTTCTTTTACTTCCAGAATTTTAAAACTGTAATTGGCTTCTTTTGTAACTTATAAACTTGGAAAATATTTTTTTTTTCTTTTGAACCCCTTTTTATTCCACCTGTATAATTTTAATCTTTTCAAGTCAAAGGGCAGTTTAGGTACCTGCTCTTTCTTTGCATTCAGAGTGTTTGAGGTGCAGATCTGCCATTTATCAGAGAATTGAGATGTGACACCCCAGCTGCTTGCCCCTGCAAGTCGTACTGATTACCCAGACGCTCAGATGTTTCAACTGCCTTGCCTTCCTTAGCACGCATTTCAGTGAGGGTGCCCAGGATCATCTTCTACTTATGGTATCTCTTTTGAATCAGGGAGGGAGTCTGGCTGTTGTCCTGGAGTCAATGACCAATTAACAGAAGTTTTATAAATTTCGATAATCTTCTATTTGCAGAAATGCACGTTAGGTAGAGAGCTACATTATCATCCAGAACAACGGGTCTACACAGCTAAACGGATCGCCTAGTAAGGGATGATCATAGCAGAAATCCGAATGGGAGAAGTGCCAGCCAAAACAGGGCACAAACAATTTGTACATTCAAGAATGGAGGTTTTAGCCAAACAGACATACAGAGACGATCTTCAGTGCTGTGGATGATTCTTTATCTGTACATTGGCAGATTTTCCAAATCATGACATAGCTTAAGCTGGGACTTTTAGTTCTTCTTGTGCCACGACATGTTGCCCTGCACTCGTCATGCAGAATATAAAAACTCAGAATATTAGAGTACAGGCATGGAGAAATTTAATAATATTTTTATAATCTTATCCCATGTCATAATACCCCGTGTCTGTATTGCACCCTTTGAGATAGACTTCTGACTGCAGAATAAATTTTGCACTTCAGTTGGCTGATGATGCACGCTTCTTGATCCTGAAGTAAGAGTGAAGGCTTGAGGCAAAAGATGTCAGTTTTGTAATAATAATTAATATATATATACACACCTAAAAGGATTGCCGTTACACATTCAGGACCTTCACTTGTGGTCTTGGACAGGACAGAGTCTCGCCATGAAAAGAAATGAGGTTCAGGAATGTCAGACCCCAGACAAGGGTGAGAATGAATTCTATTTGTAGCCTTTGCACCTAAATTCTGAGATTGCCATAATAATGAGATGATTCAATTGCAACTCTTATATACATATATTAAAAAATAAGAATGCATATCATTTATGGTTTTGTTCTTAATGATCACACACTCAAGCTGGTTTTTTATTTATACTCCAGATTAGATTCTCCTCATCATGTAACTCTGGGAGCTGAAGCTTTATATATAATGCTAATATTGCAAGCTTTGTGACAAAATCTGAAATATTGGAAATGTTATGGGTAGAAGATTAAGTTGCTTCAGATTATAAACGTAATGAATTTGCAAGACCTGTGGTGGCTTTCAAGTAATCTTTTGTTGTTCTTTTTTTTTGAAGGAGGTGTATGAAAATGAACTGAGAGCAAACAGCATGTAGAATGGCACAGTAGGGAGTTTTTCATTACTGTTGTATTTATCATTTAGCACAACCCTGGGCTCTGCCAGGCTTAAATGGCAAGCTCATTGTTAATTTCAAAGTTCAAAGTGTTCTTTAATCTTTCCTTTATTTTGCTCACTCATAAATAGCATTACGGTTTTCAGTGCCCAATTCCAGTGTTCTCACCAGTATTATCAGGTTGTCCTTGGTAGGTGGGAAAATCCATCCTGCTAAAGGAGCCGTGATTCAAGAGGTCAGAGCATTGTCTGTCTCTGGAAACAAGGCCCATAAAATACTGCTTAATAAAGGGGTCTATTTGCAATGTGGAGACTCAACATATATCTGGTAAGTGCCTGGATGTCAGAGCTGAAGAAAGAAATGAAAATAAAGAAAATAAATACCCAGCTGTACTAAACGCTTGCCAGTACGCTGAGGAGAAGAAAGAAATCCATAAAAGGAGTAACTTTTTATTAAGGGGTTTTCTTAACAAGGATTATTTCTTACTTTTTGAAATGTGCTCGTGGTGTTTTCACTTTCTAGCTAAATGGAGAGAGGAACATTTTGTGAGAAGTTCTTGCATTCATCCCTCCTTCCCCTACAGCTTTCATGCTAATAAGCTGCACAGATCCCAGGAGCAGTTTCCTCTGTGGCTGTGGCAGGTCTGTTAGTAGATTAAATGGTCAAGGTGGATTTATAAAGGGATTTAGTATGTTTGGAGCTTGTGAGAGATTTTGAGTTTAAAACCCACTAAGGTTGATTATTCCCAGAAGAGATAAAGGTTTGGCAAAAATGAGGGAAATTTCCCTTTCTAAACCACCTGTCTTGATCCCTCAAAATCTAATATCAGTGAAAGAGAAAGGTAATAATGACCTTTTCAATCTTGAAAATGCAATCAGGTTGGCTAGCTTTGGTGATAATTCAGTAATTCTGTCTAGCTAGTGGGTCTAGAGCCCTAACTCCACATAGACCTATGAATGTTTGGCTGGATTCCAGTCTAAATTGTATTCAGATTGGTAAACTAGGAATGAGAATTTTCATTGCTAATATGCTGAGCTGGCCACCTCCCTGTACTATATTATTTAATGGCGTGCTGCCCTATTGACCAAGTCCATGTCAAACTTGAATGAATGCTCACAAAAGGTGTTACGTCACCCCCTTCTTAGAAGCCACTGGAGCTTTGTGATGCCTGTCTCTCTTTCGGCCGATATTCTTACTCTTCCACACAGACATTTACAAGTGTGTAACCTCTATGTCATTGTACTAAAAAATTATTGAAGTGTTTTTAATGATTTTCTCCTTCATGTTGTCTGTGTTAGTCATGCATTTTCTATAGGGGGGCATAGGACTGAAACCGTTGTCTTTTTCACAGGATCAGTATAGGTTACTGTCGTTGAAGCTATTTCACAAATGCATTTTTTGTGAACTTCTGTTTATTTTTTGTTAATACACAATACCAAAAGGCAAAGGTAACTTCTCAGCAATAGGTAATTCTCCTAACTTTTAAGGGCACAGGGAAGATAATACTGAGTACAGTCCTTGTGCTGCTCTGGCTGATGCCATACCTTCAGCAGTGGCGATTCAGTTCCCTGCTACCCATCACCATGCCTCCTGAAGGCTGGAGAACCAAATAAACGCACGTGTTTTGGACTCGCCACCATTGGGGCAGAACATCAGCCTCAGAAGACCAGTGATATAATTGATTTAATTCAATACTAGGAATGCTTATTGATTCCTATCAAAGGCTGTCTATTCTGCCTTTATATGAGCAACCACAATCAGCAGCATGAAAGCTTGTTTGAAAGAGACTATGATAGAAAAGTGAGATTCCCCTGATGATGCATCTGTAGCAGGTTCACATGTGCTGGAAGGCACAGGGGGACTGAAGAGATCTTCTCAACCTTCTGCAAGATGCAGTGGCATTAATTTAGTCTGTTGTTATGTATGATGTACCACTCTATGCAAGCAATTGCAGGTAGAGTCACTGCTAAAAATAGTTGCTGATAAAACACTCATAATTTTTTAATGTGTCAATTAGTTTTGCGAATGGCTTTAATGTCCTTTGTCCATGTGACCTGGCCTGTATTCCAAAGTCTCAGCTTACAGGGCCAGTTAAGGCCACTTTCCTTGGCAGCTTTGTGTTTTAGGAGTCCCGGGAAATGGAAGAGCTGTTCTAGCCATTTGCCTTTCTGCTGTGTCAGCAGGTGTTCAACTCCCTGGTGTCCCGGCTCCCTCACCCCTTTTGTGCTGCCCACCTGCATGGGGCAGCGCAGGGGCAATGCAAGGGGGGACCAAGGGGAGAGGGGCCGAGCAAACAGGTTCCAGCAGGAAAACGCAGAAGAAGGTGCGGTACTTTTGGTGGAGCGAAACAACACTTTCCACAAAACAACTGCTAAATTAGGTGGACTTCTGACTAAGTGGTTGACAGGTAAAGAGCCTGTGGGGTCCTGCAGAGTTCTCAGGAATACTGTTCGGGCTCTGCAGAAGGTTGGACGTGGGATGGTTAGACTGGTTTGCTGCTTTTAGGCTGGGTTTATGTTGTTAAGGCCTGTGTATTTTTTTCCTAATCCTGAGGTTCTACGGAAGATCATTCATCTCATATATGTATATAGCTGGCTTCTACTTTGATAATTGTATTTTGAGGAGGGGGCTGAGCAGTTACTCTCTGGAGGTCCCTTCCAACCTGAACGATTCTCTGGTTTGGTAGTTCCATCTTGCAGGCTGCCAGTTCAGCTCCAGCCTTGTCTCCCTTTGCAGTCATCAGCTTTGCCAGCCATGTGAACTTGCTTGTGCTATCTGGGGGCACCAGCTGGAGTCATTTTGGAAATGCCATCTGTATGAAATAAGTCATGAGGGGTTTTGTTTCTTAGCATGAATTTAGTTTTCAGGGCAGTGACCATTTCCAAAATGATGTTAATTTGTCTTTCGTGCAAAAGTTCTCCTTTGCAGGAGACTTCATAAGCTTTATGATGATTATTTCTGGGTTTGGAAGTTACAGTCATGGCAATTCTTTAGGCCAATGCTAGCTTTCCTCTTGCATAAATTTTGTGGTGCTTTTTGTTTGTTTGTTTGAAAGAAAATTTCCAAAATTCTCGGGCTTCCATGTTGTGATGAAATATAATTGTTCTCAGAAGCAGAGAGTATAACATGGAGAAGAAACCAATTCATGAGAATGCTTTGGCTGAAAGTAAATTCATATTACTGTGTATAATCTTGTCTCAATTTACATAAGGTCGCTGTTCTATCAGTAGATGCTGTTGTGTACCTTGTCACAAACTCAGGAGATGATTTAGTTTATATGAAATAGAGCAGGTTTTATGTGTTGTTGTTGCTGGGTTTGGGGCTTTTGTGTTTTTTGTTTGTGCTTGCTTTGTTTTAAGTAAGCACATCATACAGATGGGAAACTGGGTTTACAGTGTTTTCTTATTAAGGACAGTTATACTGCCGTCTGTTCTCAGCTTTTATGTTAAATACACTGACAACTGTGAAGCAGATCCTGTGTTTTCAGGAGGTGAAGCTTAGCTGTGGGCTGTACTAGAACCATCCTGGTTAGGTCTACCATGTAGGTATGTAATTATATGTATACAGTTACGTATGTGTATAGCTGTTTGTAACCAGAACAGTTCTCATATGAGGAAAGATTTGCTGATGCAACTGCTTTCAGAAGGAGCTCAAAGAACTTCTGCTTTCTGCGATAAAGCAATTCCTAAACTTCACCGAGTATTTTAGCTGTGATTTGACTCCAGTAAGATAATGTCTTCAGTCAGCCTTGCCTCTGACAGAAGTCATTTCTGCCCCCAGCCATTCGTTCCCTCACTCATCTCTTTTGTCAGTGTAAACATTTGTGCAGCTTTATGGTAAATCAGAGCGGGGAGCTGACATGGGTTTTTTGGCTGGGGCAGCCCAAAGGTGATAAGAAGAGGCTGGGGTAGGGAGGGTAGGACTGCTTTCAGCAGCAATGTCAGCTTATGGCAGCTTTACCTGTCAGTGATACCGCAGCCGGAGGCTCTGGGAATTTTCAGAAAGGAAGCATCACTCATTTCCTTAAATCGAGATTTGCCAACCAATATAGACTCGATGTGGTGTGTGTTGGATAAGAAAACTTACCCAAATCCAAGGAACCAGTTTCCACTTGATAATACCCTGGATGGATTAGTGCATGTTTGACCTTTTAAATTGTCCTGCGTGCGGTTGCCTTTGGTGTGTGTGCGCGCCTGCTTCAACACCAAGAGATTATAAACTTAGCTCATTTCAGGCTCTTTAGTTCTGCTCTGAATCATGTCATCCATGGGCAGTGACACAGCTGTGATTCAATCGGTGGGCGAAGAATTTCGAGCCGTTTGCTCAGGGAGAGTCAGCTGTCAGGTAACCAGTCTGGGAGGAACTGAAGAACCGTGTCTTGGCAATTGTGTGTTACGAGGATAATAATTATGTTCAAGAGGATAAAATGTACATAAAATGACAGAGAGAAAACTTTCCGCTTTACTTGTAAAGATGTCGGATTGCAGCTGAAAGTAAGTGATAAGGAGCATAGCAGAGCTGGAAATGAGCAGTGACCATCTTGCCTTCTTTCAAGTGTGTTGTGCCCTCTTGGGACATCAGGGAGCTTTCTGGTTTGTAAAGGGCAGCAAATGGCTGATTAGTGAATAGAAAGGAGCTGTAAATCCTTCCAAAAACATACTTTGCATTTTTATTAAGTAAAAAGTCCCCTTGAATGATGTATGATGAAATGTTTTTGTATTTCCTATCAACTAAGCTAATTGATACAACGACTCACTGTACAGAAAAGCTTCTCTCCTGCATTTCATTGCTTCATCTTAGTCTATATTAGCTAGAAAACAGATCCTTCTTATAGACTGGCAGTGACCTTCAGGGCTAATAAATGAGGTAAGTTTTTAAGCAGAAATAAGTGTGTTATTTTGTTGTTCTCTGCCCTTTTTCCTCAGCAAATCTAGGTGCCTTCTAATGCTGCCCCCCAACATAGCATGGAACATTTGCTTGTTCAATGCTTTTGAACTGAGGAAAGCCTTAGAAAGCCAGATTAACTACATACAATGTGAGCCATCAATACAGTCATGAACATGGTCACCAAAAATAGTGAGTATAGCAGATATAGGTAGCAGCCGTAGATGACCACCAGTGCCTTCACAACAGCTCTTTCAACGTAGTTTGATGTGAGGAAATAAACCGAACTGGAATTCCAGTGGTACCAGGGGAGCCTGAAGCAACATCCATGGAGAAGTGGCCCTGATTGATTCTGGGAATGTGCTGACCTGCCCTTACTCTTCTTCACTGTGAATGGTTTTGAAAACCTTTCCCACTTTCAAGGGAAATAACGTAACCAGCTAGAGAGCAATCAGTCTGGATCCAGGCTTTTCTTATATGGTTGTTTTAACAAAATATGTATCTTCATTAATCAAATTACAAATGTAATTAATTTTGTTGAATCACTTTAATTGGAATGAAGACAGTCTTGTGGAGAAATACATGGAACTAATGAACCTGATTTTTTTTAAGCATCTGGGGTTGAGGTAATCTTTAGTTTCAGTGCACAGAACAAAAATAATTTGAGTTCAATTAATTCTCTTTTCTAGACTGTACTTTTAAAATTCTTAACAGCTGGTAAAAGAGAAAAATACTTCCTTGCTTTATCTTTCCTTTTGCTTTCTCTGCTTCAGTTGAACTTGGGAGGGTGAGGGTTGCTCCAGTGGCAAGTGATTAGCTTGTCCCTGTGCTTTTTTTTATCATTACTTGCCTGTCATTTTCAATCCTCTTCTCTAACTCTTTTCTGTATAACTTCTCATATGTATTTCTTCTATCATCTGGGCATACTCTGCCTCTCTTCTTTGCTTACCAATTCCTTTGCTTTTCTTTCAAGTGTACTTATTATTAGCCTGTGCTGACTGGAGTCATAAGTATGCATGTTGCTTAGTTTTCCGTGGTTTTGAAAGACTTGGCTAGCACCTTATTAAATAGTCTGTGACTATTCCTTGCAGACGGACTACGTGCTAACTTTTAGAAAGGGTCTCTGCACTCAACTGGTACAATCATCATCACCAGACTGAAGGAATCTGCTTTGTAACATGTCAGCATCACTCCGTACTTTGCTTTGTGCTCGCTGAGTAGTTTTATCTGCTTTCTGTGGATTTGCTGACTGACATGCTACAAAAAGTCTCTCCTGTCTCTGATTTTTTTTTTCTTCTATCTGGGTGTGTTGGAATACAGAAGAGATTCAGTATGCAATAAGCCATAGACCTTTCCAGCAATAAAATGATACTGTTCATCTTGGTTTTAATACTCTGTTAGGGAAAGGATCTGATGATAGTGCTGGTTTTGGAGATTTTAATCTGGTAGTCCCTAGGACAGATGAATCTTCACTTTCATCTTTTGGCAGCATGCTTCAGATGTGACCCAGGGAGAAAAGAAGTAGCTGAGACTTTGGATTGCATGTTGAGACAGCTGGGAAAAGTGTGGTTGCAAATCCACGCTGGTTTGTTTGGGTTTTTGGTTTGGTTTTTTTTTGGTTTTTTTTTTTTACTCTTTGCATGAAAACAGAAGTTACTTACAATTGGTTTTCATCGATATAAAACCAGAGGAAATAACCTAAAACTTTGTTTCTCCCCCCGCCTTTTTTTTTGTTCTTTTATTCATATGCCACAGCCTTTTATTTCTCGCTCTTATAGTAACTAGCTGTACTTCCAAAATGCCACTTTCGGTGCATGATGCCTACAACTAGGATTGAAAGAAGAAAAACTGAGGGTTTGCAAAACAGAGCCCAAAACTGGCAACATCAGCAGATTGATGGTCTGCCCTGTTCCTCCCCTTCCTACTTCTTCTAACCCAACAGTGTATCTTCCTTCAAAAACCGTCTTAATGATTAAGTCATCATCTGTAGTGTTAATAAATCAGCTGTGGACACTCAGTGCTACCTGGAAGGAGTGGTAGGTCTGTTGAGAGAAGTGTTGGCTGCTGCCTGTTTCCTCTATGCTTGGAAGTAGCCTGTGCAGAATATTTTCTGGTGAAAGCCAGCATGGTCTGTGGCCCATCCGTAGATGTACGTGTCAGTGCATCTGCTTATTATCCAGATACAATGCAGTAGGAAATGTGACTTGGAGGCAGAGGAGAAAGCTTTGTGTGAGACCAGAGAGACTGTGCTGCCTGGCGTGGTAGTTGGTTCTCCTTGCCAGCTCATTGCCACGTTGCTATAAGGCGCATCCAGTTTCAGTAGCACATATTGTGTTAATGATGATGACATTCATCTGCTTCTTTGATGAGCAGACTAGAATAATCACTGAAAAGAGAATAAGAAAATGGAAAATGTTATTTGGAAGGGAGAGAGAAAAGGTAAAGCAGAGGACCACAACTTGAAATCCTTCTTGATTCAGTAGTAATACAGCATCAAGCAAGGCATCCGTGTAGTCTAGACAGGATCTTCACTCGGTACCAGAGATTATTTAACACTTCTACTTTGCTGTGTTGAGGTTGACTAGAACTTAAGAAAACTCCTTGACTGAAGAGAGTTGATCTAGCATTTCAATGTGATTGGTACCATGTGATACTTTCTTTGCAGTCCCAGAAAATACCCAGAAGGTTATAAGACACAAGAAGGTATTTTATTTCACTGAATTTTCACTAGCCTGAGATTATAGGAACCCCCGCAGTAGGCTGCTGAGGCAGTGGAGAGTCTCATTTTCCTTAATACAGGTAAGGCATCTGCTCCTTCTCCTTCCTTCTGCTAAGATTTGAAAGAGGAGAATGAGCTACAGTGAGGGGTATTGCATTCAGTAAGATTATTCTTAAAATATGTTGTGCTGTGTCTGTTTAGGAGCATGCGGAAAGTTTGGTTAAAGCTTCTGTGTGGATTTTGCATACCTTCACTCCAGGGCGGGAGAGCTCTGGTGCTACAATCATAAATAATGGGCATCAAGTGTGGATATTGGCCCTGAAAATTTGTCCTGTCACAGCAGTGTGGTTGGAGTTGTTCAAACTGGGCAAACTTAAAACATGTGAGACTGAGAGTGGGAATAAGTCTGGCCCTGGGCACAGCCCAAAAGTCTGACACTCAAACCACAGGTTCTTGATAAGATCTATAAACTGGGTTTCTGTAGTAATAATTTTTATAGACCATCCATGCAGCTGAATGAAAACTCAGAGCACGAGTGCCAGATGTTAGTTCTGGAGGATTTTGTAACATGAGAGAAACAGGGTGGTTCAGGTGGCACGTCATCTGTTTCTTCTGCTGACTGAGAAGGAAATAGTTTCAGAGATGGATCCACTCAGTTGTTCTCTAAACATTTTAAAGTTTCTCTCGGGCTCTCACTGTCTCCAAAATCCATCAGGGAGAGCTAGTTGTAACACAGAAACAGAATGACAGTGCCTTGCAAGGGTTTGGTTAATAACAAAAAACAAATGTAATATATCAGAATTCCTTAAATAATGTAGTGTTATCTTTATGCTGGATGTGCATAGATGTCCAGTTTTAAGAACAAATAAACAAAGGAGATAATTTTTTGGCATCCTCCAGACTTCATGGAATCATAGAATGCTTTAGGTTGGAAGGGACCTTAAAGATCGTCTAGTTCCAGCCCCCTCGCCACGGGCAAGGACACCTCCTACTAGACCAGATTGCTCAAAGCCTCATCCAACCTGGCCTTGAACACTTCCAGGGATGGGGCCTCCACAGCTTCCCTGGGCAACCTGTTCCAGTGCCTCACCGCCCTCAGAGTGAAAAATTTCTTCCTGATATCTATTCTAAATCTCCCCTCTTCCAGTTTGAAGCCATTACCCCTCGTCCTATCCCTACATGCCCTTGTAAAAAGTCCCTCTCCAGCTTTCTTGTAGGCTCCCTTCAGATACTGGAAGGCTGCTATAAGGTCTCCCTGAAGCCTTCTCTTCTCCAGGCTGAACAACCCTGACTCTCTCAGCCTGTCTTCGTAGGAGAGGTGCTCTAGCCCTCTGGCCACCTTTGTGGCCCTCCTCTGGACCCACTCCAACAGGTCCATGTCCTTCTTATGTTGGGGGCTCCAGAGCTGGACACAGTATTCCAGGTGGGGTCTCATGAGAGACGAGTAGAGGTACTTCAGACTTTACCTGGGAAGAGGAAGTGGAACAGTTTGATCCTATGTCTGTTCCAATTTTGGTCTTTTTGCTGACACAACTAAGAGGAGGGTAGTTGGGAATTGTTGCTGAAGCTTCCTAAGTTGGAAGTCAAAGACACACACTATGAAGTGATTGTGTTACAGTGCCCCGATACGTATTGAATAGGTGGTCCTGCCGTACGTTTTTGTCTCTTAGTGTGCTGCCTGCGTTGCATGCAAGAACCTCTGATCTCCTGCAGTCAATTCTTCATCTTAAAGATTGTGAGGCACAAAACAACCAGAAAACATGGCTAGTGACCAGAGCGCAGGGCTTCTAGTCAAGTGATCTAATCCCATTTCCAGCTCTGCTACTGATTCTTTGTAAACATTGGCACATCACTGAATTTTTGTGCCTGAGTTTCAATATCTTTAAATGCCACCAGTCCCTAGAAACAACTTTGGAATAAAAATGTTTACTGCTTTCTCACAAGGGAACCTCTGGGTCACAGCTGTATGGGACCCAGTTTTTATATGACTGCTACACATCTGTATGAAAGCCCCTGTATTAGCAGAAACTAAATTTAACAACTGCTTAGTGCTCCTTTGAAGGTCATCCTGTCTTAAGTATTCACCGGGTTCTGTTACATTTTATCTGTCAAGAAATCTCCTGACTCCTATTGCTCTGTAACCAGCATTTTGAAAACTGGAGAGGTTTTTTTTGGAAGTGCTCTGCTCCCTGTGCTACCTGCTCTGCCTCTCCGTCCACTTCAGGCTCCTTCCTGTCTCTCTGGCTCTTGGTCTCTGGGCTTCTGGTATTGCTGGGTGAAGCTTGCACAGCCTTCTCTCCATCCCTTCTAACGCTTATTAAATGCAGTTTATCCCTCTGCTGTTAAGTAGTCTATTGATTCACTTTAGAGTTTATTAGATTATCGCTGTCTGGGTTTTGAATTTTTTTAAAGCTGTTTTTCAGATGCATGTGTGTGCACGTATGAAAATAAATCAATGAACAGGGACAATGCACAATTATTTACATGGCTACAGCCGCCACTGTAATGTAATATTGTCATTTAAATGCTTGCTGAGTATTCAGACAGTGAAGGTCTGTACTGCATGCTCTGCAGTGCTGGAGCCCTAGGGTAATGTTTTTCATAGCTGTTTATTCCTAAATACTCTTGATGGAGATACAAATGCCATGAAAGCTCCATATGTGGTTTCAAGTACTGGGAAAAGGGGGAATGGAGGGGCTGGTATTGTTTCAAAAACGGCACTAAAACTTTAAAATGTGTCTGAAAAAAAACCCTGAGACGCAATGGGTCTGTTTGAGAGAAAAGAGTGATAAAACCAAGTAGAAAATTGATCTGCAAAGCCTGCAAGTTTATTTGTAAAATTCCCCTCCAGCAGAAGCTTAGACACTTGAATGAAAATATGCTGCCAGTGCTGCAGTTAACCCTTAGCAGCCCAGAGTAGTTTTCATCACCTATGCCTTCCCAGGGAGACCTTTACTGGTGCCTTTGCAGGATTTCTCTGGCTAGGGAAGACAAACAGCTTATCTTAGCGGTGCCTTACGGTTGTGTCTGAAACGATTCATATTTGTTTAAATTTACAAGTGCACTGCACCGTTTTATATGGTGGTGGAGCTGTGTCATGCCCAGCGGTGTCAGAGTTTTCATTGCCCTGGCGGGGATCAGATTTCCTCCGCTGGATGGATTTCAGTTTCACCAGCTGGTGGGAATAGAGACAGGAATTTGGGGATTACAGATGTTCATGCAGCCAAAAAGGAAACAAGCCAAGTTTAAAGGGAGGTTGTTAAATTCTGTCCCTGGGGCCTGGCTTTTATTTTCCTGAAGATATGAAGACCTCAAAAGACTTTTTAGTGTCATAGTTCATCAGTCTGCCCCGTTCTTGGTGATCTATCCTCCATTAGGAAAGTGTTCTAAAAATCTTTAGCTCACCAAAATGACATAGTTGTGCCGGAAAAGACTCCATCTTTTCATGTAAAACCTCCAGTTTGCCGTGGATGTGTTTGTACAGGCACAAGCCTCAATTTAGTAGAATTCTTAAACACGTACCGAAATCCTGCTAATGCCGATTGAACATTTGCCAAAGTGCTTTATACTTGACACCACGCTCTTTGTATGGAGAAAGATATGTAAGTATACACACATGCATATATGCTCAAAGGAAGAGATTTCATATCTAGTATTAATACTGACCAGAGCCATTGATGTGGGCTCACAGTTTATTTATG
Source organism: Burhinus oedicnemus (assembly GCA_008921705.1). NCBI lineage: Eukaryota > Metazoa > Chordata > Aves > Charadriiformes > Burhinidae > Burhinus > Burhinus oedicnemus. Next base: position 167,541 of record VFFE01005550.1, read on the forward strand.
GGGTAAATTCTCTTTCAAAGAGCTTTTTGTTTGTCACCTTATTTTTAAACTGTTTTTTCTTTCTTTGCTGAACTGTTCCTTTTTCAGTGCCCATTTCAGTAGGGTTTTTTCTTTCTGTGGCACAGCCATTGGTGTGGTACAATCAGAGCTCCTCTGTTCCATTCTTCTGCTAAAGGCTTCCTCCAGCCTGGCTTTATTTTTGCCCTCAAAGGCTGCTGAAAAGAAACTCTGTTGCTTTCCTGCTTATTTTAGACAAGCTCTACTGTAAAGTTAGCATTAGATCAGTTGGAGGAAAAACACCTAATCCTATTCTGTACCAGATTTTCTCTACTGCCATGTATACTGGTGCATATTGTTTTATTTTAGTATGCTTCTGCAGCTAGCGCTCCCCTGTGCAGCCTCCGGTTTTCATTTCATTGTCCCTTACCTGTGGTTTTGTTGATATAAAACCAAGGGCAAATTGTTGATGTTATCCAAAATAGATTGCGTTGCTGGAGGTGCGCGGGTTTAATTTCGGATCTTAAGAATTCCTCTTCCTTGCACCATGCGTCTCTCTGCTGCTCCCCTTTTCCGCACCTGCTTTGCTAGAGCAGTTTCCATAGCAATAACCTCTTCAAGTTTTCCAGAAGTGTTACAGGAATGATTTTCTGTCGCCTCCTCCTCAACAATTCCGGAAAATGGAGCTTATTAGAGATACTTTTTTGTCCTCTGTGCCTTGATAGGAGCCTAGCAGGGGCACTCTGCAATCCCAGGTAAAGCTGTCTGCAGCGCACAACTGCTCTTCCGTGATGAGGACCCCAGCCGGGCTGCCCACTGCTGCAATTTGCTTGACCTAATATAGGTTGTCTTCCCTTCGCTCTTGACTTGGGCAACATTTTTATGCTGCTCCGACTTCTAAGAATGAGCAAGACAAATGTAAAAAAAGAAAAAAGAAAGTATTCTGAAAATGGGGAAAAAGTGTTACATATCCTATAGACTGAAAGCCGAGAATTCAAGTTTCTATCACGTTTCTTTCTTCTGCCAGGCATGTGAGGTACTACACAACAGTTCAACTTGCAGCTCAGTAGCATATGGGAAAATATAAATCCCTGGAGAAGGAAAGCATTAAGCAGCTGCCTGGAAACCATCAGGAGCCTGACAAAAGGGGGAGGTAGATGTTAACATGGACAAACAGTGATTATCTTCAGAAGTAATGCTTTCAGGGGCAGATACGAGGTTGTGGTTTGAAAGTGAGCTGCAGGTGATGGGATCTGTAGCAATGTGGCAGGCAGATCCTTACTTTGTGACCTACTAGGCCAGAGCAGAATGAGCTGATGAACACAGGTATCCGTGCTGATAACATCCGAGGAGTGATCCTGAGATACAGCCTACAGCTGCAGCACTAGGATTGGGCACTAGGATACTACCATTTCTAAATTGATGAGCAAGCTATTATGCCAAAAAAATGTGAAAAATGTTGAAAGCAGTTTATAGACAAAGCTGTGAAGTCTTCTAGGGTGACACATGCAAAAATAGCTCCCAAACATGATGGGGCTAAGTTCATTTAAAACTAGGTTTGCCTAACAGGAACCTTGGAAACAGCTGACTTTGAAGCACTGTCTGAGACTCTGCTTAACATTCACACTTGGAATTGAAATAGTAGGACATAACTTAGCTTTATTTTCGCGTTCTCCCTCCAGATTTTTGACCAGACAGCAGAAAAATTGTGAAGTTCATGGGGAAAGCCTCTTTCTCTGGACACAGGAGATGAGCCCCATCCCAATGCTCAGATCCTTTATGATCTCCACATGCCTTTGGGGTTTTACTCCATATCTGAAGTCTGCCAGAACCCTCACTGTGTAGGCTTTCTATTTCACCATTTGTTTCAACCTTGAAAAGACCTTTTTGAATGTTTTAAAAATAACCGAGTTGTCATTCCTTAGTTAAAAAAGAGCTTTTCTTCCCTATGTTTTTTCCCCCTTCAACCTCATTTGTTCAGACTTTTTGTTAATTCATATCCCTTTTGACTTCACACACTTGGTTGTGCTACTTGTGGTGCTCAGTGAGAAATGCGCTCTTTGCAGAGCCTGAAAGATCAACTGAGAGGTTAGTTAAAACGAAGTAGGTGGAGGGTTGTATTTCACCTGCTAATTGAAGTACTAAATCTATGGGTGTTCGGGCTCCTACAGCAGCCTGGCCAAAATGCCAGTGCCAAGTTTATCGCTGGCCGATTTCTCCAGTAAGTATGGATACTGGCTTTGTAGAAGTGAGTTGTTGCAGAAGAAACTGTGGTCTGGGAATTCCCTATCTCTGTGTATTACATCTCAGCTGCAACATTGTGCTGTTGTGTTTTGCACACATTTATGTGCACAGACTAGTAGAGGGAAGGTTGGAGAACTTCACTAGTCTTCATCCCTTTTGCAGTTTCTTTAAGCTTCCTTTACTTGGAAATCCCAGGTGTTATGCTCTCTTACTGACATAAAAATATCATTTTGACAACCTAATCTTGCAAAAAGACAAAGTCAGAGTATTTCTTCAGGAAAGTGTCATAGCCGCATACATACAAGATTTGGTTTTTAATTATTGCTACACCCTCTAGCTATAATAAAAGACCTGTCAGCGTATTCATGCTGTCCCTATTCATATTCAGAGGGTTGGAAAGTAGAGGTTTAGATTCATTTTGGATTGAGGTTAGGCAAGCAAGGTCTTTTCTTCGGTGTAATGACTTTCTTCTCAGTTTGGTGGCTGATCAGTTCAGTTGTCTGAATTGTGTATGCGCAAAGAGAAGCAGGGTTGTGCTTTTGCATACATTCAATTTTCATATTTATAAATCAGAATCTACCTCCATTTAAAAAATGAAGTGTTGTTGCCTTCAGCTTATAAAGAGCAGCTGCCACCACCATTAAAACTTTGAAATGTTCCCTTGAGAACTCTGGGAGTGCATCTGTCTGAGCCTCATAGTGGTCTGAGCTTACAAGTGGGAGTAAAGTGTCCCTTATTACTCGAGAGTTTAGACAATAGATCAAAGACTTGAGATTTAAGCAGCTATCTTTCTTGGATGAGCCTGTCTGCATGGGTAGTTGCAAAGTTCCAGCTGAAAAGGATAGTCTTGCTGCTGCCAAACTTAGGCAGAGTGCTGCTGTTGACTTCTTTAGAAGCAGCACTGGGTCCTAAGCTAGCAAAACACTTCACTAGCCTAAGAAGGACCTCTGGTAGCTTTGGGCAGAAAGCTTTTTCTCATCTTCCCAATGGCTTCTTCTACAGAAGTAGAAGTGATGTTCTGGAGCTCTGCAGATCTGGGCTTTTACTTTGCCTCAGAGGTCGTCTGCAGGTTAAAGCTCTCCTGAATATTTCAAAGAGCACATCCACACCTTATGATATGAAAACTTGTGAGGTAGCTATGGGTGGGTTTGCTCTAAAACTGGAAGCGATCGGGCTACAGCGGCATAGCGTGAGTGAGACACAGGGCTGATGAGCTCAGGCACACTCCCTTGGTGACATGGCTGTGCTCCTGTCGGGACTTATGCTGGTATTTCCATATGGCATTGCGCTGCACAGGCTGGGATTTATGAGGGGAAGGAGGAAATATAAGAGGTCATTGCCATGTTCGTTGGGCTTAGCTTGCTTCTACATGACTTTGGCACCACGGGCAGTGCTACACTGTGGCTGCAGTGGTGCCAGCAGTATGAGGGGCGTGTGGGAGGTGGCAAGGGTTAAGGTCTCTTCCCAGGGCCTGTGGTCTGTTGGGACTGTGCTGCCTCTAAAGCTGTCTGCCCACGCCAGAACACGGTTGCCTCCCCACCGCTGACAAAGCTCAGCTGTGGCCATGCTGCAGTGCAGAGGCTGCTTTCTCAGCATCTTTTCCCACCAGGTCTCACCTTCTGGCAGCCGACTGTGCCCATGCTGTGCACATCACGCAAGGAGGAAGCCTTGGCTCTGTTCACACAGACGTTGTTTGCCGTGGCTCACTGTAAGGACACAACCACACACTTGGAACTAGCGTGGACACGTTACACTTACCCTTGAATATTCAGCATATCAGTAAGAGATGTAGTTGTATACTGTAATATCACTATGCTGCAGCTGAAGCCATGCCTCAGTTTCTGCAACTGTGAAATGGTTTCCACATATCAGGGATCTTTAAAAATTAATTTGTAACTATGTCTTCCTCAGCTTTGCTAAATGTTGCTGTTGCCTATACCTCTTGCCTTGCAGGTCCCAGTCACCCTGTTGTGCTCCAGATTTGAATTAATAATCAAATTAGTTCTAAAGACTTTTTCCTCTGGTCTTTGAACACAGAAAATAAGAAGGGGCAGAAGAGCTAAAGTTGTCTATTTGTGTAATTTCCTGGTGTCTTTTGGCTTTCTGGGTTTCACATCTAATTAATGAACTTCCTTGGCATCTCTATAGGTCATACAGCTCTGAGCTCATTATTGGCACCTTCCAAAGGTTGACCGTAAAATGCTCTGAAGAAAATGGTAGTGGTTGGATGCTTCCGGATATTTTTTTACCAGCAATGTCATCTAAATTGTCTTCCTTCTTATGTCTTTTCCTCATTCTTTTTTTTCTTTCCCTTATTTCTGAACGTCTTCTCAAAGAGTAGCATGTGAGGAAGTAACTTGGTGAGCGTGGGCACTTCCTCTGCACTGGGCATTAGGCAAGCAGAATTGCGGTCTTTCCTGACGGAGCATTACAGCTCTTGTGTTGAGCTGTTTTAGCTTAGGAATAGGGTTGCCATTGTGCAGTTTGACTCCCAGTGCCAGATCGATGACATTTACTGGAGCCCACACTCTCATTTCATCTCCGAATCATGCCAGCTAAGGCGGGGTGGTGTTGTAAGTGGGCAGGTTTTGGCCTTTCATACCACAGTTAGTCTTGTGAGGCTGGTGGCTTTGTATACAGTAAGCAGTGTTAATTAATACTATGTGTTTGGCTGGGTAAGTAGGATACAAAATAAGCGTAAGCTGAAACCAAGAGTTTGGGCTGTGAGATCAGTTGATTTCACCTTGTGGATTGATGAGTGTTATCTGGAGCTTGGCAGCCGAGGTGAGGCGGTGGCAGCGGTGTCTGCATGTGAGCTCCAAGCTCCTTGTGCGGCAGTGTCCTGGACGCCGAGGGAGGACAGAGGAGCCCACAGGGCAGGCACGGAGGTGTCTTCACTCAGGGGATCAGTGGAGTCACAGACTGGTAAGTGTCAAGCCTGCAGACCTTCCAAGTTCAAGTGTTTGACTGCGCTTGAATTCTCTTCCCCCGGGGGAGAAGAAAAAGCTTTAATTTATGAAGTGTCACAACACATTACAGCCCATCACATCCCAACACGCCGCTGCATGGAGCTGACATTTGTTTGCTTTAATTCCTCAAAATAGCTTTTATTTAGAGCAAATGTTCCCTGTTAATTCAAACAGTTCTCATTTTCCTGTGCTCTGTACTTACCAGTTCCCATGGGGACAGTTGTTCCTGCAGTGCTTTGCCCTGTGTTGGTGAGCTGTCAGGCCTCGTCAAGGGTTTTAATTATTTTTCTTATTAGTAACAGAGAACTTCTTTGTTGCCTCTAACCCAAATACTCACTAGACAGGGTGCAGCGATGCTTATACTTTTTAATTTTAGTACTCTGGCATACCAAGCGCTTTGCAATCCTGCAAGGAATGGGGTGGTCTTTGGCAGAGGAGCAGGCTCCCAGTGTTTGGTAGCCACCACACTGGCTGAGGAAGCCAATGTTCCGAATGAGCTTGCTGTAGGGGCCAGCTGTGGCAGAAGCCACCTACAGAAGGTCTGTCTGCAGACTCGTGGTGCTGCGGAAGCTGCTTTGCCTGCCAGGCAGCAGCTGCTTCCCAGAGGGAGGATACAGCCTCCCCCGAGGTCAGCCAGCACGTCTGGCCGAGCGGCACTCCTGTCATGCAGGGCAGCGTCCTGCCGAGCTCCTCAGGATGAGCTCCTCGCTCTCCTGAAGCTGTGCTCTGACGGGGCTCTGAGAAGCTGAATTTATCAGCAAATAGCTGAGCCTCAGGCCCAGTTAGGATCGATATCCTGTTGTGGTGGGGGCTGTGCAGGCACCTTCACCTGTAGTGAACACCTAGAGAAGATTGCAACTTGTGTATTCAGCAGGTTTTCATCTGTTTTGTGTACACGTTTTGTGGGAGGACGAGGACTTGTTCTCTCCTGAGAATAGCAAGTACTGCGTGTCATGTGAAAGGCTAAAAAGAAATGAGAAGGGAAGTTCAGCCACCCATCTCCTAGTGTGTGGTACATCTTTTGCCTCCTGTGTGAGCAACATCTATACAGGTACAACATTCCAAAGCTCTGTGATTTGTCATTTGAAGAATTCTAGAATGACTAATTTAACGCTTGCCACATCTAACTTTACCTAGAGATTCAGTGTGACTTTTGCTTTCCAAGTGATGACCAAAAGATGGGCAATACCTACTTTGGATGTGTTTATTTTCTTCAGGAAGATGCATATCTTGTCTATTTAGCAATTAGTTGCTGGATCATTTACACAGGTGTATGTGGACTCTTGCTCTTTTTTTAACAACTTTATGACAGTTGGGCAAGTTCTTAGAGTGGAAATTTTCTTCCATCTTCAATTGGAATAAGCAGACAGGTCAGGTGATTGTCAATGCTATTGCTGTTTGTTTTCTTGAAATCTGTTTCCTTTTCACTCAGTCTCCTTCACTGTCCTTCATTTTGCTGTATCTCCTCTGAGGAGGGAGCCAGACCTGCCTGTGCTTAAAAAGGATTTCTGCTGCTCACTTCTCCGAGTGGTTCAATGCATTAGCAAATCCCAGGTCTATATTGCATCAAGCCCTATGTCACACTACTTCTACTGGAAACTGCTGCTGTCAGAAAGTGTAACTTACAAGCAAGGTGAGAAGGACACTGAACAAGCAGTGGAAAGCACCAAAATTCTTGATCCTTCCTGTTCTATGTGCATTCCTGGAAACATTTCTGGTGTTTCTTGATCCTCTACTTGGAGCCATACTCATCTCTAGCTAGGTACTGCAAAAACAAAATGGAAAAATGTCAATATGACCAGCAAGTTTGCAATGGGTGAGCATAATATGTGGAAGAGTCTCCATGAAGAGCTTGTGTCATTGGTGCCTCCTTAGGTTACTGTCTTCTGGGCTTTGGGAATCACAAATAAATTAGCCCTTCTGCAAACCACACACCATGCAAACAAATCTGCCTTGACTTCTGAGCGTATTTGAATACTCTCCTTCAGATGGAGCAGTGGCTTGGGCTGTTGGGGAAAGCAAGAACTTAAGATCTCAGAATAATGTCAGAACTGTTTTATTTTCAGAAACGTTTTCCCTTATGGTTGAAAAAGCTAAATGAGTAAGGGAGGCTGTTTTGGAAGAGAGAGTGAGTGGGGGAACGGTGTGAAGCAGGAGGGGATAAGTGAGCAAACAAGTTGGTCTGTTGATAGGGGAGTCTCAGCACAATCAAAAGCAGTGTTTATGTAATTTAATAGCAGAGTGTGCCTCTTGCTTTCCTTTTCCTTGCCTCAAAACTATTTTATTCTATTATGTTGTAAAGTAACCTGCATACATTTAATCGTAGGTGGTTGTGATTTTTGTTTCCCATAGTGTCTCCAGATGTCTGTGTAGGACTTGGCTCCTCTCCTGAAAGGAAGAACAAGGCTGCAAGGAGACTCTGAAATGTGATGGCCCGAGCTTTGAGCATTTGGAGCAGTCCTTTCTGTAGCAGAGGGATCAGCTAGAGCTACTGCTGCTCTAAAGTTATCAAAATGGCAATGAATACTCACTGTGGGTAGCAGGTTTAGTTGCATCAGGTGCCTTCCTCCCAGGTGTTAACACCACAATGGTAGACTGCCTTTAAGCAGAGGCTAAGAGATTGTTCATATACAAATACCTATAAAAGTTATGTATGGGTTTTTTTCCCCCTTTCATAACAGCACATTATTTCCCTACTGTCTGTGAAGATTTCTGTGGAGCTGATCTTGTTCAATCAAATAACATCCTCCTCCTCTGGCCAGAAACCCAACTCGCTTTCCTCCTTCCCCTTTCCTTCATTTCTATTCCTCCCTATTCTCCATATCCAATGGTAGATAAATCGTAACTTCAATAGAAACCACAACCACCCAGTTTATTCTATGCTGCTTTGTGCTTTCTTTTCTGCTCATCATGGTGGGTTTTTTTCAGGATTATTTACGAGTTAAAACTCAGAGAGCAGGAAGCTTTTCCAAGTTCAAAGAATGCCAGGGTTTTTCCTGCTTTGAGCATGGAAGCTTTAAAAAAATTTTGACAATTTTCATTTAGTACACAAAAAGACCCCTCTCGGTTTATGAAAAAAAGTTACTGTTTTGTATTTGGGAGACCACGGTGTTACCCATTGATTCTCCCAAACCCAAGAATCATGGGACAAACCTTAAATACTGTTGATTTTCTGTGTGCAAGGTTTATGTGTGAAACTGCTTTTGACTGTGCTGTTCCTTGTCAGAGATACATTTCTCTCAAGGGAGCATGTGACACTTCTGTCCCATGCCTGCCTTGCCTTCCTTGTGTAATTTAAGGTGTTGGCTTTAACCTTTAAAGCTTGAAATAGGATGAACTGGTGTATGGTATAGCTCAGGTGCATCTGTTGATTTCCCATCCTGCTAACAGCCAGCTGGTTTAAGGAGGAACAGTTTAATTCGAGGCTTTTGGTTCCGTGATACCTTTCATGTGTTGTCTTGCTGGTGTCTGAGTGTGTCATCCTTTAAGATGAACAATGGATTCATCATGTGTTGGGTGTGGAAGACAAAGGAGCATTAGCTGGGGTGGGGCACAGCAGGGAAAAGTCCCTTACTCCGCAGAGCTCAGTGGGAATGTGTGGAGCATGGGTGTAGGCATTCTGTGTACGTGTCCCCTGATGTTACACAGGCATGAGAGAGGCAGAACCGTGAAAGCTGTGAAAGAAATTACTAAAATTGAGGATGAAGGGAAACAAGTATGGAATCTTTTCATCTGACTGGTCAAATGAAAAAGCCATGATGAAGTATACGATGCTTTGTGCAGCTGCCTCTCTCTTTCCTATTTTCATTTTCCTGGGAAAGGGTTGGAGCCAGACGGCAGGTTCCCTCGTCTGCTGTGCTGAAGCTCAGTTAGGCAGAGCTCATGGGTTCACTTCATTTTGTGTCCTCTGACCTGTTCCAGGATCCGTGCTTCATTCTCACCTACTCCTTGCTACCTACTGTAAGGGATAATGCGAACTTTCTGGGAAGCTTTCTCTTTAAGTGACATTTATTTGTATTGCCTAGTGCCTTAATGCATTGCTTTGCCTTCAGCAAAAGAAAAAGGTACTTGAATGAAAAGAAAAGGGGTAATAGCAGTGAAAGAAGAGGGTTGTTATGTATCATAATGTTAGCATTCTTTGGAGAGATGCTACTGTAGTTGGAGGAACTAATCTTTGCTTGCATAAGTAGACAGAAACACTGGCAATTTACAGCATCCGCTCATACCCAGATGTCAACTCACATTTCCAAAGAGAATCATCAAGTCAGGAGATAAACAGCTGGTACAGACGAAAGGAAAATAAGCTTGTAAGTGTTTAAAGAAAAAAAAAAAGTATTAATTTTTATGAAGTGTAGTGTGCTGGCATCTAAACAAATGAAAGTTAACAGCCAAGAGCAGAGAAGTGAAAGGGCTTCTTTTTGTTTTTAACATCTGAGAATTAAAGTCTTGTTTCCTCTCATAGCAGCTTCAGAGCACCCCTGTATTTTTGGATGAAGCTCCTTCTAGTACAACTTCATGTATGCTAGCAACAAAAAGAGAGCTAGCGTTGATGGGGTTTGGACATTCCCACAGCCCTGTCTTGGTGTGCTTTAAACTGGTCCAAGCAGCCGAGTATGGCTGCACATGCCTCTAATTTTAGATTTCAACCTGATGTGCGTGTCTCGTGATCGGAGAGTCTCAGTAGCTGCTTGAATGGCTTCAGGGGTAGTGATGGTTAAGAGACAAGGTAGGCCTTGGAGACAAGGTCTGGATGCCACATATAGGGTGCCCAGAATTAGAGTCCCTTTCTTCCTGAGAAGTGAGGCATTTGCCTAAACTTGTAAGTATTGATCACTAGATAATTATTAAACAGTTATATGTAAAAACAAAGTGTTTCTGTGGTCAACAGGCATAGAATTGTAGCTGCAGGGAAAGTCACTGCTGGGATTATTGCTGAAAGAGCATCTAATAGAGAATGCTGACTTGCAGCATCCTTTGCAGGGAATGAGAAACAGCAGGCCTGCTGCTGGCCTGAGGATGTCTTTCTGTACAGGCAGGAGATAGGTTTGCATCCTAGTTGGGTTGATAACAAAGCAGAGTAAACAAGTCTTCAAAAAAAACCCCTAAAACCCAATATATAAATTCTCTACTCCTTGAAGTAACATAAAGTGCAGAGTATTTACTGTCTTCCTCCCTCCCTCCTGTTCTTTCTCACTCCAGTCTTCTAATGCTCACGGGGCCTAGCAGGATTTTATGTGGAAATCGTTGGGATTATCTCCCAATTTTTTCTCAGATAATTCAGTTGAGATGTTATACAGAACTGAACAGTTTGGAGACTGGGAATCACTAAGCTAGAGGCTTTAAGATGCTTGCAGTCTCCTATCTGGACAGAACAGTTCAATATTTATTGGATGTGCTACTAATTGGCTGAAAAATCCATCTTTCCTACTTTTTTTATCTTTTCTCAAGGTCGTTTTCTGAGGTTTGGGAAGGGCAGGAGGGTAAGTGTCCCAGCTTTCCGAGATCTCAGCCTGGCAGAGTGCACTGGAAATTCCTATGGCAACTTGCGATTTATACTACGTGTTTCCATGTGGTTCTTCCCAAGTAAACAGGGGCTTGCTGGCAATCTGCGTACCGTCCTGGGATGGGAATCCTACAGTCTAGCCCAGCCCACGCAGTACCTCCGAGTTGGTTCTGTCAGAGTAGGTGGCAGTGCATGCAGAAAGCCAGACAGCACAGCTCGGGGAGCAGACCTGGAGATGTATTTTTGTGTGTGTGTGTGTGTTATTCAGAGAAGGAACAAAAGGTGCAAGTACAGATTCCCTGCCGTAGCTCACCCCCAACAGCCATGCCTACAGCAGCAGACCCCTGCCGCAGTTCTGTCCCCCATCTCTTCCAGTAACTGAACCTGCAGCTGCCAGCCCTTCTCTACACTGGTGTTTGAAACAAATAAATTGTAATGAGATGAGCTGTCTTAGCTGTTACAGTATTTACAGGATAAATAGTTTCCACTTCACAGCCATCAATACCTCCGCCCTTTAAATCCATTAACTTCCTGACTGCTATACGCTGCCTTAGTAACGGGCTGACACTGATTTAAGGCTAGAAAAACTCTGTTTAGAGCTCTGCATTAGGGAAAGCGAATGTAAATTGTGACCACACCATTTGTCCTGGGGCTAAAAATGCCTGCAAAAGTGACACATTTCCAACCATGCATTGAGTTGCAACAGTGATGGTGCAGAATGTTCTTATACTCTTAGTTGGTGGATTAGCAGGAAACCTGGAAGTTAGCCGTGCCGCCTTTCCTGAGAGTCTGTAATCTTAAAACTAGAGAAACACGGCTGGTATGGACAGCTCTGTAGCCTCATCTAAAACCTAGCTCTTCTCTGGACCATTGTGCTTGCAGATGTTGGTGACGTTCACTCCCTGCATCAGTGAAAGTCTTCCAGAAAGATAAATACTTTATTTGAGCCATGTTCAGGTCCTCTCTTGGACCTGTCATGGTAGCATCAAATGGTTACTATTTTTAATCTTTTGTAGCTGATTGTTCTAGAGGAATTGAAGCAGACTTCACTTATTTATTGATGGCTGGAAACGAATACCCTGCAGCCTCCCTCTTGCATTCCTAGTGTGACCGAGAGAGGAGAGGTGTAGAATTGGAATAGAGGTTCTATCACATTCAGCCTGCAAGGCTATTATTTGAGCTGTCTCAGAAATGTTTAAGTTTTTTGCTGTTGTGTTAAAGCTTTGGCAGTTGGATTTTGTTAAAGACGACACAAGCGGAGAGGTTTTATTTGAATCCCACCCACATGATCTTCAGGGATTTATATACAACAGAATATGAAGCTCCTTCTCATTTTTACATATCACAGATTGGCCTTCTTATCTTGTGATGCAGGGAGTGTATGTATGTCAGAGCCTGGGAGGGAGGAGAGGGGAAGGAAAAAAAAAAAAAAAAGGAGAGGTGTGTCCCTTTTATCTTCCCCTGGTGTCTTTTGTGTGTGTCGGTTAAAGCCTCTACAGCCAGATACGGCTGGACACTGCGCGATGTAGGCTATGCAAGGACAGTTCAGCCGCATGCAGGCTAGTGATGGGATGCCATTTCAAACTCTCCCTGGCCTCTCCACGGTGAGAGATTCTGCGTCGTGCTGTACCCGTGGGCAGCAATTTTGCAGGTGGAAGCTTGTGACCCCAAGCGGCTGTACTGGCTTCATCCCGCATGAGCACGCAGCATCGAACCCATCTTCTCCAGAGGCACAAGCCTCATGCAATTTTGCTGCTGGTGTCTTTCTCGTGAGCCTTTCCTCTCCTTCTTAGATTGTTTCAGTGAAGGATATAGGACAGGCAGTGAGAATATGATTTCTGATGCTGTATCCTGCAGTACAGAGTGAGGGCCAGTCCGAGTCTTTTTTTCTACTTGTTTCCTTCCCGTTATTATAGTACTGATAGGTGATTGCCAGTCTCCATCAGAAATAACCCTCCTAATTCTATTTGAGGGGGGACTGTGTAGAGAAAATATACGGCAAGAACTTGTGAGATGCAGCCTGTCACTTCCAGGAGGTGAGAAATAAAAGGGCAGGTTGCTCTGCAATCTGCCACCAAGTTCGCTTGTGCGGGCTTTTGGAGTGAACGAGGGTGGGAGGTTTCCTATGGGGCTATTCGTGCATAAAGCAGCCAAGCGACGTTGAGCATCTGTTTCATTATTAAACCATTATCATTAGCTAATTTCTCAAAGCCCAGTCAGTGGAAGAAAGGAAGCGTCGTGCTTTTCGCTGTGTGTATACCTACAGGTTACTTCATTTTCTTTTTGGATATGATTAGTCTATTTGATGGTTGTTAGCTGAAAAACAGCAAAGTCATTAAAGGGCCATAGGTGCCCTCTGGAGCCACTTGCTGTATGTTGATAAAGGAAAATGGCAGTGTAATATAAAATATAATCTGATCACCACATCTAATTACAGACAAGAGTAAGCTGCTAAAGAATGGTTCTGTAAGAATATTATAATTGTGTTCATACAGCATTTCCAACTTGAAAGCTGTGAGCAAATATCGACTAATCCTCCCAACAGCCCCTGAGGGTGGGAAGGTAAATCTATTACTGTTTATTAAGAACTTGTTTCAATTAACTTTAACCACTGTTAAAATAACTATGAATTGCTGAAAAAATTAACAGCGCCTGCCTTGCAACAATTTTGAACATCTTAGATGTCCCAGTACTGAGCAGCATTTCTGGTATCTCAGATAGAAGGGCATCATTTGCCTGGAATTAATGTTTGGAAGCATCAGAAAAATGCCTATTACTTTTTATTTCCATTAATCTTTAATGTCTTATTAAATACTAAATATTCTTCTTTGGTAAATATTTAGTAAGCTCTCTGGGGCTTTGTAGAATGTATTGTTTTCAATAAACTTACACAGCACTGTATTATTATTATTATTATTATTATTACTATTATTGTAATTTGAGGAAATATTTTTCTGTGCAGCATAAAACTGCAGATGTTGGTAGTACTGTCTCTTTTTACAGCATAGAACCACTGTGATTTTGCTCCTTTAATTGGTAATGTTCTCTCCCAGCCCCAGGCTAGGGGACAGGGGTGGAAGTTACACATAAAATCATTAAGTGTAGCCTAGGCACCTGCAACGGACAAAATGGACAAAATGTTGTTTTGGCTACTTCTAGTTTGGGGTTCTAGACGATAGTGCTTGACGTTCATCATCTGGCTGACGACCCTTACAAATTTCCACTGATGTCAGGTTGTGCTTTGGATGCTCAAACTTTCTAGTAGAGGAGTGGCATTTTCTGTAAAAGGCTGGTCTTGGAAATACAGTAGTTTTAAACTTTTCCCTCATCTTAGAGACTGAAGAATCCATGTTTCCTTTTGTAATGTGTGTCTCAATAGCAGATCAAAGATGGGGAGTCATTCCATAATCTTTGCTTTGTTTTTTGTTGACTTTTTTTTTTTTTTGGCAGTGCTTGAAGCTTTATTCCAAATTTAGACCTAATGTATAGACCAAAAAAATTGAATATTCTGTTTGGAGGAGAAAATGGAACATTTTTATTAGTTGCATGAGAACTTGGCTTAGCTTAAGTCTGTTCAGGCTTCTGAGGATTTATGCCCTGGGCAATCTCTCTCAAAAAAGAAAAAGCCATTGTTTGGGGGCTTTTTTAATTATTTATGTATATTATCATGCATACTTACCATCTTTTTGGAACGATCCCCTCCATGCAGGAACACGCTGCAAAGCTTAGAGTGTGTACCATATTCTGCAGCTTTCTCCATGAATGTTTTCTGTGTCATTTTGTTATATAAAACTCCTGGATTTGACTCAAACTTAAATAGTTGTCAGGTGCTTGCAATAGATGGCTGAGTGTCTTGTGCCCCTTTTTTGCTCATGTATGCTGAATGAAAAGCTGCTGTTTGTCACTTGTTTGGCAGACTCTCAGTGCCCATACGCAGCTTGCATTAATGCTAATGGGAGCTGCATGCACACCAAAGAGCCAAAAGAGCCAGGTTCCTCCTTAATCTACACTATCAGATAGCGAATACCTTGTCATAGTACCCAAGGTGGCCTTTTGCTGCCCAGAAATTCAGTCTATCATGCCCCTATTGCTTAAACTGCACCTAGAAGCTAATCAGATTCCGCCTCTGTTCTGACAGGTGAAATATGGGGTAGTGTATGAAAGACAAAGCTTGAATGAGCAGTAACGATCGAGTAGGCAGGTGGTGCATGCAGAAGATCACTCTTCCATTGGCACTGGAAATCACTGGGTTCGGGTAAGCGCTGGGAAAACATCAGCCTGGTGTGGCTGACTGTTTTGAGTGGCCTTCCTTGTTGTTTGTTCCTCTTAGATGTAGCTTCTCACCCTTCTGCTTTTGTCTGTAGCTGATGTGCTGGGTACCTGGTACCTGCAGCAAACAATCTGTCTGGGGAGGCTTAATGAGAGAAGATCAAAGATGAAGGGTGACCAGGCAGCTGATTCTTCAGCAGCGCTGGGCTCCCCTGAACTCCTCTGGCTTTCGTTCTTCGTGATCTTTTCTGCTTTTCAAATACTCCCTTACATTATGTCTGATAGTTAAGAATTGCCTTTTCTTCTTCCATGTCTCACAATAAAATGCCAAAGGACTTGGGACTGGGTAGACGTTCTGCCAGAAGCTGCTTGGAAGCAGAGTCCACACTTCTCACCTGAGCGGTTCTCTTCCAGTTGTGTTTCCCCTACCAGTTTCCCTCTAAAACATGCCCTCCCTCCTCAATACAATGCAGTGTTTTGAAGTTTGGTCATTTTTGTACTTCACCTGGATTTCCTTTTTGTGACAATTACAGCCCTTAAGAGCAAATTGAAGTGATTGGACTTTTTGGTAGCTTTTATTTTCTATTACTTTGTCTTTGGAGGCATTGATTGAGACTCCCAGCTGAGACTCTAGGCACGCTTTGTGTGCTGCCTGCTCCTACTCTTTTCTTGTCCTGATGAGTTCTTGTTGCTCTGGAATGCCTGAGCAGCCCTACAGTTGCTTTTTCCTTAGCCAGAGTTGATTACAGCGATGTTGAGACAGGAGACTCTATTTTATTACCCCTCAGCCAGCCTGAGCCTAGTTCTCCCAGTGGAGCTGCCGACCTGCTTTGTATGGACTGGCTGGCAGAGACAGCAACTGTGGGTCTTCATCGATTGTCGTGCACCTTTTACAGATTAATCTCTGCTCTCTTCCTATGACATTATTTTGTAGCCATGTTGACAAGCTGCTTTGATAATAAGGAGTGGGTGTGTATTAACTGGGAAAATGCTTTGGCTCACCTTCGCTTATTGTATGAGACAATTAGGCAGCTGCCTCCCTCTTGTAACTGGGATCTGGGTGAATAAAGCCGATGGTTAACTATAGGTGGCAGCAGCTTTCTAATGATGTTATTATGTGTGCATGTTGTTCATTTTCTCCAAAGCGGAGGTGATGCTTCATTCAGACCTCAGCTCCTCTTCTTCTTTGTTTAGCTGGAGCTTTTTCACCCTAAGCTTTCATAGGAAAAAGCCTGGCTAGCTCGGCAGGTCATTACTACTCTGAGAATTTTGCATCTGCAGAACAGGACGTGCTCTAATTGTCACACTCTTTGATATTTATTAATTTGTAACTTACAACTATTTCCAGAACTACAATTCCAGAACTACAGTGTTTCAGAAGATTTCTGGCTTGGCCTGATTTCTGACTGCCTTCTCTGCTGTGTGCTCACAGGTTTTCTTGAACCTTGGTAGAGATGTATAGCTTCCTACACCGGCATCATACTGCTGTTGCATTCTCTGTAATCATCCCTTGAACCACCTTGCTGTGGCAGAGCAGCAGCCTCTAAGCTGCAACTGGCAGGCCCTTGGAGACCCATGTGCTACTTTGAGGGGCGGGAGGGCCTGTTAAAAGCAACTAAGAAAAATCAGTTATCTGTGGACTTAGGCTTGCTTATGAGGTTCAGCATCCTCGCCAGAAAATGCCTTCAGGGGTCTGTAAATTGCAAAAGGCTGAAAAACACTGAGTAATATACTGTAAAGAAAACCAAATCTGTGCACTAGGAATCACCGTTAAATCTGTCAGTATTAATGCTATATAGATAGGAACATTTTGGACAGCAAAGCACAAGCACTTCTCTTAACTGTGCTGTAATACATTGGTTTGTGAGAGTTGTGGCAAATGTGGTGATAGATGTTCTGCTGAAACAGAAGAAACATACGTCTCTCTTAAATCTCTTGAATTGAAACCCAAATTAGCTTCCAGTTTTATTTGCTAGATCAAAACTTTGCACTTGTCCTCACACCTGATCTTTTTTATGCTTGCTGTAGGCTGCTTCTCAGTCTGGTGGACAGGATTCCTGAGCAGTGTGGCAGTGATAGTGGAACAGGGACTGTAGCAGGACATTTTAAAGATCTCGTACCTGAAGCTACCTGAGGGCATTTTGAGAAAACTAAATACTTAGGAAATGCCAGTTTGTCAAAAGAGAATGATTTGCAGTACGGAAACTTTCACGGGAAGAGCATCCTGTTTCCAGGAAGGAATTTCAAGTAAAATTCAAGAAGCTCCCTTCCATGTTCAGTACTGTCACTTGAGATGTAAGAGATCAGGCTTCAGCTTCTTCCTCTCCGTGAGTAAGACCAGGGCTTGAACTTCATTTTTGCCATACTAGATGAGAGTCCTGGCTGATGACTTGGCAACTCTTAGATGGGGACTTTCTTGCTTGGTCTCTCTTGGAGCAAAAAGCCTCTTGGTTCCATTCAGACAGGGAATAGGAAATTGTATGAAATCCTAGAGTGGCATGGGATGAATAAACCATTGCCGCTCACCTGTAGACATGACATGTGTTGCTATCTGGACGTGTGTTGAGTTCTGTAGGCTTTCCTTCAGTATTCTGGCAGGTGAGCATATGCTTGTTCTGCACATTGCTTAGGCGAATTTCCCCATATGGACCTTGGTTTTAAATGCAGCTGTACAGCTTTTAGTATGCAGGATATCTGGTTAAAGCTAGTTTAGCTGTCATCTCTACATAGTACCAATTAGAGTACTGAGAAATTAAATCAAACCATTCTTGTACAACTGAGAGGGTTATGCTTCCCATTCCAATCACTCATCCTTGAGTCCCCAGTGATACTTTCCTATCCCTTTACTTCTCATGTTGCTTCTTTCACACTCCCCCCCCCACCTCCCCTGCCCCATGTTACCCATCTTAACTTCATCCTACAGTCAATTAAAAAAAGAAAAGTACTTGGTTTCCCAGGAGTTTGGTGTGTTCATGCAAAAGCCCTTTTAACATTAGTCTGTGAATGAAACCATCGGGTAGTATGTGTGTCTTTCTCGTCCTTATGCGTGTACACAGATGGCGGCTTTCCACCGACCAGGAAAAAGCAGCAGCCTGTCTGACCCATGATGCTTCCAATTGCTGCTGTTGCCTAATGAAATGCTTCAAAGCTGGAGGGATAATGTTTTGGTTTGTAGTCAAGGCTTAGAAAGCAGTGGTTGTGAATGAGACTGAGTTCATAAGCTAATACTTTTTGTCTACTGGTAGGAACTACAGAGCCCCAACACTGCTCATTTTTTCTTGCATTCCTTGTTCCCTATCTTTGTTTGTTTGCTATATGCTTTTGAGTGGAGACTGTAGTGGGACAGCGGATGAATGGAACCATTAAATTTTGCTGCAAATGATGGAATGAAAGTGCACATTATATTCATACCTGATGCATCATTCTCCCGCCTCTACCTTCCGGCCCATCACATTCCAGTCTATTTCAGAGATTTAGATGCATTTATGTCAGATCTCCCATCCCAGAATACAATCTACATCCAATTATCAACCCTTAGGGATACATTAGATGTAACTATTATATCTTCTCCTGTCAATAAAATTATAATCACGGAATGCACAGATGTCCTACTTTGGTTTCTAAAAGCATCATGGAAAAGAATGAGATGAGACGAAATGAAAGGGCTGTTATGCTGCATCTTACACATGCTTATATGCAGACGATTGCCAAAATCTCGAGCTGAGGTATGTATCTCCTCTCTCTGTCGGCTGCTGACAAATACGCGGCCCTGAACAAGCAAGTGCCTGCGTAAGACCTGACAAAATTAGATGCAAAGATGAATTAGGCTTTTTCCTCCATTGTGCCATGTCCAGGAGGACCACCAGGGCCTGAGTGACTTGTAGAGCTTCAGTCAGGACTGTCACATACAGGTTTTACAGGGCTGTCTACACAGAAATACTTGGTTAAGTGAAACCAAGTTAATGAAAGAGTTAAATTTCAGATATATTAGAGCTCACTAAATCCCTTCAGCACTCTCCTGGAGAAATAAATTGCTCTGAGTTCTCATTAGCTTGCTCAGACCCCTTTTACTTCTGGCTGAAAACATCTGTACAAGGGTTCCTTGTTAATGCACCTTAAACTTACACCTGTACTTAATTTGGCTTAACTTGCCTAAGTTTCCCTTAATTGCAGATACACCCTACATGAAACAAGCCATATTTAATGAGCTCAGCAGAGTCTGGAGAGCAGCAGTCACTCTTTATCAGATAGAAGTCCTGTTCTCCCTTTCAGGCAGGCATGGTTAGTTACCTGTGCTCACGAAACAATCATTGCTGATGGTAAAGAAAGAATTTCATCTCCTTAAGAAAACTGCACAGCACTTGAAATTAAAGGAGGAAGGGGAAAAAGAGAATTTATTCTGTGTGCAGATTATTCTGTAATAGTCTGCTCCAGTGTGGTTTTGCACCTTCATTTAAACTTTCTTGTATTGACTAGTGTCAGAGATGGAAGAGAAGGCTAGACCATCTCTCAGTGGTTCAGGAACACGGGAATTTCCATACTCTGAGCTAAGCTTCTGTGGCAGGGCTGCAGGCAGGGCTAACAGCGCCTTTTTCACCCAGCGCTGAAAACAGAATTTTATTTTCTAATACTTCTAACCCAAACATTTCAACAGCCAAAGATACTCATTCAAAATACTTGTATCTGGCAATTTCTATTTTAATTCTCAGTTTTTAAGCTGGAGCTCTTACCTGAGGGCCAGGGAAATGGGAAGATAAGGATGTCCTAAGGGTGTCCTAAACTGCAGAAATACCTGAAGGCACAATGACTTGCTTAAGGATTTGGTGATCACTACCAGTAAAGGGAGGACACATGGGCTGAGTTTTAAAAAACCAAAAAAGCAACCAAACACAAGGTTCTGTTTCCCTGGAAAGTAATTAAGGTTTATACACTCCTTGCACCCTCCAAGAGGAAAGCTTTCTTGTCCATGTATCAATTTAAGAGCTCATACCTTGCCACAACTGAAAGGAGGTGGTAACAGTTGCTCTACTGTGTAATATCCAGGGGAAATGTTTACCTACATTCAGAAACATACTGGGATATCGGTGGGATTTGTGCAGTAGCTTTTAGATAGGCTGAATGGAAGAGATGGGATTTTAGGAGGGATCAGGAGCGTAAATCTGGTGGTTAATGTTTTAGGAGCAGAGAGGTTAACGGGTAGTCAGATTTTCAATTCAGTTCTCCCATGGGATTATATCCACCAGAAATTTTGCTGAGAGATACCATGGTGAGCACCTGTAAAACTCAGACATCTATTTGATACAATCAACAAACTTGCAAGGATTGAACAGTACTAAATTTTTTGTTATCAGTAAACCAGGTGCAGGTTAGGACGGGACAAAGGAAGTTTTTAAATGAGGAGACTTCCATCTTTTTTTTTCCAAATTGCCCTGTTGCTGTACATCATTGCCATATTGAGGTGGAGGACGTTTCACTATCAAAAACTGTGTGCGTGTCCTTCCAATTATCACCGTTACAATCTTTCAAGGTACTGCTATTTCTAAAATCACCAGGGTTTCTGTAAGATGGAGATTAGTTGTATGTTTACTTAAAATTTCCTTGCAGAAATTGCTTTTCCATGTCTATGTATGCATGCATGTGCATGCATGTCTGCACACTAGTATATTATATAAAATAACTGGCTGCTCTGGAAGCATATGGTTATTTACCCTTTTTCCTTTCTGTGACTCTGATTTACAGTGTCCTGTGGGCTGTTTGTGCTTGAGTAGATGACTGCAATATAATTTCAGGAAGAAAACAAGTGAAACTTGGAAGCAGCAAAGCAGATCCGGTTGCAGGAGGATGGGTAACAAAGGAAATGTGCTGAAAAAATACTCTCCTGCTTTCTGCCTGTGGAGGGCTATATAATTTATAACTGTTCTCTGCAAAGTGTCTGAGGCAGTGCCAGGTGGTGGGGAGTTAAATTAACCCCTGTGGCGTGTAGTTATCGGCAGAGGCCAGACCTGTGGATCAATACCTCGGTGCAGTGAGTCACCATATCAACTGGGGAAAGGGAATCTGTAAGCTCCTTATTTCTCCATTCTTTTAATCGCAGGGCTGTGTCTGGCAGTGATGAAGATGGAGCAGACGCAAATGTCTGATGCTTGAAGCTCTTTGATTTCTGAGTTGATGGGGTGAAGCCAATGAAAAGCTGTGATAGACTCAGAGAGCTGATAGCGTATTGCCTTTTTCCAAATCTCCTCAGTCCCCATTCTCCTTTTGCTTCCCTCCTTCCCCACAGATCTGGTTACACTTAGTAGCTGCATGGTCTGTGCTTTGCTTGACCGACACAGATAATTTCTAGCATCACTAGTTAAGCCTATTTTTTATTATTATTAATAATAAAGGCTGTTTTAGTCTCGCTTAAATGGATTAGCCTTGCTCCTGCCTGCTTTTTGATTGTTTTTGCTGCTGGGGGTTCACTCTTCCAATGAGAGTTCTTGCAGATAGAGTTATTGCCAAGCTGGTCCGTCACTGAGGCATACCTAATATGGATCAGACCGGGGGCCAGTATAATTGGGTTTTCAGAGAGCTACGGCACCAGGAGAACGTGTCTCACTCCAAGAATTAGAATTTTCATTGTAGCTATGGAAGATACTTGCACAGCTGCCGAGTCAGCCGCCTCCATTCACGTGCCCTCAAAGCTTGTGGGCGCACCCATTTTCTGCATGCAGCCCCCTGAATTCACGCCTGTTGACAGCTGAGTCTTCATGCTTCCCTGAAGACCATGTGTATCTTCCAAATCTATTACCACCCCCTCCACCTCCCTCTTTTTTAAAAAAAAAAAAAAAAAAAATCAGTTACATTCTTCCCCGTTAATTTTTTCTAAACTCAGAGTTACCCATTAATTGCCCGTATAGAGTGCACTGGTAGATCACGTAACATGTCGTTCTTTCCTAGCTGCACCCACTCTCTAGAGGATTGGAAGATTGGCATCTGTAGCCATCACCTAACAGAAAAATAAACAGGATCAAACAACTGCAACGAGTTTCTTATAAAGCCAAGTGCAACATGCCCATCAAAACCACTCCCCTTCCTTCCTCTCACAATAAGTGAATTATTTTTGCCTTTTGAACGATGACAGGGATCAGTGGCCTTAAAACGAGTTGTCCCTCAGCTGAGACTTGAAGCAGTTAAAAGATAAGCTAGCCTTTTAGTTGAACACTGGTAGCTGTGGATAGGCACCTTGGGTGACTGGTTTCCATGATTAATGAAGGCTGAATTTACAGTGGCTACTCAGCTTAACAGCTGAGCTTCTGGCTGTTGTTCTAAATCTTCTCCTGTCCTTCAGCTTACGTTCTGACTTCTAACCTTGCTTTCTAGTTCAGTTCCTGCCCTTGTTCTGCATCCAGTTGCAGACATTGATCCTAACCACTGGGCATGACTGTTCATGCCCTGGTCTCTTTCTCTTAAAAATTCATCTGAGCCAGGACTGAGCTTTCCGGGTTTTCTACTGCTTTATTCTCAACCCATTGTCATCCTCTCCCAGCCGTGGAGAGTAAATACATATGTGCAGATTTCTGCATTGCTGTTCCTAGCATAGCCGGGGACATTCCTGCATAAAAATGGGAGGTATTATTTATGTCTGTGTGCTGACCGTGTTGTCCAAATTGGTTGTCCGTATCCGTCTTCTCCTCAGCTTCTTGCATATGGTGAATTCTTTATCCCTCAGCTCTCTTCCTTTTTTTTCATGTCTGAAGGCACTTTTTACTACTTACTTAATTCAGGTCAAATGAAAAATAGTCTTCCGCTGAATTAAGAATGTCTAGAGAGGGATTTTTCACCCCTTAGTTTTATGGGGAAAAACATTAGATAAGGCCTTCACTAGACAAATGCATGTTGGTTTTAGGTATTTTGATTGGAAAATGTCTGTATGAGCTTGAACAGAAATAACTAGTTTTCATTCTTACAACTTTGACTTCAGTGAAAGTTTGTTTATGGTCCCAAGACACTGGGTGAGGTTCACGTTAAAGACTCTCAGGGTGAGTTTGTAGGTCTTTGAGCTCTGATGACAACACCATGCTTCATCTCAGCTGTAACAGAAAAGTAACTGTGATTATAGGAATTGTGTCAGCCACAGGCGAAGGGTTAATGTTGCAGCAGAACTACATTAAAGACGTTTTCTTTGGCTCAGTGGTACTTGAGGAGGGATTGTAAACAAGCCACTGCAAGGAAGCCAGTGCAAAAACAGGTAGACAGTAGCTGATATTGTCTGGATCCTGCAGATGGGAAGTTGGTGGCTTTACTGCTGTACTTCTGACTTGGCATTCATTATGCTGTGTGCATCAGCACAAAGATTCTTGCAGAGGAGGAGCGACTGAGATTGAAAAGGTATTGATATGAAATAACGGGGAGCAGAATCAGGTACAGAAAAGGGGCAGGAAGGATCAGTGTTCCCTTTCTTCATCCCAGCATGACTTGTGTCTGGAGGACTGTCAGGAGAGTTTCCACAGACTGACTCCAACTGGCTAGGTGAGGTCACTGGGCTTTTGAAATATTTGAGGTAGTGGTTTTAAACGAGTGACTACCTCAACACAAACAGGAATAAAGCAATCTTGTATAGTCTTGGTCATACAGTGACCACTTTGTTCTGCCTTCACTGCTCACAGTGAAATGACTTGGCTTGTTAAATTGGAGACTTTGCATCTCTTCGTGGTCGTCTACCCCCATCTGAAGTCTGCCTGAGCCTGCATTGCAGATACTCTGTGCTTCTGCTCTTCCAGAACTGAATTTATATTTTCAGTTCTTTGAGTGAAAGTATTGAAGCTGTGGTGAACACAAATAGCTGGAATCAGAAAAATCTTTTGATTTAACCCTGACCCTGCCAGCATGTGATGCAATACAAGTGACTGAGGGGAAACTCCCTGCATCCCCGTTGGTGCAGAATGAACCAGCAGCTGGGAAGTTTGCTGAAACCAGATGCCTTGTGTTAGCAGTGCCATGGTTACAGTTGTATGCTGAAAGGAGTTTTAATTAGAGTGTATCTTTTCCCTTCTGGAAGAAGGTGACTAGCCAGGGATGGATTACACACAGATTTAGTTCTTGTGTTTTCAGATGTTTCTCTCTAATTGTTGTCTGGCTTTTTTCTTTATAAAAGTTCAATATGAAGTCACCGAGTTTGGGTTAAGACTGAATTATGTATTTCTTGGCAGTCCTGGTTTTCATTATTGACCAGAGAATTTTAAAAGATACATTACCCACGTCTGTGAGGATGCCTCAGAAGTGCATCTTGAGTAAATTGGCCACGGTATTTTTTTTTTTTTTATGCTGGATTTAGGATCATCTTTTGTTTGTGCACATTGTATATAAGCCTAAATGCTGGAGGGTTGGAAACAGACAAGATTGAATGGGTCAATTGTATGAATTGGCAAACACAAGATTTCCTCCTTCACACACTATGCTTCTCTGTTAAATGTTCTGCTGTAACAAAGAAAGATGAAATGTTTGGTCTGCGTGGTGTATGAAGGCTTTCTCAGAGGCTAAGCACTTGAAATAAGTAAATAAAGCAGAAGTTTCAAGTACAGACCTTACTTGTGAGGCAGAATGACGCTACACACACATCTAACACAAGCCTGCAAAAGCAAGGAAAAGAGAAGCTGAGTCCTTGTTACGTGGTTAAATAGTAGCTTTGCAATAGTGGCTCAGAGCCCTTTGCCATCACCATACTGGTGGATTTTACTGGAGGTGGGGTACAGTCACTGAATCCAACTGTTTCCAAACAGGTTTGGGGTTTTTTTCTTTCTCTGTAACAGGAGCAAAAAGGGGAAAACCCCATCTTTTATCAACTCTTTCACGCAAAGAAGAACTGCCTGAAAGTTTCAAACGTTGCTCTCGTTTTCCTCTCTTTCATCTGTCTGCCTTCCTGCTTCATACTTGATTTGCAGAGAGACAGGGTCAGTCAGACCCATCGCTTCCCCTCAAGAAATACTGGTATCTTTCTGTAGTGCAGAGGTGAACTTCTTGGGCAAGGGGAAACCTGTGGCCCCAGCTCTGCATAGCCATTTCTGTCTGTCAGCAAGCTCCAAGAGGAGGGCATTAGTCATACTTCTACCAGAAATACATGTTTTTTCCCTTGGGCACCTTGCCCTGATTCACCAGAACAGCTCCATATTGCCCTGACCTGCCTCAGAAGGACACCACCACACTTTGGAGCAAGGCCACAGTCTTGCTGACTATTTGGGAGCCAAGTTTCCCACTGCTGAAGTATAGCTGCCTCTCAAGAGGAACATAGCAGCTGGTTTATGACAACACTTTTCGACAAAACTACTTTTGCTAATGGTGAAGGGTTGTGTTTTGGCATAGTATTAATATTTCTTCCCAAATATGAAATGTAAGCGCAGCCTATATATCTCCTGGGTACTGATGAGAGAATAACTCACATGGACTAACTTTCTGCACTGAAGAACACTGGCAATGGGCTGTGAAATAAAGGCGGGTTTGGGGTTGTGCAGCTCAAAGTAATGTATTTCATAGTAGGATGTGTTGTGTTTCTGGGAGTTGCACAGCACTGCGTGGACCAAAGGTATATTCATGGATACATTGTGGGCAGCATCATACCATACACATCATGCACTGTTCTGTCTTCCCACCTGCAAATAAGCTTTTTTAGCCTTCGTGGCTTTGAGTATCTGGTAGTTTGAGATGACTTATCTGCAGTTGGCGTTGTTTTGTTGGCAGCCTACATCAGGCATCTTGTCAGAGAGCAGCTGTTCTTCTCTCCCCTCCCCATCCTGTCCCATCCCACTTGCATGTCAACTGCAGTGTACTGTTGTCTTATCAGTCATCTTTGAGAAGGGGTGGTTTGAATTATTTTCACCAGGAGCGTTGTGCCTGCTACAGTTTT
Organism: Burhinus oedicnemus; assembly: GCA_008921705.1. NCBI lineage: Eukaryota > Metazoa > Chordata > Aves > Charadriiformes > Burhinidae > Burhinus > Burhinus oedicnemus. The sequence continues at coordinate 193,405 of VFFE01005550.1, forward strand.
CAGGGAGAAAAATGTTCGTAATTCCCTCATAGATGGAAAAAGGTATTGCCTTCTCCCTTGCGATGTCCAGTAGCAGCAAGGCACTTCAGGTTATATTTTCTTACCCTTCCACCTCAGAGGCTGGCTGTCTGATTTGCTGAGTTGTGTAAAACGACAAGGTGATCACTATGTGCCTGCATTGTTCTCCTCTGACCGTGTTTCCATTCCTTGTGTTCTTCTAAGGATTGCATTTGCACACGGCTCAGCACGCATATTATTTCCTGCTTCCCGCAGATGTGAGCCCAGCAGAATAATATGTATGACCCAGGTGTCTGGGTACCCTGGTCACAGGACCTAGATGGGTGAGTTGTACGCTGGATGTCCCAAAATCTCACATTTTGACATAGCTGATCTGGTAATTTGTGAAACGCCCATGATTCCTGAGTCTGTGAGATGTGAGCTTTATGAGGTGATAGTGTTCACCAGAGAATAGCTTACAAAAGGATGAGAGCTTTCTCTGAGAGGAAACGTTGGAAAAGGAGCATGTGCAGTGTATTATCACACTCAGTAGGAACACAGATTTTCTGGAAATTTGAGCTAAGTGGAGCTAGAAGTCAGTTGTGTTAAGTCATCCGAACAGGGTTATGCCACCTGGTTGGGGATCTTATGACAAGCTGAGCCACGTGGATCTTTTTAACTCACCTCAAGAATCAGGACTTACACTTCAATAAATAACTTGCCAATTGCTCGATTTTGATTAAAGGTGTTTCTTTTGCCATCTTTGAGGTCAACAGGGGTGAGGAACAAAAAGATGTAAGATGGAGGGGCTTGGAGCAGTAGATTGAGTCAAACATAACATAGGTAGGTAGCGTGCAACATTTAGAAATCAGGGTGTGCTGAAGTCACAGACTGCAGCAGTCCCTCTACTGCCAGTTCGAGGCTTCTCTTGAACATACTGCCAAATAATCAGTTGGTGCCGGCAGATATCTTAGAGCCTGACTTGAGGGCTGAACATTGTGATGAGGCTGGTATGCATCATGCTGTCTGCTGATATGAAGACATTATGATGTAGAGTAGAGTGATCCCAATTACTCCTCCTCCCTTGCTGCCCTGCTTCTGAAATGAAAGGCTGCTGCTCTAACCCACAGTTCGCTCTGATTCTTCTCCATGTGGATTTCAGGGCATTCACATATAATTGCAACGTAAGGTTTTATCTCATGCCAGCCACCTGCGTTATCCCGCTCTTGTGAGCATCACCAGTGAAAACCAGCAGCTGGACCGTGATCTACACAAAACCTCGGCAGGTAGCGGCACTCCTGCCGCTCTGTTCAGGCGAGCCCAGGCAGCACACAGGCAGGAATGTCATCTGCCATCAGCATCTTCACTCTTGTTTCTTTTGATGCTGTTGATCATGGGGATACACAGCAACAATGAGTATCTCAGGAAAACCAGAAGTTTTTAGACAAGTTTTCAGTGGAATGATAGAGGTTTGACTCCGCTGGTGTTCAAATGGCTTGTCCCACTTCCTTGCATCTCAAGAGTTCCCTTGCTTTGTAATATGAGACAGCTGGGCTTGAAGTTAATACCAAGCTTTGGGGCTTTGAGGGCTTTTTCTTCCCCTGGCAAACTTGTGAGGAAAAATTCTTCAGAAATACTGCCCATTGGCTGTCACTTGGTAGAAACTGTAACAGTTGGTGATTGTGATAGCATTGGTTTGAAATTAGCAGGGAAACACAGGTTTAGCATATGGACATCTAAAATCTGTGGAGTGATGGTGGTGAGGAACATGAGATGTTCAACTAGCTTTTGAGTTGAGGGCTCAGAGTTCAGGTTTTACAGCATCAAGCTGTCTTGGAATTTGGCTGCAGTAAGCAGTTACTGCTTCAATAGAGAAATTTCCAGCTGATCTTTTTTCCTGCATTTTCTGGGCAGACTGCACTGAGTCAGCTCAGCCCAGTCCCCACTGTGCAGCGGCTGCAGCCAGTCTCACTCCATCACTTTTAATGAAACTGAGTCTCTCTGGTTTTCACTAATTTACTCATACGCAAGAGAAATGAGGAAGTATTTTCCTGTCTCTCTCCGATAATGAATGAGATATGAAAGAGCTTCATGGCCAGTAAGCACCCTGGAGGGACTTGAGTTTGTCAAAACGTGCAAGGCGTCTTCATCAAAGTAACAAAATGATTTTCTTTCCCCTTACTCTATGAAGTGAAAATTCACATGACAACAGCCAGAAACGTGCCCAGTTTTGCTTAGACAATGGAATTGTCTTTGAAAAACCAAATGTGTGGCAAAACTGATAACATCTTTTGCATCAGTATTTTTCAGAGGGGTATCGTGCAATAATAAATGGTTGCCTGAGGCAGACTTTAATGTGGGGTTTTTGCTGTAGTCTGGCTTGGTGTCTGCACTGTGAACCCCTGCTTGCACAATATAGTGTGTTGCTCTCGGAGCACAGCATGGGCAATAAACAAGTTTCCTTCAAGGGATGTGTCGAATTTTGTTTACCAAGAATTCCCATTTCTGTTTGCTGCCCTCCTCAAATGTACTTTGTATACATCAGAAGGACAGAGATAAGAGTTTACAGAAGATTAAACAGGCGTAAACACATTAAGAGAGACGGTAAGGGATGCAAATTGTTAAACAAAAATATTAAAGTCCACTTTAGATGTCTTCAGGGCTTTTCAGTACCCAAGCTTAATAAAATTAGCCAGCTTAGCTCCTGTGCTTAGCATTGCTATCAGAAGCAATCAATAGGAAATCCAGCCTTATATGGTATGGTTTTGGGATACAAATTGTAGGTTCTGCTCTGAAGTGGAGAACAACTCCCCAGGAATATTGTCAGCTGTGCAATTTCAACAAGGATAACTTGTCACAGTGGTCCTTAGTGCACTCCTGTACTTCAATCCTTTTTAGAATGCAGTCCCCTTTGAAAGGAAGAGTAAATAATTTGAACTATTACTTTAGTTTCATATGTAAAAACAGACGGTGCTTGTAGGAAATACAGACCTTGAAAAGTGAGCTGAATACTTTGTTAGTCCAAGGATTAAATGAGCTGGCCAAGAGAGAATTATTGCCCTACAAACCTCCACTGAAATCTGAAGGGGTACAAATATTTTTTGCTGTTTCATTTGAACATATGATTACTCAGTGGTGACAAATATTCACTGAATCTACTTTTTAAACAATATTGTATATTAATTGAATATTATGTCTGTAGCCTGCAGTTTGAGCATCACTCAGTAGTCCCCTCTCTTGTGCTCACCACTTCACTTTGATTTCAGCATTTCCTGGGCTCTTAAGCATTTGTCATGTATCAATTCCCATGGAGTTCCCAACTTTTCATCCCCCCAGGGAGCCTATGCATGTTTGACTGTGGTGGAAAAGGGTAATATCTTGGTTCTGAGGTCTTTTTGTTCTGGATGTGTGCTAGATACTGACTGGGTGTGATACTATTTCAGAGTTCTCAAATTTTTGTGATTTTATTGCTTGTATCAGGTAGAACTTGACATTCAGGAGCCTGTTGTGGTGCATGCTTTGCTCACTCAGGACAAGACACAGTTTCTGGTCCAAAGAGCTCATCTGTGCTCTAAGATGAAACTCATCAAGTGAATGCAACAAGAGAGCAGAGGAGAAAAATTGAAGACAATCATGACAGAAACACCTCAATGTGTCTTCTTGCATCTTTCACCAGTTCAAAATCCATTTTTTATATGACTAAACTATTGATAACATTCAACCCTGTTATCAAAGGAGAGTGTCTCCAATGCCTCCTTCTGTATGTGCAACAATTGTCATCACAGCAATTAGTGCCCTGCAGTCAGTGCCTTGTCCCTCTATAATGGAGCGTACAGCACAAGCTCTTCTGAGGAGAGCTGAGTAACATCAGGTAAGGTGAAGGAAGCTCCATTGCTCCTGCAATTTATTAGCTTTCATCTTAACCTAGCTTCATCCTAAAAAGCAGGTCTGAGGAAGCAGCTCCTTTGAGGCCATTTGGGCTTGTGTGCTGAGTTGTGGTTGTGCCAGCACATCTCCCTGGCCTACGGCCTCTGCGGGGGATGGCTGACAGCAGGAGGATCTATTGAAACAACCCCCCATCAGCACAGAACGATCACTGATGTTGCTGAAGGCAACTCTAAGGCACTCTAAGGAAGGACATGGGCTGGCACATACATATGACCTTCTTCTGGAAGGAGCCAAGCATGGCGGGGAGGCATTTGGCCTGCATTGGCAGCCACACTCTCCCTGGACACCCATGCCCTATCAGTACACATCAGCGGACTGAAGAGATTCACAGCTGGTGACCTTGAAGAAGTGATCTCTGAGGTTTTATTTCCCTCACAGCCAGATCCTGAGCAACAGACCTGTCACCTGCGATACCCGTTGCAAAGCCGTGTCCGTGTGAGTTTGAATTTCAGGTATTCCGGTGCTCTATACAACATCTCTAATTCATCGCTCCCTGTAAGGAAAAGTTTGCGCAGTTTCTGTGCCGAGTGAAGTTCTGTGTTAATCAGGAGCATGATGTATGTATCTCACCTAGATAGAGAGAAGTTCCTCCAGATAAATATTCGAGTCATTAAGAATGCATTACACAGAGCAGAAGCTCCAAACACAGTTTCCACTGCTGTGGGTCCTTTACCAGCAGAAAGAATGATTCTAAAAATCTATTTAAAATTAACAAAAAGAATCATTAAGCAGAGTAAGATTCTAAAAAATGCACTTTCAAGCTGGGAAACCACCTTATTTAGTATAATGAGCGAGCAGATCCTTGGGCCCTGAAGAGAAGCAAATTGAAACAAAATGGCTCCAGCACTGACTTGCATAATGATGGACTGAGCACGTGTCCTGGCATGTAATGATCCCGTCTTTCCCACGGGGCTTCAGAAAACAGCATTTATTGTGACAGAAGGCTCTGGCCAGGACACTGTTTCCATCAGGCAAAAGAAAAGGGCTGGTAACAGTATGAATATGGAGTGTCAGAAGAGGAGGAGAAAAGTTAGCAAAGTTTAAGGTCACCGGCGTTGGAGAGGAGAATAGTCATAATGCTCACAGAAATAGAGTGGGAGACAGGAAAAGGGGAATGGCTTAAGGGACAGCACATTTGGGAAGGAGGATGAGTTGGGGCAGTTAAGAGATGCTTCCAAAGAGCAGGCGGTTAACTGGGTTAAGAATGAATGGGCAGTCCCTGGTGGGATAACTAACCCTCACATGATCCCTTGCCAGTCCTAAAAGCTTCTTTCCATTTCCTCTTTCCAAAGCGACACAAGGATGTTTTGGGAGAGAAGGAACCGACCCGCCAAAAATGTAGTGGTGCGTCACTGATAGCAGCAGTGCACCCAGCAGGTGCGTGTGCTTGTACCAGCCCCACGCCCTTCTGCCCTTCCGGCGTAGTGAAGGGTTTCCTTAAGCGGGAGGAAGAGGAGGCCCATTTCATCCTTGGCCTTTCTGCTGAAATGTCAGCTACAGATAAGAGCGTGTTGAATGACCACATGAGACAAAGATAATGAGATGTGGATGCCATCTCCTGAGAACTGGACTGGATCTCTCAACTGCTATTTCTTATTTTCTGTGCTATTTCTTAGAAGTTACTGGGCAGCTGTGAAATGTAAATGGAGCAGTTGATCTCAGCTGACAGATGCTAGGATTCTCCTCTGCGCCCCACCTTCCCCGTGCCCCCACCCCCAAAGTCCTTGGAGGTCTTGCTCCATTTGTAAGTTCCGACTGCTACTTAGTCTGTTCTGGTTAAGTAGGTTTAGTGGGTCACTGTGCTGAATATTGCCCTGCAGCAAAATTGTTTGTCCACTTTGCAGGTACAGTCTGCAGAGTGGAAGATGCTTAATTAAGGACCCGCTTTGTGAGGGAGGCAGTGGGATTGCTTTTTCCAGAACATCAGTCAGCTGGCCCAAATGAAGTAACGGTGACAGCATAGGTAATTTAAAGCTAGATTACTACCCTTTACACTAACATCAGAAAAAGGGCAACTGTCCTCATCTGTGCTAGCTAAGAATTCAGGAAAAGCACAGGACTGATGTAGCAACTGCATGCATACTCATCAAAACTTGGTGGTCCCAGTGGAACGAGACTGTGCAGTCTGTTCTGCATGCAGCCTGCCTGCTGCCTGATCCGTCATCCATTCCCTTTCATCTATCATTGTGCATGGGAAGCAGGGAGGCTCTTCACTCCTCTGTCTGTGGCTTCTGTCATTTTTTTATTATTGCACACTGTCAAAATGTTGTCTCTCCCCACACCTTCCTTTTGCCTGTCTCCCTTTGGAATTTGTGCTGAAAGATGAAAGCAAAACCCTCTTTCTTGGCTGCTAAAAAGGCCGAAGGTTCATTCTGACATGTGCGTGGCCTGTGGAGACACAGAGATCACACTGGGGATGAAGAGCAGAATATTTGGGTGGAGAGAAGCCATCTGTTTCTCTGGCTAGAACGTAGCCTACATTCTCCTGGGCTCCGGGAGGTTTACTTACTGAAAGAGCACCTATCGTCTTGTTTACCTAAGCCTCCACTCTGCCACTTGAATGCATCTGTGATCCAGTCCAGCACAATATTACCAGGCAACACATCAGCCTCATCTGTGGATAAGGACACACAGATCCGCGTTTCATACTCCTGCAAATCTCCACTGACCGCAAGACTGTCCTGCCCCCTAGCTAAAGCCTTTCCTGGGAAGGCAGGCACACGTGTCTGTCCCTGCGTTTGCACTGCACGCAACATTTAGAGCCGGCTCTTTCCTTCCAGAGTCTCGTTTCCAAGGCAGAGTCCTTCAAAATCACTCAAAGAGGAGGAGGGGCTGTGGGAGCAGCCTGATGTTGGCATTCGGTGTCGGGCCCCTGGAAGAACCAACAGACTCTTTAACTGTCTGAGGGTAATGCTGGGAACTGCAAGGGAAACTGTGGTCTCTTGAAATATTGGTCTTTCCGGTAACTGTGCAAATTAACAAGATTTTGAGTGGGGACTTGTCTTCATCTCTGATCCAAAATGAGATTTGTGTGTCCCCTCACGTGTCACCATCCCTTCCACCCTGAGCACGAGCTGTGTTGATGAAGAACTTGTTAAGATATAAAATCTCTAATGTGACCTTTGAAATCTGGCCATGCTCCCTCTCTTCTTTTCTTTTTCTTTGTTTTTTTTTTTGACACTCTGCCTTGTTTGTATTTTCAGTAATTGTTAGAAAACTTGTGTTCCTCCATGTTTAAATATATTAAGGTTGGGCTGTGATGGAAGGGACTGAAATACCATTAGTGTCATACTGATGTTGCAAAGCACCTGAATGTTTTATCTTTTCAGTGCTCTTCTACCACCAGGAGCTTTGGTACTGGAGAGGGATATGTAACTGTGGCTTCATATTTAAGGATATTGCCAGAACTCACTATTCGGGATTCCTCATGCCTCTCCATCTGAACCACCATCCTAAGTCTGGTTGGATCCTGAGGTCCCCTCAGACATTCAGGTCTCTTTTCAAGAAAGCTGAGCTGTCAAAACCTGGCGCTCTGGTTGGATTTCAGCAAGTGCGGTTCTGACAGCATGCATCTCTCTGCAGTTTGAGCTGGATTCTCTCATCTTTGCTTCCCTTCTTAAACGTCTGTGTAATGGTGTTACGTCTGTTCCCTCACACATCAGGGACCACTGGAATTAAGGGTTTATAAATTGCTTTTTCTTTCAAGTCCTGACTGTATTCAGTGCTGTTCAGATTTTGTCATTTCAGTGTCTTTAGAAGGCCATTACATTTGTGGTTTGTTTTTTTTTGTAATAAGTTCTTAATTACTCCAGTACTGTTAGCATAAGTCACAGGAAGTATTGATGACCCAAAGATTTGCTGCAGCCTTAGGAAGAGAAAAACAACCCTGTTTTGTACCATCCCACCATATGGGTCCCAGCAGTTCAGCTACGGTGCAAACTGTTGGCACCCCACAGTGTGATCCCAGGGCAGCCACTGACCTGCTGCAAAGAGGATTGCTGGCAGCCAGCGTAGCAGGGCAGGATTAGAAGAGGAGGAGAGGATTATGTGAGTACAAGCTAAAGGTAATTGATAAGCAGCGAGAAAACGGAGTCAGCCTGAACTTGGAGGAAGGAGTGAGCAGTTCTAAAACAGGTGTTTTTCCTGTTTCCTTAGCAGGTATGGGACTTCAGTTATTCTGCAGTCACAGTCCTGGCTCCCATTTAAAGACAGGGAGATATTCTGTTTAATATCCTTGTTATTTGGGAAATCGAAGGTTTATCACTGTCCTTGAAAATAAGAATTAATGCAGTTGTTTCTATAGTGCCAATTAAATCCCCTATTTAATTCTGGGAGCCAGCTGGAGATGTTTGTGACTGAGACTTTAGATGTACTCATCTTAATGCATCTGTCTTATTTGCTGTTGGTGTTTTTCCTCCCTCCGGTGCCTTATATCCCCGGACAGCTGCTTCTGTGGATGTTAGCACTTTCTAATGCCCCACGTTCACGGCCTTCTGGGTCAATCCCTCTCTTTGATCTCAGACCAAAAACTTCATTTAGTTGTCTAAATATCATGAAGTCCAGGGTGGTCTCATCCTTACACATGGAAGCGAACAGTTCAGAACTGGTTTAAAACTGCCCAACTGAACAGAAGTTTAATGCTGGTTGTTAGAGGGTTAATGTTCCTTCTAGCAAATCATCTTTTGTGTGCGAGGCTAACAGTTAGTGATGAGAGTTGTTTGTTAGACTAAGATTTCTAGATGTTGTCTCACGCTTCATGTAAAGCTTGCTGTTCCACACAAGGCTTATGATGCAGTTGCCCTTGACCTGCATCGATAGTCTCATCGAGCTTTTAGGAAAGCCCTTGGCCAGTGATAGGGTAAGAAGAGCTACTAGGGTTTGGGTTTCTTCATTTAATGCAAATTTTGTTTTTTCCTGCTGTTGGAGCATCTTTTCCTGCTTCTTGCCGCAGCTGCGGGCCAGGTACAGGCGGGCGAAGGCCAGCATTCAGGGAGCAACATTAGATTCAAACCGAGGGCTCTGATTCATGATCAAGCTCGTCTGTGTCCACCAAACTGGAATAGCTTCTCCTATGTGTATTCTTATCCAGCATGAGGTAATTTGATTGATTTCACTTTCCAGTGAAAGAGGATTACTGGATTTGTGTTACCTTGCTTTGCTTTCCCCCTGATAACCACCACCCACAAAGCAGAACTCAATAGTTTACTGAATAGCTGCCCATACCACAGTACCTTGTGGTGAGTCTGTAATACCATATGTTTACAAATGTTAAAACTTCGCAATGACTGAATGATAATTTAGCAAATGAGGGTGATTTTTTTTCTTATTCCTTTCTTTCTAAGTTAATCTCTGTTTAAAACTTAGTGAGCCTTTTCTGACTGTAGCTTTGAAAAGCTTTGCAGACTTAGCCGACTGTTACTGTACTCAGAAGTATTGTTATGATGACAGCTAATTCCTTGAGCAATGCGATTTTCATCTGGCTGGTTGCTCTTCTTGCAGAGCTCCAAGGTGATCCGTAGCTGTGAGTGCAGAAGCCTGATCAGTCACGCTTTCTGAAAAACCCATCCAGGACTGTCTGGACAGAACCGAATGCCCTTTATTTAGCACTTTGCGTAGCAATAGGAAAAATGAATAAAGGAAAGCTAGTCTCGGCATGTTCTCTGGCAGTCAGTTAAGTCAGAGTAGCCAGCACTGTCAGCTCGCATCACGGAGCGGCAAGAAGTTAGCTCTCTTTAATCACTTTACTAGTGTTCAGGCTTCCACTTTTCACTTAGGCTTGACTTATTGGAGTACTTGTCAGCTGGCCTAGCTAGCTTGTCGTGTTATCTGTTGTGTCTCTGACCATTCTGTCTCCCTTGCACGAATGACAACTCTTTAATTAGGGTATTATAGGAGTATGGACCTGGCTGCAGGTCTCTGTTAGAAGCATCACCACCCATTCTTGAGATGAACAGCTACATTGTTTTATTTCCCAAGAGCTCATGTAACAGCAGTTTTTCCAATGAGACTTTTATTTTTCTTGATGAAAAATACAGTCTTTTCCTTTTTTTTTCTCTTTTATCCCCCCCCCAGCGCTGGGAGATCTGGTATTAAAATATTCATCTGTCTGTCTCATTTCTTAATATGCAATTTGTCAGGAAGTGAGTTTCCATTAAATTCCTGATAATTACCATACTTGGACTTTGATAGACATTTTTCTTTTTTGCAACAATATTTTTTTTCTTAGCTCATTATCTGCATGCAAGATCAGTCAGCTAAATTCCTGTCTATCAGACATCTCTATCTTGGCTCATTTTTAACCAGTTTGAGGTCCATAAGTATTGCAATGAATTACTGCAGTGGATCTCAGATTTTACATGGGTCACAGGTGAAATGAGTTGGGAAAACTCTGCCTAGAACATGCTAAATGCTTTCTCTTTCCATGCTATCTGTTTTGAAATGATACTTTTCCATGTTTTCTGTAGTAAAAAGGGGAGCAGGAATTCAGGCCAGGTCAGCAGTGGGGTGATATCTAGAGAGCCCTAATCCTTTAAAATAAGGTATTTAGTATTCAGTTCCCCTTCGGAAAGGACTGGCAGGACTTAAGGCAGCCTCTCTATGCACGTTATGCTTAGTTATAGCGAGGCTTATTGAGCTCATCACTATCACAGGCACTAGATTCAACTAATTTTTTTATTATTCATCACAATGTGCTCTTTGACTAAATTGAGTTTTCCATTGCTATTGCAGCTGCTTTCTCAAAAGAGCTGGTTATAAATGCACAGCCTCTTTTTCTGAACATACTGCTTAAGAAGCACATGGACATGGCTGTATTAACATAAAAATCTCTTCTTGCTTAGGTACTCATCCACTGGCCTTTCCTCCCGTGGGTGGCTGTTGTAAAAGAGCTCTTGGAAGTGCAAACACTGCTGCAAGTTCTCAAGTAGTTCTGTCCAGCAGCTTGTCAAAATGTCAGGGGGGAAGACAGCCGCAGCAAAAATCCAAGCCCTTACCCCAGATGACATCCATGGCAATGTCCAGTATGTTTTGCCCCAGGGTAATGCTAAAGTAAATTATATATTAAAAATTATTAAAAATTAGGTAGGGAAAGTAGCAAAGAGGTACCTAATCCTACTAAGCCATGGGCTAGAGGGAGCTTTCGGCCATGAGCAGGGAGTGAATCGATCACAGCTGGCCACAATGGGCCGTCCGGTCACATTAACTTCAAAGGGGTTCTCAGCAGCTATAGGTTCTCTCAGGCATACTAATACCATCCAGGAGCAGAGAGAGGAGGAAAGGACACTCAACGGGGGCAGACTGGGTTGCCCACTTGACAGTTAGTGAAAGGAGATTAAGGGAAAAGTAGGAGTTGTCATGGTTCTGCATAAATACATTCCTCCATGAAGGAGTGCGGAGACTCTGGGGTGCTCTCACAGCAAGGGAGGAACCGCAAACAGCAAATGACATGAAAAGCTCTTCTAAAATTCTTTTTCTTATCGGTTCTCACTCTGCGCATGTGCTTGGTGTCAGACACTGTGTAGCTCCCACCCAGAAACCAGGGCAGACAGGGAAATGGCATGTGAAGAGTGAGCCAGGCTCTGCGTGGCCTGCTTTACATCCCTTTGGTCTGGAGCACAGATGGAAGCATGAGCCAGCTCTTTGGACTTTCCTGGCCCCAAGCAGCATGGCTGTTGATGGGCCTCAGGTCCCCTATTTACAACTGATTTGAATTTTGTGCACTTCAAAGGTACTGCCTGCAAAAGATAATCCCTAGCCCATGACTTCTGGCAGTCTGATTTTAAAAGAGACAGAGCAAACTTTGAAAATAATACCAGTGGATTTTGTTCCTATCCCTCTTTCCCATACCCAAACCTTTCTTAAGAGAAAGAAAGCATATGGAAATCAATCTAGAAGTTGAATGTAAGCCGAAAACCAAAGAGTCACACCATGGCCTGACCAGAATTCCAGGACACCCCCTCCTTTGGGAGCCCTTGTTCTTCTGTATAGGCTACTTGGACAACAGGGCAAGGAGAAGAACGTAGGTTAACAGGGTTCGAGCGTTTGCTGTATCTTTGGATACAAATATTGGTGCAGGACAGTGGCTGAGGCCGTCGGACTTCTGGTTCAGGTAGGTGAGTCACTTAAAAGCCACGTGGCTGAAAGGTTAGCCAAGGATAAGAGCAAGCTGCTTTCACCGCTGAGGTGGCTGCAAGCCACCGCACGCAGGCGTAAGGTTGCAGGCAACTTGTAGGTGTGCTGCTGAGGGAGGTGGCTCACAGCTGCTAGCTAATCAACGTCAACGCTCTTCCCTTCTCTCCTTCAGAAGGGGACCCTGTCCTCATTTCTAAGCTGCTGCAAGCCGAGTGGCTGCTTTTAATAGAGTGTGCACAGAAGATGGTTGTAGGCAATTGAATTAGGGTTGCGTTATTAGTCCATCTGTGCAATATGCTCTGTTTATTGACAATCTGGTTAGAGTGGCTGGAGCTTGTTAAAGGTAAAGTGTTTCCTACTGTTGAATTTTGGGAGTTGTCCACCTGTTAAGAGAAGGCAGTGCTGGAGGAAGGGCTCTCTGTAGACTGAAAAGGGGCTCGATGTGAACTGTCTGGAAACTTCTCTGCTGTTTGTTCTGGGTTTCTGGAAGGGAGAAGGGCTGCATGGGAAAGGATCGTCAGATAGGAGGATTTCGTTCTGCAGTTCGTTGTGGTGTGCACGCTCCCACTCCATCCGCCTGCGGCAACGGGCAGCTGTTGGCATGTGGGATTGTATGCAGGGCTCCAGGGAGAGCTCTCTTGCTCACATTTCTAAAGGTTGCCCAGCAGAATCTGATCTGCAGCAACCATAAGCTGAAGTCAGTCTCTGAATGTCATTCTGTCCATGAGGTATCTTTGTGAATGAAAGTGGTGTGCATCAGAGGAGAGAAGCCAGTGCTGTGTTGTTGGTTCGGGAAGGTGTGGCATGACGTTTTGCAGCAGGTTTTACATGCATGTGTCAAGCTCTTGCCTTTAACAGTAGTCTTGCTGTGGTATTTGAGATAGAAAGCTTATCTTTTAAGATGATCACTAAGAGAGTAGGGAACAAATACAGCAATTGCTTATGCAACAAGTACAGTGCTTTTTGAAGACAGCAGGTGCATACTGTTGCCTGGGGAATAGAAAAATGGCCAGAATCATAACTCTTTACCAAAACCATGATGTTCATTCAGGCTTATGGTTTCCCTGGGATCCCTTATTTCAGAGTTTGGCTGTCAGTGCACTCCCATTCTGGTCACCAGCATACCAGAGCTAACTGTAGTGGTCCAGTCACATGGCTTGTAACTAATCTTGATGGGTCTTTTTCAGTATTGGGTCCAAATAAGCGAGCTCGATTGTTCCATATTACAAGACAACACAAAATGTCTTTGGTATGTGTATCTGTTTATAGATTCACAGTGAAAACCCCACGCAGAGAAGCAGCAGTGATGATTAAAGAGGATGTGGGAGTGACTTAGGAGAATAGACATTGAAAAGCTGAACAGGTGTAACTTGACTACAAAGCAATTTGTAAGACATGCTACAACTGTATTTAGAGCTTGAAAGTAACAGGAAGAGGGATAATTGTTTAGGATGATCTAACGGGGAATCAATTTAAGCAAAGGATCAAGTATCAGAATTCTTTGCGATAGGGATATATAAAGTCTTCATTGTGTACAAAAAGAGCCTCTATCACTTTCTTTGTACAAAACAGAAAGTACTCTTAATGTATGGAACAACACTGCATAACACAAGAGGTGTGTTTAACCCATATAAGATGTATATAGGGTTCTTATTGTGGCTAAATATTTTCAAAAGAACCAGAAGGAGCTAAACAACAAACTCTTTGTGGTGGGTTGACCCTGGCTGGACGCCAAGTGCCCACCAAAGCCACTCTATCACTCCCCGCCTCAGCTGGACAGAGGAGAGAAAATATAATGAAAGGCTCATGGGTTGAGATAAGGATAGGGAGAGATCATTCACCAATTACTAAAACCCAAAACAGACTGAACTTGGGGAAAATGAATCTAATTTATTACCAATCAAATCAGAGTAGGATAATGAGAAATAAAAACTAAATCTTAAAACACCTTCCCCCCATCCCTCCCTTCTTCCCAGGCTTAGCTTTACTCTCTAATTCTCTACCTCCTTCCCCCAAGTAGCGCAGGGGAATGGGGAATGGAGGTTGTGGTCACAGAATCACAGAATCACCGTTGTTGGAAGGGACCTGTGGAGATCATCTAGTCCAACCCCCCCTGCCAGAGCAGGTTCACCTAGAGCAGGTTGCACAGGATGGTGTCCAGGCGGGTTTTGAATGTCTCCAGAGTCGGAGACCCCACCACCTCTTTGGGCAGCCTGTTCCAGTGCTTGGCCACCCTCAAAGGAAGGAAGTTCCTCCTCATGTTTAGATGGAACTTCCTATGTTCAAGTTTGTGCCCATTACTTCTTGTCCTGTCCCTGGGCACCACTGAAAAAAGACTGGTCCCATCCTCCCGGCACCCTCCCTTTAAGTATTTATAAGCATCGATGAGATCCCCCCTCAGTCTTCTGCGGACTAAAAAGACCCAAGTCCCTCAGCCTTTCCTCATAAGAAATCATCTTTGTAGCCCTCTGCTGTACCCTCTCCAGCAGTTCCCTGTCCTTCCTGAAGCAGGGAGCCCAGACCTGGACACTACTCCAAGTGCGGCCTCACCAGGGCAGAGTAGAGGGCGAGGATAACCTCCCGCAACCTGCTTGCCACACACCTCTTGATGCACCCCAGGATGCCATTGGCCTTCTTGGCCACAAGGGCACATTGCTGGCTCATGGTCATCCTGGTGTCCACCAGGACACCCAGGTCCCTTTCCACAGAGCTGCTTTCCAGCAGGTCAGCCCCTAACCTGTACTGGTGCGTGGGGTTATTCCTCCCCAGGTGTAGGACCCTACGCTTGCCCTTGTTGAACTTCATGAGGTTTCTCTCTGCCCAACTCTCCAGCCTGTCCAGGTCATGCTGAATGGCAGCACAGCCTTGCGGTGTGTCAGCCATCCCTCCCAGTTTTGTGTCATCAGCAAACTTGTTGATGGTCCACTCTATCCCTTCATCCAGGTCATTGATGAATATGTTGAACAGGACAACAGTTCGTCAGTTCATGACACGTTTCTGCCACTCCTTCCTCCTCAGGGAGAGGACTCCTCTCACTCTTCCCCTGCTCCAGCCTGGGGTCCCTCCCATGGGCGACAGTCCTCCACAAAGTTCTCCAACGTGAGTCCTTCCCACAGGCTGCAGTTCTTCACTAACTGCTTCAGCGTGGGTCCTTACCTCAGGGTGCAGTCCTTAAGGAACAGACTGCTCCAGTGTGAGTCCCCTGTGGGGTCACAAGTCCTGCCAGCAAACCTGCTCCACCGTAGGCTGCTCTCTCAATGGGGCTACAGGTCCTGCTAGGAGCCTGCTCCAGCACAGGCTTCCCACAGGGTCACAGCCTCTTTCAGGCATCCACTGGCATGGGATCCTCCACAGGCTGCAGGTGGCTATCTGCTCCACCGTTAACCTCCATGGGCCATGGTCTTCGCCATGGGCTGCAGGGGAATCTCTGCTCCAGCACCTGGAGCACCTCCTCCCCCTCCTTCTTCACTGACCTTGATGTCTGCAGAGTTGTTGCTCTCACATATTCTCAATCCTCTGTTCTGGCTGCTATTGTGCAGCAGTTTTTCCGTCTTCTTAAATACGTTCTCACAGAGGTGCTACCACCATCACTCAGCCTTGGCCAGCAGCGGGTCCGT
Source organism: Burhinus oedicnemus (assembly GCA_008921705.1). Taxonomy (NCBI): domain Eukaryota; kingdom Metazoa; phylum Chordata; class Aves; order Charadriiformes; family Burhinidae; genus Burhinus; species Burhinus oedicnemus. The sequence goes on from VFFE01005550.1 coordinate 209,097, forward strand.
CTTGAAGCCAGCTGGCATTGGCTCTGTCAGACACAGGGGAAGCTTCTAGCAGTTTCTTACAGAAGCCACCGCTGTAGTCCCCCTGCTACCAAAACCTTGCCACGCAAGCCCAATAAGCTTTTACTGAAAGTCAGTACACAACTTGGAAAAGTCAGAATTTTAAGCAATATCATTTGTACTGCCATGAAGGTTGACATGAACCTGGCAATGCTTATCTTCAGTTACCTGACAGTGGCCTGAAGCAACATAGTATGAAAAGTGGAGGAGAACAGTAAGGGTGCATAAAAATCTGCTGTTCTTAAGACCATACGCATTACCATAGCGTGCCAGTCCTGCACGGGAGCATCTCTCTTCACTGAGAGCTGTGAGACTGCAAAAGTCAGTCCATATGAAAATGAGCAACACAATTTAGAGGCAGTCTGCATTTCTAGAGATCAAACCTTGAAAACCAAGGATCACATAAAATGTCTGCATCATGTATTCATTCTCTTCATCTGGAAGAAGGAAAAGTTTAATAACTGAGAGCTAGACTAGGGAATCCAATCCATCCAGTTACTACAGAGAGAGAAGACTGTGGAATATCAATGCACTTTGAAATCAGTATCCTGATAGACCCTGGTGTATTTGTGATGATTTGCAAGTAACCTGACAGTGCATGAAATAATTGTCTTTGTAGGTATGAAACAACATTGATATCGACTTTGAAATTTAAATGAAAGAAATACAGTAGAATCTTTTTAGATGCATAACCTTGGTGCCTTGACTTATTTTTTCTTTATAATAGGTTAATTACTTGAACAGGTATTAGTTAAAGAGGTTTCTATTTTATTATAAAGCAGAAACAACCGTGTAAGGATCTGTGTTCTTGAACAGTTGCAGTATATTGCTTCCCACCCTGTATATAAATATGACCCAAAACAAAGTGATTTAATTGTCTGGGAGTAAATAATTGTTGTTCAGGAAATGCTTTGTTTGACCTGTCCTGTCGCCACTGTGAAATGCAAATCACAAAGCAAATAGCAATGTAGTCTCATTTGTTTGTGTGCTGTGTGCAGTACACACAGCAAATGCACAAGCAGCAGCTTTGGTAGCCGGTTAGAAAGCTCCACTGGTGTCCAATGTCGTCAATGCAATTTCTTAGCAACAAATGGTTGTATTTGAGCAGGAGCTTGCGTTGAATAGTTTTGTCCTTTTCAACATCTGGGGTTTGCTGTTCTATGGCATCTGCAGATGAATAGGGAGTTATTCAATATTAATAGGTTTATTTTATCAGGTGAAGTGTTTATTAAACAGAGTTCCCTAGTGTATGATAAAATCTTTATTCGAAGCTATGAAGTAGTGATAGAATTTGATGATCCTTCTAATGCATTTGGTACAAAACCATTTTACATTTCCAACAAAGACCATTGCTGCCCTAATTACAAAAAATAGTAGAATTTAATCTTGTCTAGTCTCAATATCAGCATTTGCTTTATCAGTCTTGTCAGGTGGCATTTGGTTGGGGGGGGCATTCAATTTCATGCCATTTTAAGCAATTTCACTGGCAAAGCACATAGATTCACAATGTGTTTAAATGGAAAATGGAAATTCTCGGTAAAAACTTGTTAAAATCTCATTTGAGTTAGCTTATAGTCCTCTGTGGGACATGAGTCTGTGTATAATCCTAGCCCTTTCTGTAGCAGCGTCCTTCAACAGTCTTCTCCAAGTAGCTTTGTGGAAGAACATTGGGTTTAGTTTTACATTCAGCTCCCAAGTTCCTCATTTGATAATGGAAGTAAATTCACGTTGTAAATACAGAGAATTGAGAACGTCTAAGCAAACCTGGCTGCAGGTGAGCTGTAGCTGTTAGCCAGAGCTCATGAGCAATGCACTATATTGTAGGTAGTTTAAAATCTGTTATTTTCTAGAAATCCAACACAACAGGGCCACAGTTGGTGTCATTTTTGGTGGCGGGGGGAGGACTGATTGCATTGCCTTCTGTGGCTTTACCTGGGTCAGGATGTGCACAGAATCCTAGTGCTGTCCAGGGAAAACATTTTCAAGTCCTGACAGCAGTATATGTGTGAGCACATGTGCAATGAAATAAATGGGCTCTTCTGCTATAAAATGTGGTAGGTTCCCGCTAGAGGAATGTGCTCTGGTAGGAGATTGAGCAGTACAGAGAGGCTTTTCTCATACGATCCCAAATTTCCAGGTAATCTGCATGCTTTCCTTTTGTTCTTAAAATGGCTTGACCACAGCTGTGGCGAGCGTGCTGCACTGCTGGTATTGTCCGTGATGCAGATGTGAGCAGTGCACGTGAGCCGTGGAGGAGTATTTGCTTACCAGCATTTCTTACGTTCCCTCCCTTCCTTCTGTTTCTTTCCCCACCTGCAGCACAGGGGAATAAATCAGTAATAAGTGAGAAAATACTGCTTGGGTTTATTGTTTAATTCCCTCAGTGCTTGATTTCTAGAGAATATAGGTTGAGTTTAAAGCAGTCCCTAAGCAACAACCTGGCTATAATTCATGCTTCCTTATCTTACCAAGATGTAGGAAGCCCTAGGTCTTCACAGAGATGAGTCTTTCTGAGATTAAGAATATAGCCTCATTGCTCTTAAGTGTGCTCAGGATGTTTTGTCATCCTGGACAATATTCACCTCTTGATAATGGTAACCTGACTTCCAGAAAAATCACATTTGGCCTGACGTCGGTCTTTTGGCCAGTTTTTTTCAGAAGTTGTTAACGTGAGGGCAATATCCAGCTCCCACTGAGAATCTGGCTATTTCTCTTTAGTGCCTCCATGTGAAATAAAATATTTTGAAAATCTGGCTCCAGCCTGTGCTTGAGGAGCAGGCAGAACATACCTCTGAGATTCCTTTTCAGACATCTCATTCCATGTCTTACTGCAGAAGTCACTGAAATGAGGAGAGGCAGGAATGCAGCTGGTAATTTGTGCTAGCCAGTCTTTTTAGCACTCTGGACTTGGAAAGCACCATCTCAATTTGGTAATACTAACAGCTAAGCCTGGTTTCATTACTGCTTGCACAGACTTTTGTGTGAAAGAGATCAGAAAAAAGCTGGAATCGTAACTAAGAAGCAGAAAAGGAAGTCAGAGCAGGAAATGGGCATGTCGTGTCCCATAATTTGACAGTGCATCTTAGTCCTCCATTGTGGTAAACTTCATATTCTATTTCTGTTTATCCATCCTTTTCTCCGAGGCTGCGAACTCAGAATAGCTTTGCTTGTGATATCCCCATCTGTCCCAGCTGTGTGCTATTTCTGAGCGGATGATGCCATTTGCAGCATGTTGCCATACTGTGTAACTTTTGCAACGGGCAAATATCCACCAAAGGCTGTGTGGGCAACACCAAAATTTATTACCCTGGTGACCCTGCTCAGCCCTCCAGGGGCTGAAGGTTAGTGCACTAATTTATGGTATCAATCTGCCTTCTGCTGTGGTACTGTTTCAAAGTACTTTCTGCATTTCAGGGAACGTCTTGAGTTCAGTACATTTAAATCACTTTTATATGATTTTAGGCTCAATAAGGTAAATTTGTTGCCAATATAAAATGTCTTCAGGTATTTCGGGAAGAAGGGTTTGTTTGAGGTGGTGTTCATTATGGGAAGATTAATGGGGCCACTGATCCCATTAAATTGTTGTTGACCCTTAACTTCCTATATCAGGTCAGGCATCCCTACTTTTAGCTTCAGGACAAGTTTACCCAGTGAACAAATTCTCATCTTGTATAATATCTTTCTTCAGAGAAGTTCCATTCATCTTTAGCATCTGGTTTTAGTAGGGTCTCTGCTTTATATCCAGTCCCACATCTGTGTAATTTGAGCTACAGAGGCAGGTTAAACAACTTGGGCAGTGTCCCATGACACATCCTGGTGTCTCCCCAGTACTGTAATATAACTGTAAAGAGATCTGTGCTTGTGGAGTCATAGATAATATCTCTTTCAAACTGAATCTGTCTTGGGTCATGGCTTTTCTAGTTCATCTGTACATCTAGAGACATATATGAGATGTTTCGCAGAGCACTTCAAAACAACTCAGCCTGCCTCCATGAAAGACAGACCCAAGGAGAGTTACCATTTCTCTAGAAATGCTCGTGTTGTGGAAGCACCCGATCTCAAGGTGAGTTGGTAGCTTGCATGGAGGTGCAACTTACTTCAGCCAACAGTAAAAATGGGTTACGCTGTGTTTGTTGCAGTCAAAGCTGCTGTGCTGGTATTGGTGTCTTAAGCTGCAGTGACAGAATCGGGAATATAAGCCCTTACATGTGCGGTTCTGGCAACAGGGACGTATTTCTGTTCAGGTGTTATCATAATAACAGAGCTGCGTGTTTTTCAGTGATGCATTTCTTCACCTTTCTGGTTTCTCTGTCCTCCTGCGACAGAGCCTGCCTGTCTTCCCTTATGAGAGAAGCTTTTCAGGAAGGACTTCTTCCGACAGCTGAGAAGAGTGCTGGGTGCTGCAACCGTTCCATGTCAATCAGGGTAGCTTTTTGTCAGGTGTCTGCTGTCCCCACAGGCGGTTTTTCAGTCTGTCTGTTCATCAGCATGGCAGCCAGAGCTGTGGTGAAAGGGACAGTGCAGCTGTGCTTCTCCATGGCTGGTTATAACATTCCCAGCGTAGGGTATGGTCTCTTGTTGTCTCTGCCACATTGGAGAGAGTATCAAAATTTGGAGGGAAGGAGGAGGTGAGTGAGGAAATAAATAGACTTTTTTCTTCTTAAAGCTTTATGACAATTTGTCTTTAATCTCCAGACAGACTGTACCCTTCCTTGACAATTTGTGCATCTTCAAGAACTGGTGGGCATCAGGTGCTGAGCCTGGTTCAGAATGGGAATCTGAGCTATCTCCTCTCCCGCCTCCCTGAAGGTGCAGTAGGTTTCCTACACTGTCCTGCCCAAGGCTGAGGTGCAATCCTACAAAAGCCAGCGCTATATGACAGCCAGGGTTCAACATACCACCTCACAGCCCACTTCTCTGGTTCTGTAAATAAAAGCAAAGGATGTCTTCATTCACATTTCCCCGTATATTTGTAACCCCTTTACCAGACATTTTGTGCGTACCATCTGTGTGCCCTACCAGCGTGCTGTGTCCCCCGATGCTCTCGTCTGCGCGCCCCGAAGGCAGGCAGCACTCTGCTTGTGCTCAACAGCTCATGCTGTCTTCTGTGCTCGGTGGCTTGCTGAATTGCTGCTGTCCCATCGCGCGAGGTGCCTTCTGTCTTGACTCTCTTGTCAGAGTGGAACATTACCTGCTATGTGGGAACCATTGCCACCCTCATCTGGCTGTTGGGGCTCATCTTTTGCCATGCTATTTACAATTCTAAAGGCCCAGAATTTCTTATAAACTCTTTTTCTAATAAATGAATCTCTAAATACATGTTTTCTAGCAGGCCTTTTTTATTAAGGAATGTTATTTATATACAAACATACAGTAAAAACGTGAGAAAGATGTACCTTGCTGAAAGCGTACTGACTGGAACTTAAAAGGCTTTTTTAAGCCTCTATTTTAGTCTCTGCATGCTTTTTATCTCTTGCACTACAGAGAACAATTTCCTCTGATGCCCTCTGCTTTGAGGAAGTTCTGTAATTTAACTTCTGGTTTCCAACATCCTCCTGTGTCTTTTATCTCATGTCTCATAGTTTTAAAGAATTTCGTTAGCCACTTAAAGGACATTGCTTTAGCTAGAATCTACCATACTCTGTAAAGCCTTTTAAAAATCTTTTAAAGCCTAGTATTTCTTATGCTGGCTCTTATAAGGGCTGTATTTGGCACTTGAACCAAAAATACTGGTCTTGCTAAAGTCTGCATCTTCCCTACAACTCTTTGAATGAAAAGTATTTGCAGGGTTTCCAGGTTCCACCCAGGTCTCTTTTCTGAGCACCTTCACAGCTCCTTCACTCACACCCACAGGTCTGGACCTCCCTCTCCTGCCCATCCTCTCCAGGGACCTCTTGCTGCGCACCCTGTGCCCTGATCCCTTTGGAGTCCGAGCAAAAAGGAGAAGATGGTCCCAGCTAGGGGCTTGTTCTTCACGTTGTCTGGGTTTCTTCTGCCTCATAGCTGGAATCGCCACCTCCAAAGCAAGTGCAGTTACAGGACCAAATTTTCCAAGTGTCCTTGTTCTAAATTTAGGATCTTGTGTTCCTGTGTAACTTCTTGGAACAGCTCGTCTTCTCCAGAAGCTATGCTTTCGCTAATACTGCTTAACTGCAGATTAATAATGATCTTCTAGCCGCCATGCTTCTTATTATTAAATATTTATATTGTGGTAGCACACAAAGGCTGTAATTGGGGTCTAATTGTGCTGATTTATTCAGACCAGTTCTGAGACCTTTGCTACCACTAACTCTGCAGCTAGCAACCCTCCTACGTGTCCTTGTCCTTCGCTGTCATTTTCCTTGGTCAGGTCAGCACATGAAACCGATCCCTGATTCCCTGGTGTGGAAACTGAACGGCCGAAAACTGCAGTGCGCTGACAGCTCTGTGCGCTTGTTCTCGCTTCATCCCTTCTTTGATTTATTCTTGGATTTTTCAAAAAGAAGGGGACAGGGCAGCCTGCCTTCTGAATTCCTCTGCAAATTTTTGCCCTCGTCAGTGTATCTTTTATATGTCTGCTGATTATGAAGATCGTGAGACGGCCCAGGTGAGCAACTGCCTTCTTCCCTCACACACGTAATGCAAATTGCTTCTCAGCTCAAACTCCATAGCTCAGCTGCTGCCGATGCCTTATACATGTTGAAGAATCTTAATATCTTTCCCATTTCTTAAAAATTAATCTCCTTTAATCCTGGTAGCACTGTAAGGTTCAAAGATGTTTTACATTATGTACAGGTAGGATTATGGCTTATTCGTTAGTAGAAGGGAAAGATTGATTTTTTTTCATTGCATCCCTGGTAGTTTTTTCTTTGCCGAAATCCCAGTTGATGCTTTTTTTCTCTGCTCAGCCTGACTCTGCAGAAGGTGAAGATAAAACCCTCAATATGAAAAGTAAATGCCACAAGTCCTGTTGAAAGCAGCAAACTAGCACCGCTCTTTCTGTGACAGAGATGTAGTATTGTGAATTAAGTTGTGCAAGATGATCTGCCCTTACACCCTCTCCTGTTAGCCACTGTGTTATCATCTTCAGTTTTCATTGTTTTAATGGTTGCTCTGGTCTGGAACGAAGAGAGTTTCAGATCCACAGCAAGGCCCAAGCTTGTCAATAAATATCCCCTTCCTGCTTCAGGATTTCCTTAAAATCTTAGGTCCAGTTGTCAACACAAATCTGTCATATCTTAGGCAGCAAATGGCTCTAAGGCAAAGCAGAAGAAATTCTCAGCTTGAAGTGCCCCCAAACCCTTCTTATAGCGATAGGGACACTGCAAGATGTGCTTCGCCTAGTCTCCCAGGGTGATTGAAAATGGAGCTTTGTTGACAAGCCGTAGACCAGTTGTTTATTTTAAGAAAGTGGGACAGAATACATTGGTGTGTTACACAGCAAAGTCATCTAGCAGAAGTAATGAAGGCAATTCTGAAATAACACAGTTGTTTTTAACTTTGCCTTTTTTTTTCTTTCTTTTTTTGTCTTCATCATAGCTGGACATGTTTATTAGGACTGTGCTGAAAGTTGGAATCTTTTGTCCTTGTCCTCATGTTTTGTAAGCACTAGACAGCACAAAAGACAAGTGAGCTTTGAAGTAACAGGTCCTTATAGGTCCAGTGATTTCTTTTGCACAAGCATGTAACTTATTGTACAACTCTATTTCTGTATATCAGAGAAGTCTTCAGGGCTAAAAGTCGTTTGACTCCCAATCACAGCTCAGTTAAGTCCTGTTTGTAGAATATGATTGCTAAGACATGAGATGGGACCAAGAGTTTTAAGAATTGAGGGGGTTCTGTCTAGATTCTAAAGTGGATGTAAACTATTGATGTAAGGAGAACACAGAGCAGAATCTGGATGCTTCAAAATTTGGAAAAGGCACAAATAGGAAGCCTGATGCAACAATGAAGATCTCCAGAATTTACACAATTAGTATGGTAAATGGGGAATATGAGCACGAGAAAAGAGTAAGCAGTACAAAAATAACCCTTTCAGCAGTTCAGTCTGGGAAGACTTCTGGCGTGATTCAGTGACTGGTGATTAATAAATGAAGATCCAGAGAAAGAAATGAAATCTAAAAAACCCCAAAACAAACAGCAAACAACCAGTAAATAAATTAGGAAAACTATATGGCCGTGCAGAAGAGCATAATGACAGACTCAGATGCCTGGGATGAAGTTTCCCCATCTAGAATGAGGATTTAATGAAATCTCCGTTGTCACCAGAAACTGAGTTTGAAAATGGGGTGTACTAAGATTAGGACATGGTCATAGAGGTCTCCGCTATTCTGAGTCTCGTTTTATGCAGCATCTGGAGTTCACAAAATCAGTCTGTGTAACACAAAAGCATCTGCAGAATGAGGTGGAGGTTGTGTCTGGGCTGAGCAGGAGTACTTGTGGCTTGTGTGCTGGATGCCTCCAAATAGCTCTGCCTAGTGCTGTGCGTGATCCAAGTGTTGTAAAACTTAGTTCCTGGTATCTTGTTTTTAGCCTGACTCTGCTAGAATGCCCCACAAAGCCACTATTGACACCGATGCCAGCCCAACATTTAAGTTTACAAGAAGGAGCAGAAGGGACAGAGGCCAGTTACCCAAGCTGTAGCCACAAATATGAAAGATGGGGATTTCAGACTCCTAAACGAAACTGGAGGAACATTCTTTTCCTTTCTGAAGAATTCCCATCAGTCAGGTATGAGCTAAGCTGCTGTTCTGGCTGTTATCAGGTTCATGCCCTCAATACCTTACTCCTAAAGACTTTCATGCCAGCTTTGTAAAGTTAAACAGTTCTGCTTTGTAACTGTTCTGCTTTGCAACTGTGAACAAGTGCATTGTTCATCAAACAAGCCGGTCTAAAATGCACAGAGTGTTTTTCCTGCCAATGGGTTTTATCCTTGTTGTGCAGGAATCAAAGACTGAGATGATCGTTCTGTCCTCCATGTGTCTAGTGAGACTGCCAAGAACGAGACACCCAATTAGCATCTGCAGTATTTTGGGTTTTATTGTGGAGAGTCTTGCCTAACTAGGAACCAGTCTGAATAAAGCCAATTCCAGCTAAAGCTGAGAAGTTAGTTCTGTCTTCCTCCTGTTTTCCTGAGCCATCCAGTTTCCCTTTACACATCATCTCAAATGAAGAACCTGTTAAGTTAGAAATGTGCGGTGAGCCAGAGGGACCCATACAACAAGGGTCTGCAGACATGAGACAGCTGTGCCACTTCAAAACGGGGGAACAGAAAGTGTTGCTTCCCACTCTCCCCCATTTTTTTTCTAGGCTGCCACCTTCTTTCCCCTGCGTACAGTATCTGCCGTCTGTGCGAGTGTAATTTAGTGCTAATTAAGAAGTGAGTGGGAGCCATAAGCTCATTTCATTTAGAACCTGGAAATGGCCTCCTGGGAGCCCAGAGAGGGTACCGGCTGCTTTCTCGCCACAAAAGCTTCTCCACCCCACTGCTGTAATTCTAACCACCATGCTCCACATCTCAAAATTCAACGCCAGCTCAGATTTACGGAGCATTAAGCGACTGAATTAAATCCTCAGCATTCACTCGGCGTCAGCCTGACTGAGTAAAGGATTTCATGGGCTGGGGTGCTCTACAAGGCCGTAATTTATAACATTATGCAGAAGCTGCTCCTCCGAGTTTTATTTTGGCTTGCCGCAATTTCTTTTTATTAAGGCCCCAATAGTATTTGTTGTTTTTCTGTTTGCTTTGATGTGGGAGTTTTAGATTAAATCTAAATAAATAAATGAGGTTTAAAATTAAATTAGGTTTCATTTGCATGAGTTGGGGAGTGAAGTGCATCTTTCTTTCACCATATAAAACCTAACAGACCCATTACCCATCACAGAGCCCTCAGTTGCTCCTGAAGAAAAATGACATTTCCCTCTGCGTAGAAATTACTTAAAAGTCCCAAGAATAGATTTATAGGAATATTTTAACCTTTTCTTTGATCCTTGAAATGTCATTGTTCTGTAGGCTACATTGCAAAACGTGACCTTTTATAGGAACCATGGGATGGATTTGATCTTTGGAAGACGTTTTAGAGATAATGCACTACAGGGTGCAAAGAACGTTCACTCCTGAAAAGGAGCTGAGAATGTTTTTGTCTGCAGATATTTGTGTTTGTGGTATACCTTAAGGACAGAAAGATTGTTTATACTGAGGCTCGCGCTCCAGGGACAACAACGAAGAAAATAATAAGAGAACATGGCATCTTCTTTTGTTTTAATGCGCAACAGTTTTATTTTCATTACATTTAAAAGAAAAATTTAAGTAGCAGAAATTGTTCACAGGGGAGATGCTTGCAAATGAACATGTTTGAAATGTAACAGGTTTTTGTAAGCACTAGCTGTTTGCTTTCCGGAGTACACCTTAACTTCTTGACTGGCAAAACACAAAGCTGAGCAGTTCAGGAAGGAAAAGAGCTGACCCTTTGCTTCAGATTTGTGTTTGCTCTGGTAGTGTCCCCTTTCACCGTTCTGCAGCTTGTCTCTCTCGAGTCCTTTCTCTAGCTGTCTTACACCCAGCATTCTCCATGCCACCCACAATATGAGCTCCCTGGCAAGAGATCTTGGTGTGAAAACACCTGACCTGTTTTGACGTTTTCATGATGACTGCGAAAAGCTTGTGAGCCAAGGCAGATGCAAGTCCTTGGGTTCACACTGTGTGAGCACTGTTTCTTTGCTTTGCCTGTAACTATTCCAAACCAGATCTTCCTGAAAGATGCCACAGCTCTTATCACTGAATATTATAAGGTTGTACCTAATTCTATACCTCTTGCATGTGCTTAATTTTCACTGAAACCTATTGTTGTTGGCAAAATGTATTTGATTTCCCCAGAATATAAGAGGTGCCATTTCTGTCCCAGCAGAGCTTGCAGTCTAAGCAGAGGGGAAACCTATTCAGTGAGAATGCAATAAGGAAGATAGTGAGTGAGGAAACAAAGATCATAGGTTGGCTTCTACTCGTTGGTTATCCAAGCTTAGGGTGAAATAGTGGGCAAGAGCACTAAACGAATTCTGAGCCGCATCAATATTCAAAGAAGTCCTGGCATTGGATCTTCAGGCTTCTGGTTGCTGAACTGCCTGCCCCCTTGCTGAGACTGTGCTGGATCCCAGTCACTCTGGAACTGGGGATGCAGGCATGAAATCAAGAATTTACAAGTGCCCTAAGAAGCCAGAGTGCAGAAGTCTGAAGGGTGAGAAACAGATGCTCGCCTGGAGGAGATGAGTTTCAAGATGGAACAACCTTGCATTGCAGCAACTGGGAACCGTGACGTGGCAGAGACAGTCCTAAGGGCCTTTCAGGGAAGCCATGGAGACCTGAAGAACATTGTCTTCATAGACACTGGGCCTGAAAGGATTTTATACGTATCTAATGTGCTGGAAAAAAAATTAGTGTCTGGGAGTCACTGGCCTTTTTCAGTGTGACATGACTGTCAGGAAGTGATGGCTAGTGACATTTTGAATGTAGGAATTAAAATAAGTAAAATAAGGATATATCAATGGCAAGTTGCAGCAGGAAATGATGCACGTGTATGTAAGTAAAAATATAGCAGGTAAGACCCAGTCTCCTCACTTTGCTCAAATAATTGAGTTGTTACTCTGATTCTTTACACAGATTACTTTTTATGGGGTTGCCCCTCCATTGGACAGGCAGGGCTTGAACAGGTTCTGCACGGGACAGACACCCCCTTTCTTAAATTGTCTTTTGTCTTGTCTGTGTATCATGTTTGGTCTCTGTGTGCTGCCAGAGGTGAGCTGAAAATCAGAAGTGTGTTCATAGAATCATAGAATGGCTGAGGTTGGAAGGGACCTTAAAGATCATCTAGTTCCAACCCCCTCGCCATGGGTAAGGACACCTCCCATTAGACCAGATTGCTCAAAGCCTCATCCAACCTGGCCTTGAACACTTCCAGGGATGGGGCCTCCACAGCTTCCCTGGGCAACCTGTTCCAGTGCCTCACCACCCTCATAATGAGAAATTTCTTCCTGAGATCTAATCTAAATTCCCCCTCTTCCAGTTTGAAGCCATTACCCCTCATCCTATCCCTACATGCCCTTGTAAAAAGTCTACCTCCAGCTTTCTTGTAGGCCCCTTCAGATACTGGAAGGCTGCTATAAGGTCTCCCCAGAGCCTTTTGTTCTCCAGGCTGAACAACCCCGACTCTCTCAGCCTGTCTTCATAGCAGAGGTGCTCTAATCCTCTGATCGTCTTCGTGGCACTCCTCTGGACCCACTCTAACAGGTTCGTGTCCTTCTTATGTTGGGGGCTCCAGATCTGGACACAGTATTCCAGGTGGGGTCTTCTGAGAGTGGAGGGGCAGAATCACCTCCCTTGACCTTCTGGCCACGCTTCTTTTGATGCAGCCCAGGATGCAGTTGGCCTTCTGGGCTGCAAGTGCACATTGCCAGGTCATGTTGAGCTTCTCATCCACCAATACTCCCAAGTCCCTCTCCTCAGGGCTGCTCTCAATCTGTTCTCCACCCAGCCTGTATTTGTGCATGGGATTGCCCCGACCCACATGCAGGACCTTGCACTTCGCCTTGTTGAACTTCATGAGGTTGGCACAGGCCCACCTCTCAAGCCTGTTCAGATCCCTCTGGATGGCATCCCTTCCCTCCAGCGTGTCAACTGCTCCACACAGCTTGGTGTCATTGGCAAACTTGCTTAGGGGGCACTCAATCCCACCACCCATGTTGCCAACAAAGATGTTAAATAGTACCAGTACCAGTCCCTGAGGAACACCACTCATCACTGCTTGCCACTTGGACATCGAGCCGTTGACCGCAACTCTTTGAGTGCGACCATCCAGCCAGTTCCTTATCCACCGAGTGCTCCATCTGTCACATCCATGTCTCTCCAATTTAGAGATCAGGACGTCGTGCGGGACAGTAATAAGATGTTATGTGAACTTTTCTCTGAATCTATGATAGTAGTGGTGAAACACTTAAGTGTAACATAGTCAACCCCAAAATGCTCTGAACAGCTGCGAAATACTCCCAGGTGAGCATGGGATATTTCACTTGTATTGCAGGAGAAAGGTGATTACGTATAAACCCTCTGTTGTCAAGTGAGTCATCAGCAATATTGATGTGATGTGTAGCATCTAGTTGCATCTTGCACCCTGTTAGGGTCATAAGATTATCAGAAAATTATTACAGGATGTATATGTTTTATGCTATGTGACTTGTACGTTGCTGTGAAATCAAAAAGGGTTTCTGTTGTGTAGGGAAGCAACCAAATCTGTGATAATCCAAGCATGTAGTAAGTCATAAGAAATTACTGCATCTAAAAACTCTCTGACAACCAAAGGTGAACTTGTCCCCAGATGAATTTAGGGTCGTTTCCTTTGCCTTTCTCCTGCATGTCAAATAACTGGCCGCAGGACAGTGTATTTGCCTGTATTAAAGAGTGACTGAGGAATAGGGAAGAAACATCAGATGTCTTTGATATCATCAGGTGTCCTCGCTCTCAGAGTAAACAACTACACTTCTAGGTGTTTAGTAAGATTATACTTCTAAGTGATAATTTGGATACATGGGACACCATATTGCGTTGTGAATTCATCCCTTCTGCCCCAGTGCCTAGGAAGCATCTCCGACTTAGTTTTCCAAAATAATACTCAATAATGAAGTGTTACTGGACTCGTCCTCTACACCTTTATGTGAGAGGAAGCATTGGACAGAATCCAGAACAGAAACTCAGTATTACGTTTCAAGTAGATATTAATTCACTTTGTTATTTTCCTCATTTCCCCAAAAGACTGAGAGTCATCACACAAAACAGACACTCCCAAGATTCAAGGAGGCAATGAAAGTCTACAGCAGAGCTCCTTCAGAAATACGGCACCTGTTTTTCTTCTCAGTTGTATAATCCAAATAATTGCCTTTGTTCTGTAATACAGTAAAATTGATTTATCCTCTCCTTAAATCTCTTTTAGTTGGCACTCTCAAGGTGATCTGTGATATGAGGCATGCCATTCCGCAGGCCATGGTGTATCTGCCCAGGGTGGTGGTCAGATTTGCCTTTGGAATGAAGCATTTTTGAGACTTTTAAGTGTTAGTGTGTGTTTCCCACTCCACTGCTAGAGGAGGTTTGGGGTAATTCTTCCCCAATATATCTCTCTAGCTTCTAACAATCTGTGTTTTAGGCATTTCCTGAGCCAAAGAGTCCATCTGAACCATCATGTTTGATAGCCACTGATAGACCTGTCCTCCATGAATTTATCTAATCACATTTGGAGCCATTTATACTTTTGACCTCCACAGAAATCCATGGCAGTTTAATTTCCACTGTTCGAGTGTGTGTTGTCTGAAAAATCCTTTCTTTCATTTGTTTTAAACCTGCTTCTTGATCATTTTACTGACTGCCTCCTAGTTCCTGTGGTACAAAAATTAATGAATAATCATTCCCTATTCAAATTCTGTATGCCGTTCATGGTTTTAAAGCTTTTTGTCATATTCATCCTCAGTCATATCTTTTCCAAGCTGCAGAGATCTAAACTATTTATTTCTTTCTCATCTGGAAGCTGCTATATACCTCTCAACCAACAGCATTGCAACAACATTGTAATCCTTTTTATTATTTTCTCTAGTTCTATCATGTCATTTTCGAGGTGGAAAAACTGTAATTGTGCATAGTATTCTAGATGTGTACTCTTCATTGATTTATACAGTAGCATATTTAGGACTTCTTAATTCCTTCTTGATCATAGTTCCTTCATGATAGCTACATCCTTGGTTTAATTTCACAACAGAAGAATACAGAGGGATGTAATTGGAAAGCTGTGGTCTATCCGGTGGAGTCAGAAGAAGCCATGTTCCCCAGAACTGCAGATCTCTAGCTCAAATCATGATTTATCATTTTCTTTGCTACACTCTCCATCCATTGCCCTTCATTTCACATTCTAATGCTCTCGTTTCTTCAGTGTCATGAATTGCTCATCTAGAAAACGTACTAACGGAAGATGTCAGAAATGTAGGTGGATTCTGCTTCTCTGTTACTTAGAGAAATTAACTCCTGGATGCCTTGCATTTCTCAGCTGTTTGTTTTCACTTAGGATGCTGTGCTTTCAAAGAGTTACTGCTTAGTAATACCAGGTTACTCTAAGATGAAAGGCCAAATGCCTAGAATTTGCTTTATCATATGAACTTAACGCAAACCCAACTCCTCAGTAAAGACCACTTTCTTCCCTTTTTAAGAGGTACCAAGCAGGGAGTATGAGAAAAATTATATTCCTGAGTTATTCTGTGGTATGAGCCACGTTGCATGAGCGCACATTCTAATTCAAGAGTGATTTTGTCATTCTCATTGGCATTTGAAGGGTTTCAGAGCACTCAAGCTTTGCCAGCCCTTCTACAAAAGGTAATGTTTAAGTTACGTGTGCGAGGAACATGAGTTTTGAATTGTGTATTGAATACTTAAGCTCAGAATTTATTTGTTTTCATATTGGAAATTGCATCCACATCCAAAACCTTTTCTTTCGTCTGCCTCTTCCTCCCCCACCCCAAACTCCACATCCTACTGAACTGTTTGATAGTCACTTGTGTCACTGTTCTCAACTTGGGAAAACATGATCTTGGGGGATGTCTTCTCAGGAAGATGTTGTTGGGAACCTGCCACAGAAGCAGAGCAGGAGAGATGTGCGTGGGAGGAGGTAGCTGTGTCAGGGGCAGCTCAAGGACTGCACAGTTGCAGCTGTCCAAGAAAACTCCAGCTAACAAAAAGGTGAACTCAGAAAACAGAAGGCAGAGCTTCCCCAAAGAGCAAAGGAAAAATGCTGTATCTTGGACAATTATTATTATGATTGAGTCCTGCCCCTGGAGCTCTTGCAGAAAGTTTTGGCCAAGTTCTGCTACTTCTGGAAGTCACAAGTTCCTTTTTCCCTTCTCTGTGCCTTCCTCCCATAGCCCTTTTCATGGCAGCTCTGTTCCTCCATCCTTGTTCCCAAACCAGCTCCGTCTCTTCACTGCATCCCCCTTCTGCTGCCAGCGACTCTGGAGACGCACAGTCACAAGACAAATGACCCATCTCTCTTCAGGAATACAGTTGGAAACCCACCACACTGGCACGGTACTTGCATGTAGAACAAGAACAGGCTGTGGAAAGCATTCACAACTACTTTAAAGTAGATCGAGATTTTTTGCAGCCAGCCTCCTGACAACTTGCGCTTGGAGGAAAAAGGAGGAAGACCAGATGTGTCAAATTATGGGCTGAAAGTTCTTTGCATAGGTCTGCTTGAGATTTGCTGTCACCCAGTGCAAAGACATGATGCCTGGCCAGGGATCACAACAGTGGGTCTGCAGGATGTTTTTAGTCCCCAGTGGTGTAATGTCACTCTCAGTGCTGAAAGAAAACCTGGCTGGCTGTGTAAAGAGACATCTGAACTTTTTGTCACCTTGAATACTGTGCTTATACTATCTTTTCTGTTCCCCCCTGAGCCCTCATCTGTGCTGAGGCTCTTAGAGCAACACTTTTTCCAGGTGTTTGGGAAAGTGTTTTGACCCAAGGACCTGTACGTGCTGTCGTATAGTGTAGCTCAGTGATGCATGTGTTAGAATATCTCCACCTTCTTCACCTCACAAAGCCCAAACACGTAACTCTACACTTAACTTTCTTCCTCTTCCCCTCCCCATGCTGACAGCAATGTACAAGTGATGCATTAGCGACGCATCTGAACTCTTGAGTTGTGGCTGTCTGAAATTTCAGCCCTTATGAGAGACAACAGACCGTGGAAGCCACAATTTTTTATCGTGCCCTGAGGTTGTTGCGAGTGAATCATCAAAATAGTATGATTCAGTTGTACCCATAATGTTGTTTTTTCCTCTGGTGCTACAAGCATGGAAATGCAGAATTTATAAGCTCCGGCCTCTGGTCGCAGGTGCTGCCTGGTCCTTTTAATGCACGAACTGTAATGGTTCTTATTTCTAGTGGATCTAATCTCTAGTACATGACTCTTCTTCTCAGGCTAGGCTTAATTCAGGGATAAGTAGTAATGTAAGGATTTTGCTCGTCTGTCTGGGTCTGTCTCTTATTCAGATACTCCTCTTCCCGCCGTCCCCATGCTTTTTTAGATCTTTCCTATCAGAACACATATGGGGCCTAATGCAGAAGCATTGGGAAGTCTGTATTGACATGTCACACAACCATCTCTGACACAGATACCAACCAAATGTGTTCAGACAGCCCAGGCCACAGGATTTTTGCTTGTCTTGTTTCAAAATGACTATCCCCTGTGCTTTGCCAGTGTGAGCCCCAAGACCGTAACCGCATAAACAACCTGCGTCTGGGAAGAAGAGGTGCCTGACACAGGCGCTGATTAAGATGAAGGACTAGGTAGTTCTAAAGACTTGATTTCTTGGTGTAGCTCAGGTTAGGTTTGTCAGATTGTCAGTCTGTATAGCATGATTCACTCATGAGATGTTAATTCTGTGTCTGGCTCACAGGCTAACAGCGTACTCGCCTCAGTTCTTACCATGATGACAAACGCTCTTCCCTTCCTGTTCCTCCTTATAAAATGTGTCGTACTTGTCAGATTGTGGAATTAAACCCTCCATTTCAAACCAGACGGTAGCTGCAAAAATCCTGAGGAAAACTTCTCTGGGGAATTTTTTTTCCTCCCTTCTGGATTTTCTTTATGTGGTTTCTTTTTTGTTTCTTCCCTGCTCCCTTCTCCTTTGTAGCTTCTGAGAGCAGGACAGTACCTCTGTGGACGTGTTTCGAACCAGTGAACAGGTTTCATCTCAGAGCTCCTCCTGTGCTTTCCACACACAGCTCTGCATTCTTGTCTTCAGACCTGGGCTTACGCGGTAATTGTATGAGCCTTCTGCTCTGCATCTCCTGCCATGAATCAGCTTTAGTACTGTTCATTATTTCAGTGACTGTCAGGAAACTAGATGGAAGTTGCCTCTTTAGGTCTTCTCTTCCTCTGTCTCAGTATCGGACATGACAAATAAATGAAGATCTCTGCTCCAGAAAGTTTACAGAAGTCCAGAGGAAGAGAGATGCTGTGCAAGGTGATGCTGTGCAAGGTTGCGCTGGCTAGAGGACTTATTGTTTGCCTCTCTTTTGGTGGTGGTGCATTGGGCAGAAGTTGCTCACAGTACCCGCTGGAGCAGGTCTTCATAAAGAGGTGTCATGGAGTAGGAGCAGGTAAAATGAAGCAGGAGGCGCAGCAAGGGGAGAGAAAATGTCCGGGGTAAACACAGGAAAAAGCTGATGATAGTAATGGCATTAGCAAGTCTTCAGCACATGGGTTTGTTCAGCTAGCTCTTGCTTATCAGGTCTCCATCCCTTCCTTGAAGTCACATGGCTAGAGAGCAAGGGTAGGACCATGCAGATCTTGACAGCCATGTAACTGATGATAGAGGTGGAATCGTTTGCCTGCTGTCCACTGATTTCCAAATGTCATTAAAGAACCTTCATTTTTCTTTTACATTTCATGTTTCTTGCCCTTTCTGCTACTCCTTTACAAAGAAATAACCCGACAAAATCCCATTTTTTACTGAAGTCTGTACAAAATCCTCTATGAGTTGCTTCATGTTGTAGTGCATTTTTCATAGTGCTCCCACTCCTTAATGCCCAATTTTTGTGTTTAGCCTTACATCATTCCTTTCAAAGACATCCTGAGGACGAAATCTAATGGCTAGCTTCTTCTGAAAGATTGCTCTAAGCTTGGCAGGACCTTAGCTCATGGAGTAGAATAGTACATCAGTGTAACACAATGTCTGGGCAGTACTTACAGGGCAAGCAATTAAACGACAACAACAGTGACCCCTAAAATGCAATGTCCTGGCGTACTGTAAATTTTTTCATGTTAAAGGTTTATATTGCTTCCTCAGGAACTGATCTGGGAGTTTTTTCGTATCACAGTCTGGATGTAATTGGTGCATGCTGCAGATTTATTCCTCCAACAGGTCAAATAACTAGTATATTTCATTGCTAAGCTTAGCTGGGCTTTGATTTTCTCAAATTATATTTCTATCAAATATTCATTTGTCTGTTTCATGGTCTCCACAGAGGATTTGGACCATTTGGTGCTTGCAGCAAGTGGATTTACCCAATGGGCTTCCTCTTCCTCCAACTTCTCCTTTAGTGACAGTTGTTGCCAGCAGAGGAGTGGTTTGAGTGTGGGCATCAGTGTTTCATTCATCTAGCCATGGTTTTTTCCCCCCTGGGATGAAAATGCATTAGGAACCATCTCAGCAGATGGCTTGGAAGCTCTTAGTATTGCAGCAGTCTGGGATCTAGCAGCAGTTCCTTTATTTGCTGTGTTTTCAGAGACTTGCAGGTTTCTGGTGTGGGCAGTTTATATTGAGCTTGAACGTGATAAGCTGTGTCGTACCATGGATCAATACAGTACAGGACTGTATACAGTTGAAGAGGAAGTACCCTCTAGGACAGCATTAAGGATGCAAGGGAAAGTGTGCAAAAATAAGAAAATGCATATCATCAGTTTTTGCAGAGAAATTCTATCTCTGCTTTTTGCTGCATTTGCATTACAATATTGTATTTAATAATACTATGACAATAGTTCTCAAATAATACACTGTAATGGAATATGATAATTTGTATGCAAGTTTAGAAACATTTGTAGGATTTTAATTTTCTTGCTCTAGATTTCCCTGTTTTCATTATCACAGTGTGTCTGAATTAGAACTCTTAGAGACATTCTCAGTAAATCATTTACACCAATAATTTTGCAAGTAACCTTATTAGACATCTTCTTTCCCGGAGCTGAGGCAGGTAATGATGAACCTGATTTGACCGTTGGTACATATGCCCAATGCAGTACTCCTTAGCTGTAATTTAGAGACTAAGGTAAATAAATAGGGATCTGTATCTGCAATCTTGCATTATCCCTATGGGTGATTCAACTTTCCCTCTTCCCCTAGGGAAATAAAGTCGATCTGTGGTCTGTTAAGGTCAGTCTGCTTATACTAAAATTTAAATGGTGTTCTTTTAATTGCAGTTACTTCTCAAACATAGTTGAGCTTGGCAACATTTTTTGTAACGTAAGTATGTTTGAGGAGAGGGATGGGAGATAATTACTTAACCATTTGCTCATTTAAACCTGCATTTTCTAGTAATGTCCAGTGAGGAAGCGGTGGGGGAGGGTGGGGGAGATATCAAAAGAAATTATCATCTTGATCCTATCCTACCTGTCTACGACTCCTAGCTTAAGCACTCATGGAGAAAATAGGAGAAATAGATGCAAGTCCATCCTCTCAGGTCAGGAAGCTTTCCATCCCTTAAGAAATCTCCTTTTCCAAGAAGCTAGAGAGTGTTTTGAGGCTGATGCCTTTAGTTGTGCTTCTCGCAGTCTTGTGAAGGTACTGATGGAAATCCTGAGCCTGATGGTGAGAATGCTGAGCTGGCAGGGAGACTGCTTTAATTCCACTTCTCGCTCCACTGCATGGTTAATTATTTTTGCATAGAAGAAAACACTAAAAGAAGTCCATCCCAAAATACAGAATAGCCTAAGTATACAGTACTCCGCAAGCAATTTGGAGATAAAAATTGGAATCTTTAGGGCCATTAAGCCTAGGTTTCTTCTATCCTTGGTGAATGCTCTCGCCTCTGAGCTATTACATAAAAACTAAATGCACCACCGGCTTTGTGAATCCAACCATTCATTTTTGTAACTTTTTTTTTCTTCTAACAAGCACAATAAAAGGCATGTTTTATTTTGGATAAACTAGAATGTTTCCTGTTGAGCAAAGCAATGCTTCTCGGTTGCGTCTTTTCTGCTGTGCTGAAGAATTTTAAATTGAACTTGATTTGAAGCAGAGCTGTATCTCAATTTAGTATTTTTTCACAAAATGTCCATTTCAACACACTTGGGGAGGCGGTGGTATTATTATTAATAATAATAACAACAACAACAACAACAAGAATAATTTCATTAAATAGCTTGGGACCAGTTCGACTGCATGTCCTGGCCCAGTGCTTTTCAGTCTGTGATGCCAGAACATTTGGGAGGCTCTGGATTACTTTGAATGGGTCTGCAACGTTGGTTAAGACAACTATACTAAATCTGCAAAATTTCTGAGAGATTGGGATCTCTGTTATAAAGCCATTCTGGGAGCACAGACTGAATTCATGGAAAACCACAGCTCAAGTCTGATCCAGCAAAGCACACAGACACCTGCTTAATTTTAAGCAATATGCAGTGTCCCATGGACTTCTGTGAGTCTCATGGTTTTATGAAGCATTTTTCAGGACTGAGGTAGAGCACTCAGTGCAGGACAAAATCAACTCCTTAATGAGCTTACCAGAAAACCCCACAGGCATACTCAGCATGTGCTTTTTAAACATGTATAATTGGGTCAAATGAAAACTAATTCCCATTGGAGTCAGGCCATGCCCAAGGAACCCTTCCGGGATTATTCTTTGAAATTCTTCAGGCAGAAATATTTCCGTGCCAATTTCAACTTCAAAACCTTTTGACTGTGGAGCTGTTAAAGAATAGGCTAACAAGAATTCTTCTTCTATGGGAATTTTTCCTGTTCTGCATATCCCTCCCCGACCGTCCTTCTCCCTCTTGCTTTCCTCCCTGCTTCTCAGCACACTAGAAAAGGTCAGAAGCAATTTGATCAAACGTCCCAAGAAACTACTGTCTTTTAAGAGAGTGCAGGCCTGCGGAATTTGAATATGAGAGGTTAATATTTTGAGGAATTGTTAGGCCCTGGAAATAGAGCTTTATAATGAAAAATCACCTTTGAACCTTACATCTAGCTATTTTAGATGAAAGAAAAATAGGTCTTTTCATTGGGGAAAAAAAAAGACTTCCTACCGAAGGTGTCTTCACCCCCCTTTGCTGCCTGGGTAATATATTTGGACTGGTTTTCCGTCCCTTGATATACGTTCTACAGACACCATGAAATCTAGGGAAGAAACAAATGAATTAACAGCCCCAGAGGGCTGTGAAAATGCAAAAAGTTATAAATTAAAGACAGACTTAGCCTAAATTGGTGTGTCTGAATTCGTGAATGAATTGACACATAGCTGTGCTCGTTAGCTGCTGAATCTGTACGGCTACTGACCCTGCGCTCCCTCACCAGAACCGCCTGGACTTTTCTTTAATTGATCGTGCGTAATAGGTGCTGTATGGCTGTTGAAGTGTACATCATTCTTATCTGCTGGTAAGGCTTGCAAAGCTGTTTGTCTATTTGATTATCGATATAATCTGAGACTTCACTAGTTCCCTCGCACATGTTAGCATATGCTTTCTCCTTGATATCCCAGTTGGATTTGTCTACGTCGGAGGCTGAGCATTTTCGCTTTTGCTGTAGCTCATTTAAAAATGTGCAGGAAGTCAATCTGCAAAGCAACTGATTAGCTTTCTAAGTGGAGGGGGAAGCTTACCCATCCCAATGCTGTACCTTAAATCTGGAAGTGAGCCATTCTGACTTGGCTTACGCATTTCGCTGTCAGGTGTTGGCCTTTTCAGTACCAGCAGCATTCCTCCTCTTTACTGAGAGATGCAAGCTGAGAAACCCTCCAGCACTTAGAGACGGGCTTTAACTCCAAGTGTTGGTGCATTTCATTTTGATCTTGGCTCTCCGATTTCCAAAAGTTCCATTTTGCTTGAGATCTTTCAGTTGGTTAAGAGCTGACACATGATCTGATACTTCTCCTAGAAAACTGGGGAGCGCTTGCCAGAGGACGATGTTAGCCCTCTCTGGTATGAGTCCTTTAATGCGTAGTCTCCACTAAATGGATGCTCTGATCTTCTCTGGGCTATTTTTCATTCTTGACAGTGAAAACAGACAATCTGTTGAGAACAAAGGGGAAATATTTCTCGCTTTTGGAAGGGAGGTCTCTCTTCCCATTAGGACTGCTGTGCAGAACAGCTAGGTTTCCTCTCTTTCTGAACTCCTGTCTTCACACTCCTGTAGCAATACCTGCAGGCAAGAAGGGTTCAACTTCAGCCATTGACAGGAGGATGCAGCTAATGTCATAGACCTTCTCTCACTGTAGCCTCTATATTTTCCCTTCCTCACGTAATATATAGTTGTCTCTTTGTCTGTGCTGGACTGTGCTAGCAGGGGACTGATAATGTCCAGCAAAGGGTACAAAAATGAAAATACCTTTTCTATTTTAAACAGAGTAGTTTAGGCTTTCTGTCTTGCCTGTCTTCCCCCCCAGCCCCCAGGCAGGAGAATATTCTAGCACTTCTATAAGGAAAAATAAGTGTTCAAGATGGCAGCGGTAGGGGGGGTGGTTCAGTCACCACGCTCCAAGCAACCCCTTGGAGCTGAATTCTGCCGCAGGGGCAGGCTCCTGGTCATGCCGAGCCCATTACAAAGGGAGAGGGGCCTCCTGAGTTTCCACAGCCAAGGGCAGGGTTTGGCCTGCAGCGTACAAGCAGGCTGCTGGGCAGTGCAATTCTTGGGATTTTCCCATCAGGCAGCAGCCCCGGTGTCTGGTGAATTTGTAGATGAGGTAGACTGCAGTGTAGCCTAATGCACGCTGGTGCTTTGGGAGGGCCCAGAGCTTTGCTGCATTTAAACAAATTAACATAGTCGTGGTAGTAAATGACTGTGATTTTTCCTAAAGATGAACAAACTGTGGGTCTAAGGGGGACCTGCTATTTCTTAGAAACTTCACAACGCTGCTTTCCTAAATGAGGCCAGGGAAGATTTTTCTTGCTCAAACTGGCCTCAGTTCAGGCGCTGCTGAAAGGTCAGCCCTCCGATACTTTTTTTAGATTTTTCTTGTCACAGTGAATAAGTCTTATCCCAGACAACTAGTAACACCTAAGAATGATGGTTTTTCTGCTTGTTATCCAGCACAGCTAAACTGGAAATCAGCCCTGGGAGATCTGTATGTACCTGGTGTAGCGTTTGTGGAGTTCATCAGAACAAACCAGAATTGACGACATCTTTATGGAGGAAAAAAAGAAAAAAGTAAATCAATTGGTCCTAGTGTCAGAGCTGATCAGATGTACAAAGAAGGAAAGCATTGCCAGACAGTATCTGGGGCTGGATAATTCGCATCAAAATACTCCCTGTGTCAGAATCAAATAGCCTCTGTGATAAGAAAATAATTTTCCCCCAGTTCAGAGGATATTGAGTACCAAGATTTTTACGTCCTCTTAGAAACTTGAAAACAGCCCCTTTGTCCCTATCAGTGCTGGTTGTTTATTTTTTTCCACTGGACAAACATTGATTTTTCTTGCTGCCAAACTCTGCATTTCTAATGGAGCTTGAAATTAACATGATTTTTTTTTGTGGTTGCTGTTGTTTACCTCCTTGTTTGCGCACCAACAGCCTAAATGATTTTGGCACAGCTTGAGGAACGAGGTTTCTTAAAGTTTTAGTTGAATGCAGCAGGGAAAGCACAATCCATCTATTTGTCCAGGCACTACACAAGTAATGACTGGCACATGCTATCAAGGAGAGGGTTTATGTATCTGTGACACTGATTGAAAGGCTTGGGGAAGCTTGCATTTGTTTAAGATATTTGGGATCCAGAGGGCATTCCTTATCATACTCTGCTGGGATGATGATTTCAGTGTACTGCACATACAATCTGAGGTAGCAGGTGCTGCAGTATCCTGTAATTCTGCTCCAGAGGTGGAGAACCTATTACTGTGTTTTGGAGAAACCTTTTGTGAGGTCTGCAAATTAATCAGACATACCTTGATTCAGAGAAAGTGGCAATTAAGCTGAGAGAAGAACAGTGTTCCTAAAACCTTCTTACATGTCAGAATCCACTGTACCTCCTGACCTTATAAATTGGGATGCTGAATTGGGGTGCTACCCTTGTACAAAACCTTAGTCGATACAATAATCCACTCTTGTCTGGCTAACTTTAGCAGTTTCAACTGGCTATAAATGCCAGCCTGCACCTTGTACCGTAATTTGAAAATCTAAATGTCTGAGTGTTCTTCTGAAACTTTGCAGCTATCCTTTGGTCCCAGTGCCAGTTCCCCTTAATCCTATCAAATACACTTGGAAGAATCCTTGTAGTCAGAGTTAATGGTCTTATGATATGGCTGAATTTCCTTGGTGTAAGTATGAATAGATAATAATAGCAACAGACTTCTCCTTTCCCTTGATGTTCGCACAACAGGTTAAAAAAAAAAAAAAAAAAAGGAAATTTTAAAGCCCTGTAATTAGAAATAACTAAAGATAAGATACTCCTGAATCCTTGCACTCAGGACCTTTTGGTACTGTGGGTGATTTGAGACAGCTTTTCACCTCTCTATGACAGCTTTTCACCTCTCTATGACAAGTAAGGCTATGATTAAATCCCAACTCTGCTCTCAGTAATTTGGGTCCATATGGGCCTAGTCTCATTTTCTCAACCATCTGCCAAGAATAAGATGTGATCTTTGGCAAGAGTTCGTGCTCCTATGTATTAAGAGCAGGAGATACACACCACAGAACCATTCTGTATCAAACCTGACTGGTAAAGTGTCCTGAATATTAGGTCAGCAATTTTCCATCAAATTGCTGTCAGTTATTGTTGATACAGAATGAAGGTCATTAATTAAGCAGAAAGGATTTGGGCAGTTCAGGGTCAAGACTTGAGCAGCTCTTATTCAGTAAGAGCCTGCTGTCAATGTCCTTGTTAGCTATTGCAGCTGGAAATTCTTTTAAAATTAATGTGTTAATGTACTGTTCTGCTTAGGAAAATGACTGAGTGGGAATGTGACACTGTACGTTTTGTATTTATTTTCACTCGCTGACTTACAAACTAAAATCAGTTCGCTTTCCAACTCTAGCAATGATTTTTCTTTCTGCCAGAGGCACAGACTTCACCTGGGATCTGGAAAAATCAATCTATGGCATCTTTATCACCAGTGATGATGTATGAAGCAGACATAAGGCAGGACTCAAGGCACATGTTCTAGGAGTGCAGAGCATCCTCATTGGTGCTGCATTCCAGGCTCCAATCTCACTCTCCTCTCTTGGCTCTGTGAGACCAAGAGTTGAAAATGCATGCACGTTGGTCAAGTCAGGGGTTTAAAAGGTGAGGAGGGGCAAGGAGCAGGGATGGTGGATAAGGCCACCGATTCACAGCACTGCCTTTTCTCGCTCATTCCCTTCAGTGTTGTCTGTGTGAAGCCCCCGGGGGTGAGGTTGTGCACCAGGACAGCATCGCTGTCGTGTGGGAGAAAGCCAAGAGATTTGTACTTTAGGACAGAGGGTTTGGAGGAACTCATTTGGGGGTAAGTCAGCAGTCTTCCATCAGTGAGCTAAAGGTGTTAATGAACCAGCACCTTTGTTCAGTCAGGTTTATTGCAAGCCAGGATTAGAAACTTTATTTCAAGGTCTTTTGTATCTTTTGGCTGTGATGCTGTGGGGCTTGACTCAGCAGTGTTCAGCAGCATTCTCCGCACTGTTTTACTCCTCTTCGTTTCTGCTCTTAAGATTGAAATGTCGTATTAGATTAAGAGCTCTACAGATGTCAACAGCGTGAAAGGCTTCCCTTTCACTTTAGCAGGAGTGGGGACTGAGGCACTGTGTTGCTGAGGGCATCTGATGGAGTTTTGCTAATAAGATGTGATTTCATAAGGTTTGCATCCTATTAAGGCAAGTAGAGATCAGGCCTGCAAGCATGATAGAAAAGTGCAAACACAATAGAAAAGCTCTTATGAATATTAATAGGCCATGAAACAATACAAGGCAAAAATAGTGATGAGGTGGGGGGGTAAGCAACTGCTATCTGGTGTAGCACAACGGCCTCCCTTTCACCTTGCTTCCCCTGCCATCTCCCTGCGGCCTCTCACTCTCAACCCCTGACAGACTCGGGGACGGGGCTCGGGAATCTGATCGCTTCCCTGAACCAGTTTCAGCTCGGCAGCTTGCAGCCTCTGTGTAGGTACGAGTGCAACTGAAGTATCTGATCCCTATGCACCAGTCGTCAATCTTCCCTAGCAGCCCTGCCCAGGTGCAAGCCAAGATCAGCTCTCCAACTATCCAGAGCTGTTTTTAAAAATAGCTTGGCTTATCCTTAATAGTCCCCTTCATGAGTGAGATATCATCCACGTCAATGATCTATATGCATCTCTAACCTCAGTATAAAACATCAGCTGGTAAAGCTCCTATACTTCCCTGCGGTTCTGGGACTGGCTCACGGCCATGGCTACGGCTCCCTGCTCGTGGATTGCTTCCTGTGCTGTAGCTCAGGCAGTTGCTGGTTTTGTTTTGCACGATGCGTCCTGTGATGCACCAGCTTTGGTGCTTTCCTGCAGTACTTTCACAGAGGAGTCAATTCATGCCTGCCTGTTACCTTCAGTTGTTTGCTCTTCTTACCTGCCTAGCAAAGAATTGCCCTCCTTTGTGCATCTTCACCTTTTGAAATGATATGCAAGCGTGAACCATCCCAGCATCCCACAAGAGACCTGCCCTTAGCCCCATTTTATGGGCTGAGAAACAGAAGCAAAGGAGATTAACATCAACAGCCAGGTTGGCCAAGTTGGGATTAAATCTTCGGCTTCTGTAAGTGTGCTCCCGTGAGCGGCCCTTCGGCACCCTCTGCCCAGCCGCCGCTGCCAGGGCAGGCACTCCTGTTTCTTCATGCAGCACATGCAAGTTGCCAGACCCCTGGGCTACAGGAATTCATGGCATGCACTGGCCTTCTAATTTCTTCGCATTTCATTTCTTACAATGCTCGTCTCTCTACGGAAGTGTTTGAAAATCCCCCAGACATTGATTATCTTTCTTTACACACATTTCTTTATCAATTGAATTATTTAGTAAAGAGGTATGTTCATATTTTATTGATATAATTTGAGGTGTAACCCTACTCCTTTTCCCTTAGCACTTGTTTGAAGAAAACAACATTTCCTTCTGTGTTGCTTTGGTTTGTTTTCCTTTCATTCATCCCTGAACCTCTAAGCATTTTATTGCTTTTTTTGTGGGAGGGAACTGAGTCACAGAGGTTAAGTGATTTGCTGCCGTTCATAGAAGGGAGCAGCAGTTGATGAGAAACAACATCACGCCGGCTAGTCCAGTGCCAGCCGCACTGAAATGGTATCAGGCAACACGTGGGCCAATAGTGCTGTCCTTCCATTTGATAGCAAGCTGCCCGTGGTAGAGCTTTTTTAAGTAGGCCCTACCTAAAGTGATGTTTTCAATTGTTCAGTAATGGTTTCATGGCTTGAATTCATTTTCTTGCTTCACTGCTTTCTTCCCTCATCTTTGCTGTTACTTTTAGTTGCTTTCTGCCTCAGTTTCCCATCTGCTAACTGAGACTAGCCGCATCAGCTCATTTCACAGCAAAGGTGGATATATCAGAGCCTGAAAGGGTTCTGACATTGTGAGAACTGTAGAAGCTGGTAAACCAAGATAGCCCTCTTCAGCAATATGGCTTTGTATTAGTAGTCTGGAGAAAAGCTCCCTAGGAAAATGGGACCCGGGCAGGTTTGACTGAAGCACCTGAAGCTCGGTAAAGAACTGAGTAATGGTAACTTAATTAAACTGCCCTTCTCTTTCTTTTTCTGCTCTTTGGTAGAGAAGTGAGAAGCGAAGTCCTACTGCTGTGCGGTTGTCTCTGGCCCCTGGTTGGTGAGAGAGATATTTTATGCTTGGCCTCCTCAGGGAAAGGCTGCTTGTTTGCATTGTATTTGTGGCATAATTACTAATGGTACAGATCATTTTTATTAGCCAACCTGTCTGCATTAAAATGATAGATTTTTTTGTGTTATTAAGAACATCCAAGGGAGTCTCTGCAGCGGCAGGAGAAAGATGATAATTTTTTGTTTAGCTTAAGAGCAGATGGTTACAGAAACATTCTATGTAAATAAATTAAGGAGAAGCCACCCTTGCTAATAGTTAAGTAAACAGGTTTGGAAACAGCCGGCTCAGGACCAGGCTTTTCTGTTCTCTTCCTTTCCCGCAAGAGCTTCGTTCTGCTCTTCGGCTTACAGCCCCATATGGATAGGGTGTTAATGAAACCAATCTGCTTTTGGCCCGAAGTCATCTAAAACAACTTGAGTCCTGCTAGAGCAAGAGTCTCACTTGCAGGCAGCTTTTGTGAGCACGAGAGAATACTTACCTAGCCTAAGCATCTAGGCTGTAATCAATGTTATTGATAAGCATTTCCAAATGCCTTTTGTCGTGGTAGCATGGCAGTGAGCAATCTGAGCGAGGTATTAACTAACATTGTTGTATTTTATAGCTGCATTCTGCGGTCTCTGATGGGTGCTGTAGTCACAATGCCATGCTGCCCTCGAGAATTGCAACTCAACAAAACAAGTAAATTAGAAGTAGAGAAATGAGAGGTAATTAGGGGAGGAAAGTCAGATTCTGTAGCACAAGGGCTGCAGATGCCTCAGCGGTGGTAGCTGGAGAAGAAAGTAGTGTTTCTCTTCCTTCTATCCAAAAGTGACCAAGAGATGTTGGAAAGAGGAGAGTGTGAAAAGCCTAGTCCTCAATAGGTTCACAAAATGAAAAGCTGCAAGAGCTTTGAGGACAGACAAAGTTACGCTTGATCTTCTTGGAGTGGTTCTCTCCTGCCCACCTGAGCTAGAACAGGAACATGGAAAACAGTGCTGCACAGGCCAATCCCCTCTCTGTCCTCGCAACCAGACCGATGCAAAAACATCACCTGGGTGACTGGCTTCTTCCCAAGGTCTCCGGTCGCACAGCCAAGATTCAGCATACTTGCAAGAGGGTTTGGAGTCTCAGGCAATAGTGGAACATGATTTGTGCCCCGTATCAGGGGGAGATCACAAGCGGATGAAGTGGTGGTTTTCTCAGTTGGTGGAGGCTGGAGCTGAAGGAGAAACCACTCGTCCTCCTAGTCTGGAACGGATACTTGCCTGGGATGACTCAAGCAGTTTCTAGATTCCACCATAGATTTTCTGTTGGGTGTGGATGTATGAAAAGGCATGACACAAAGCAGCATATTACTGTTACTGATAACCATGCTTGGATATCATAAAACAAAAACTGATGACCCGTGACCAAAATTATAGAAATGTAACGATTTTTAACAGTACCAAAAAAAAAGTCTATACACCTAAGGACTGGTAACAAGAATGTCTGGTGTAAGCTGTGAGCTCATTAGAGGGTTGAGGGAAGAGAAGGGTTAGAGTATGTTAGTTAATGAAAGAAATTACTGTACCCTATCAATACACTGATAACCAAATGCAATCCTAAGTTGTATAAGGCAAGCAGTCCCTTTAGGGAGAAGGTAGTATACACAGCTTTGATCAATTCTGTGCACACTACCAAACCCCCAGGTGCAAAAAAACCTGATACGAGACTGGCATATAGGTAGAGAGAAAGGCTTCTGGGATGGTGGGGGCAATGGAGAATCCATTGTATACATGAGGACTAGAAGTGTGTGGCTTGTTTAATCTAGCAAAGCAGACGCTGAGAGGAGATATGAACGCTCTCTATAAAACATCAGAGGAGTAAACACCAGGGAGGGAGTAGAGCAATTTAAACTGAAAGACAACATTGGCAAAAGAGGAAATGGGTATAAATGGCCCATGAATAAATTTAGGCCGCAAATTAAGTTTCTAAGCAAAAGACCAGTAAGATTTTAGATATCCAAGTAGGAGTACTGGGGCAAATAACCCAACTGTTTCTAAGAGGGATTTGGTTACTTATATGATAATTAAATAATGTGCTTAGCTGTGGCACCTCCACTGTCTTACCTGACAGTGGAGGACTGAATAGGATTATCCTGTGGTTTTATATCCGTATATGGGGGAAGATCAGCCTGAAAAAAGCAGTGTCCATATTTGATATCTCCAGAGTCAAAGACATCGTATGTGTAGCCTGTGTGCTTTGCAATAATTTCTGCTACTTAATTCTTCATAATTAAAAAGAGTTCCTAAGTAAATGGCCAGTCCCTCACAATTATGAATTTAAAGTAAAACTTGTATTTGCCTAATCAACTATGATAGGTTCCTAATTTATGAGAGCAAGCTGTTTTCTCAAGGCCTAGGATTGCTGTTTGGAAATGCTCACATGCAGGTGTTAACAGCTCTAACGTCAGGACTAAAATTGTCACGTGTGCACAGTGAAAATTTTCCAGCCAACCTTAACTGCTGCTGATGTTTCACCACCCAAAGCCAGTGACAAGCCTGTTCTCAAGCAACATATATCTTCACTGCATCGGTGACTCTGGAAATTGAGAAGTGATCTGTGTGTGTTCTACCTTTCTCTTGTTTGATAGACTGATTTTTTCTCTCTCTTACTGTAGCATTTAAACCAAAGTCTGTGTGTCTCAAAGCAGCAAGCTACTTTAGAAGAAGTAGTTTGCAGTGAAGAAAATTCTGTTATTCACTAGAAGTAACCACACCATGAACTCCATTGACCAGAATAAAATATGTAAGTTTTTGATTTATGCCATACACTTCAGTGGGTGACAGAAGTGTGGATTGAGGTGATGCTTATGCCAACAAAAGATTTTTGTCTACACAAACAACATTCGTATACTACAGATTTAAGATTTTAACAGCTGCAGACAGGTAATGCCTTACATTTTTTCTCTAAACCTCCTTGTTAACAAGTCCTTATCCAAGTATTGTAGGCTAGGAATGAAGGTAGAAGGTTGTGGAAGAGGTGGAGGGGAGTAAAATTAAGAAGCCCTTCAAAACTTCCTGTTCCTTGGCTTTCTAGCCTGTAGGGCAGTTGGGGGTCAAGTCACTGAGCTCTGAATTTGCAGCCTTTTGCTGGCTGGATTTGCAAAACTGAAGGATTTTTGCTTTGATTAGCAGGATAATTAGAGCTGTATTGTAAGCGTAAGTTTCACTGAACTTTGCAAGTACTCATTTCTTACCTTGACCTCAGAGACTCACCATGATCTTTAATGCTGTCCAGAGCAGACCCAGGGTGTCTATTTAAAGACCTCCTGTGCACTCAGCCAGCGCCTCTTTCCTGCCCTGCGTTAAGCTCCCCTTTGGCGATGGTGCAATTTCATAGCTCCTGAATGGGTTTTTTTCCAAGCTGCTGTCAGTCAGCTTAAAAAATTCTCACTGAGGTCATTAATGCAGTGAAGTCGTGTGAACCGTGAGGGCCAGGGTCAGGAAGCCATAAACCTCCACGGCAGCAAGGGACAGAGGAGAGGAGAAGGGCGGCATTACAATGGGGCTGCTTGGACGCCGCTCCCCCGTGCTGCCCCGACGCCAGTCCCATATCTTTGTCCTCCCGTTGCCTCTGCCCCTCCTTTCACAGTGGAAATCAGTCCCACCAAGCAAGTCTAACTTGCAATAAAGTATTCATAGTTAAGCTGCTGACTCCAGAGAAAAACTGAAATCCTCATCAATCATTTTGCCTATACAATATCTCTCAGTTGGCAAATTTTCTGCTGGCAGTATCCGCTGTCACTCTTGAATGTTTTTGCAAAGTGTCCGTTTGGTAGCCCCAACCTATACGCTAAACTTGAGAGAATTCAGTCTCGCATAAGGCATTTGTGTCGTTCTGTTTCTAAACTAAATGAATTACTTCGTAAGCAACAAACTGATCAACCATGATCCTTGAGCAGGAAAGGTGGGGGGCAGGAGGGCTTGCACTTTGCCAGATAAGCAGGCTCAGACATGAACTGGGGGATCTCCCAGAAAATTAAATAGGTGGCACAACACAGCTTGTTTAGCCTAAATCAACATTAAATCAGTCAACATTAAATCAATGCTGATTCTGCTTTTGCAGGTCCTGCATTGTAATTAAACATGAACTTAAGATGCTGAACCTGAAAGTCTGCAACACATGTTGAGGTGTTGAAGTAGTGGACACCTTCTGAAGTTTGTCAGGATATGTGATATTTCATGCAGGTGGTTACTGCCATCCTGACCACACAGAGAGAACCGAGTATCTTGAAAACTTACGGTGTTTTCTGAGATCAGATTCAGTCTTTCTATCCAAATTTTAGTATTTCCAGACCTAACCACTGCTTTTCCATTTCCCGCTATTTATGGATGGATGGAAAGTTTGGTGTTCCAGAGTCTGTCGTCTCAGTGGAAGTTAATTCCCAGATGAGCTTCATTTTCCATGGAGACCCTCGATAGGTTGTGGGGCAGTGGAGGCAGGTAAAGGTGGAAGCGAGTGGACTCCAGTGCTGCCTGTGTCTGTGCAGCAGTTCGGTTGCTTTCCTGGGAATCAAGACCAGCTGGACTGAATACCTGTAAGTGCTCTTCCATACACGCCAGCCCTGTCTCAGTGCACTGGCTCCTGGGAAGCTCTGGTATGTAGAATCCAACCATCATCAGGGCTTGCCATAAGGATAAATTTGCAAGCGGACCATTTTTGGCTCTTGCTGTAGCAGTCTCTGAACAGAGCCCTTCTTTCTGTCTTTCCTCCACCTCCCTTCCAGAGACATGACCAATGTTTTCCACAAATGGAGAAGTTCCCCACACATTGCAGTCCCTGCCAGAAATTTTGTTTTAGTTGCCACAGCAACAACTTAACGAATTTTTAAAGCCCCTGCCGCTGGCCGTGCCTCTGTCCTGTTTGTTGTTCCTGTGCATTTCACCAGCGCCGCGTGAGGCTGCAGAGGCAGTGACTGAGAGCTCTAATAACCCCAGTAATGGATCCAATTATGGCCGTTAGTGCTTCTGTTGAGAATACATGAATAAGTAAATCCATGCATAAGGATGAAAGAGTGTGTTTTTAAAGCTGTCTGAGCAGTCTCTGGGAGTGGTGGCTGCGTCACTCTTGCCAAGCCCTGGTGGAGGACGGCAGCTGAGGACTCAGCAGCCACTCAGCTCCCCTCCTGACCATGCAGGCCCACAGGCTCCCTGTGAGTCATTATGTGGTCACTCGCTGGTGGCCATTGACTTACCGGCATGGCCTTACACCACAAGCATTTGTTTGTGCTTGTTGCAGTTGCGTCTCAGGTGCTTCTGTGGGGCAGCTGGGTGCTGGGGTGTGTGCTGGCAGAGCCTCTCTGTTGATGGCAGCCACACACACAATAAACAGTGCTCCACTTTCACCATGTCCGCATGGTTATTGGGGCTGTGGCTGGGAATGGACTGGGCAGGACAGAAAAAGCACCAGCAAACTTTTGCAGGAAACGTTCCGCCCTTTGAGTGCTGTTTCATCAGTGCAGGATGATCCTTCCATCCTCTTCACACCACCAGAAAATCTGTTACTTCCTCTATCACTGGGTCTTCCTTCACCATCTAGTGATAGCACAGAGGCATCCATCCTCACCTGGCTCTCACCCATGGTGACACACATTTGTGGTCTTCTATCATCCAGCAGCTGATTGGATGGGGAAAAGTGCCCTCTTTTTGTTCCAAATGGTTTCCTTCCTTGTCTGCTTTTTCCTAGCTGATGCATGGAGTGGTAGGTGAGTAAATGTATTTTGAACAGCGTATGGCAGATTTTGAGGACGGGGTCCTGAATGTCAGCTGTCCCGGTGCTGGCTCCTCAGATGTCAGAAGGGAGCTGGAGGGGCAGGTGTCTGAGCAGGAGAGGTTGGCTGCAGAAGACCTTTCGGCAAACAGTGCCCTGTTCCTTCCCCCGTTCCCTGCATACCAGTGGCAGCAGCAGGAGACAAGATTCAAGCAGTGAGCTCATTGCACCCAAAATCGCTTGCAGGCACCAACTCCTAATGTTGTGCATAACCAACCAGGAATCCTTATGCTTGTTCTAGCCACTCTTCCCCTTCCTGTGCCATTGTCCATTTGTCCCAGAGCCCTGCGGTTGCACAGCTGCACTGCCTGGATTTATTTTTCCGGTGCTATCATAGTGTTTCTGTATGGATTGGAACAGACTGGCTGCCCAGGACCATGGTGGTAATTCCCCAAAATCAGATTTCCGTGCTTTATGGAGTAGAGGTTAGTGAATCTCTTGAGAAAATTATGTCCTGTAAGATGCCTAGTGGCCCTTGCGAGGCTGTGAGTGCAAGACTGATGGTATCCCATTAGCGTTCAGAAGACAAGAAAAAGCTGTGAAAGGGAAGCGGCATTAGCTTTTCCTGAATCGAAACTACTATTTTCTGATGAGTTGTTGCAGGGCTGCTTTACAAGTGAGCCTGTGAGGAGAAGGCTGGGAAAGGCTGACAGTATGTCTGTTACTGGACATAGATGTGCCCTTGAAACCTGAGATTCATTTCTACACACCGCACGCTGGGTCTATATAGCCTTTCTTTCTGAAGTGAGGTCTCGTTTTCCTGTCCCACAGGGGTTTGCAGTATTGGCCTGCTCTTGTTAACTGCTGGGAATCTGAAATACCAGGGTAGGAATTACGATTTAGAAAAGGTCTCTGGAAGCTGTTTCTGGAGAGTGAGCCCATTTTACCTATAGAGCTGCCCACATGATCCAGGTCCCATGAAAGGTTTAAAGTACTCTGCAAAATAAGATGTTCTTTGTCATCTCCCAGACATCAGGGGAGGCTGAGAAGTGAGTTAAAGGAAGGCTCATCTCCTCCCTGCTCAGCTGATACCTCCAGGAAAAAGGAGTGATTCTTTTCCCCCTCACCTTGTCTCACCTAGCTGTGTCACGGGAGAGTTCACTTCTGTTATGCATCATTAATCTGAGTTTCTAATAGCAGTAAAAGACTCTGAACTTGGTCGACGGAGAAGTTAACAACCAGTTTGCTAGAGTTCTAACGGTTGATCACTTAGCCTTGGTTATTAACTGCAGGCAAGGACCAGTTTCTGGGAGATAATTGGGGTCATAAACAATAGCTGTGTAATGGAGACTGTGCCTTAGGAGAGGGACTAAACATATTCAGCTGCAAGAAACTTACTGCCTTTGGATGGCATCCAGGTGCTGCCATCAGCCAGCTCGAGTTCAGACAGCCAAGTCGTTGCTGTAGGGGAGGAGAGGCCTTTAGTGCTCAGCAGACAGAGACTATCTGTGCTCGGGATGGCCCCTAGCCGGAAGGTGCTTGAATGCAGCTGCAGGAGGCTTGTTAAAACTTCTTAAGCAGAAATCTGGAAGGTGCAGGTTGGAGGCCATGTGTCTTTTAGTCCATTTCAGAGGCAGGGCTCAGCATTTCGGAATGGCAAGTTCTGCAGCCTGGACCAGGGTTGGTGGTGTCAGCTGGATTTTCCAAGTTGAAGGCCATCTGAGGGTTGAAGCAGCCCCCTTAGGTTGTTCTGGCTGAATGGTGACTGTGACCGTCCTGCTGCTGCAGCTTTCGCTTGAGCAGATGCGTGCTTGTGCACAGCAGGCATGAAATGTGTGTGCGGGCTCTCCTAGGCCATTTGGGCTCTGCTGTAACGTTGTTGGAGAATTAAGATTTCTCTCCCTGGAATTCCTTAATACAGAGTTGGTTTGTTGCTAGAAAAAAGGTCCAGAAAAGCACCATTAAGTGCTAGGAGGGTATTTAAATAGAAAGGATTTTTGTTGGTGCTTTCTAAAATAAAACCCAGTTTCTGACTACTGAGCCCATTAAGAATCCCTGCTGGGATACAATGTACGCAGGGGTTCTCCAGGCCGTGGCAAGATGTTTTCTTTCAGTGGAGGGCCTGTTGGGACTGGAAGATAGCTTGATGGGATTTCTGATGTGGCGTCAGCCTCTGATTAGATTCATGTCACTCCAGTCATTCCCTGTGTGCATCTGATTGGAAACAAAGGGAGGAAAATAAAGGTGCAAATGAGTTTTTGTAATGGTTGTTTGTAATGCCACTAGCCAAGCTAGAGCGTGGCATGTTGGGAGCTGGAGTTTCTGAAGGTTTTATCCTGTCGAGAATGAGGGTAGCACGTGCATGCATGTGGACCACAAGCTGAGCTGGGCACCCTGATGTGAAAGCTGGAAAGGTACCAGACGCGCAGATCTTGCAGCTCTGTACTGTGGTACTTGAAAGCATCCTTGGGTACTCCCTCATTTTTAAAGGAATCAATTTTTCTGCCCTGTTGCTTCCCATGTGTACAGAACTGCAGAAGAAAATTTAAGGGGAATCTGTGGAGGAGGGTACTGTTGCCTTTCATTTCCCGATAGCAAAAGCATGACAGCATTGCCAGGCTGGGCTACATTACAGAATCATGACAGTAAATGTTGTCTTAATGTGGAGACCTGAAAGGCTGCTGTAGGTGTGCAGCTGAATTTTTCCACTGAGCCCTTTGCTCTAACAGCAAAGTCTGGCTTTGCTTGGCTTTGATTCAAAACAGGTAGGTACCAGAGAAGGGCAGTGATCCTGGAGGGGTCTCAGGTTCTCCAGGCTTTCAACTTTCCCCAGCTCATTGCTAGCCCAGTCAGGCATATGGGAGGATTTTCAGCAGCTGGTAAAATGAATGAGAGCAGAAGTATTAGCAACATTTCTGATACTGGTCTTA
Organism: Burhinus oedicnemus; assembly: GCA_008921705.1. Lineage (NCBI taxonomy): Eukaryota > Metazoa > Chordata > Aves > Charadriiformes > Burhinidae > Burhinus > Burhinus oedicnemus. The sequence goes on from VFFE01005550.1 coordinate 246,365, forward strand.
CATGAAATGCCTGCTGGGAACTGGGTTCACCAGGCTGAAGGGACATCTTTGAGTTAGGAAAGGTCCTGCTGAAACTGGTGGGAAGTTGTTTGACGCCCCCGCTCCTGGTGCCACAGAGATGCACTGCAGGCTAGTGCATCTCTCTCCTCGGGAGAACTAGAAACAGAGCAGGGAGGGGATCAGGCACTCTGCCTGCACGCACTACGATTCTGGTACTTTATGGTCAACTGGTCTTCTCCAGGCAGTGACAGGGGATACCCCGAGCTAGAATCAACGCTGACTCAGGAGAAAGCCAAGAGGTGACAGGGGGTCCTCCCTTTCAGATTAAGTGAAGCCTGTTTATCCGTGTTTGGCAGTGGAAGAAAGCAAGCTTAGACAGACCTCCCAAGAGAGGCTGAGTGTGGGCAGGAGTCTCTCTTATTCCAGATATTCCTCCAGCTGTATGAAGCGCTAATCTCAAAGGGAGGCCTAGATACCCTAGCATCTCTGAAAGCCAAGCTAGACCCTGGATCCATGGCAGTTCTGCTGTGGCGTCAAAGAAGAAATCCAATTTACCTGAAGCACCAGGCAGAGCCCTTCAGTAGCCACCAGGAAGCCAAGTGCGCGTGGGATCCCTGCTGTACCGTATTGAAATCTGCCCCAGAAAAAGCAAAAGCATGAATATGGAAGGAAGCGAAGGGAACTGTCACACTTAAGGCTTTACATTCCTAAGCAGCAGCTCTTTGTGTGTGCCGCACAGGGGAAGAGGTTTAAGGTCTCCTTGGGCAGTGTTAGTGCTACGTCTAATACATGCATTCAGGGCTGAGCTTTCTAGGTGGCAGGCTCACCGGGAACACCACAGGTGGGACTGGCTGACTCACTTCAAAGCAACAGAGGCGAGGGGACATGTGAGAGGTTTGAGCATAGAGCTGGGGTGTGATTTTTGCACTGGAATGGATCTAATCGTCTGAGGCACCAATGGGTCCTGTCCTTCCCTGGTCAGCCTGGCTGTGGGGGGAGGGATGCTCTGCCCATTCATCTGCTCCCAGAGGCAGCATACCTGCCCACTTGTGACTGCAGCGCTCTCCCCTTGACAGCTGAGACGGGGAGCGAGTTTTTGAGACTATGCCATCGAACACCTACCACCAGCAGAATAACAAAGGCCCTATCCTGCCCATTGCTGGTGTGCTGAAACATGAGCAAGCAAGCATATTCGTGCCTGCCCAGTAAATCCTCAGCTCAGCTCCTTCTGTAGCACACAGCTTTTAGCTTAACTGCCTTGTTATCCTTTGGATGGACAGAAAAACTCCTGGATAGCCTCTGGGATGAGTGGGTCATTTCTCTGAGTCAAAAAATCTTCACTCAGACCTTAGGTCAGTTAAAATTTGTGGCTTTGCTTTTTGCGCCGCTGTCCATTTTTTCTTCAATTGCTCCACGTGCCTTGGAGAGGGGTGGGGAGCACATAATCAGGATAAATGGGGAATTTCTGGATTTCTCACTGGTGCTAGCCATCCTGCTGGAAAGCATTAGCATCCATTGCTCAGCTGCTCCAGGGGTGGGAAGAGGAAATGCCTGAACCTGGGTCCTCCCCTATTAACAAGGCAGGATATGGTCCCAACTTTACTGGGAGTGTTTTTGGACAAATTCTCAGCTATCTCAGCTGTAAAATGCTTGAGTGACAATCGTGTTTCCATAAGGTAGAGAGATTAGGCCTTTAATAATAAGGCAGCAGAGTACACAAAATATTCATGACAGTTGATGAATGAGCAGAGCAGACTTTTAATGTCTGATCTTGGCAGCTTGGAGCACCTTCCTGCTGGTTACATGTGACTGACTTTCACTCCCATGCCCCTTCCCAAACTGCTGCTGGGACCAAACTTCAGGCACTTTTTGATAAATTGTGAGTTAGCAATATTGTCGTGGGAAGGACTTCTAGCCTCACTGGACAGAGGAGGCTTAGTTGAGTCTGCCTTTGTTTAAAATCCACTGGCTAGCACTAGAGCATGGAAGAAAAGTCATTTCTTACATAAGCTTGGATTATGTTATTTACTCTCCATTGTTTGTAAGGGCCTCATAGAACCATGAAAATGACCTTTATTTCTCTATGGATTTTGTCCTTTTTCATTTTACAAATATTGATTATTTTTTTTCTCCTGTGTCTTTATCAGAGCTGAATTAACAAGGCTGTTTAACAAGAGCCTCTGATTCATTTGGGGTCTTTTTGTGCCAGGTACTATCACAAGCAGCTGAAAGCATCTCCGTGAAGAATGTGCAACCACTGTTACAGAATTGACGGAGTAGGTGATGTGCCCTGACAAGAGCTGAGCTAGCATGGGTCAAGGAGCAGGCTTAAAAAGATGGTCTCTTCAGCCTGGGCACAAATGCAAGGGAGGGTTGTTTGTAAGGAATAAAATTTTATGTCTGAAAGCTCTCCTCCTCAGACCATTAAAGCTTGAGGCCACTGAAAATTGTTGAGTCTACTTGATTATTCCACTTCCACCCACAGATCCCCAAGTGAGATCAAGAGCCCATATTTGCAGCAAGAGGTGATTCCAGGCCTTGTGATCCAAAATCTCAGTGTCACAGTGATGAGACTCCAATAGGAAAAGGAGCCATTGGTGCAGCTTTATATGCTCTTTCTTGCCAGGCTTTTAAGCAAGCCTCTTGACTGACTGAAGAGCTTGTCGGTGGAACAGAGAGTGGAAATTGAAGGCAGACAGGGACATAAAGTTCAGACAAACTAAGTCTGATGGCCACTTTTGATGCTTCTACCACAAGTGAAAGGGAATGTATAGCCCAGCTGATAGCTGTCCTTTGCTGTTCGTACCTGCCCTAATGCCATTGTGGTTTCTCACACAGGACCCAAAGGTTAGCATGGGTGGGGAGGAAGCAGCCACTGCGCACAGTTCTTTGGGGCAAGCTGAAATCTCATGCCTTTCGGGATCATCCATCCACTCTGTCAGTGGCCTTGAAACATCCTATAGGTGTTTTAGCAACCTGTCTGGCCAGTAGCAAAAGCCTGACCTTCTGCATATATTCCGCATTGAGAAAAAGAGAGGTCACGATGGAGGTAGAAGTGGTATGTCCAGATTTCTTTCTTCCTAAGTGGGCAATGCCACTTGTAACTTTGCTCTAGGACTCTCCTGTGGGCTCATCTTTCTTACAACCTATACACTGTGGTGGGAGATGACATTGCTCTGAATGAGATGAGGGTGTCCTTAAGCCAGCTGTTGTACAAGCCTATAAAAAGGGCGAATCCTCATTCTTAAGTACTCATGATCTATATCAGAGGATGGCAACCTTTGGAGGACTTGGTCCCAGTGTGCACTTTTTTCTCTCTGAAATGAGAGGTTAAGTATGCCAGTAGGAGCTGGGGGATTGTCTCTAAGAAGCACCATGAGGCCAATTGGTTAGTGCTCATTAGTTTTCACTTTGCAAAGGGTGGACTCCTGCCTTCCTCAGCTTGCTGGGCTTGGCAGAGCTAGGACTCCTGCCAGCCCGCCCTGCTGCAGGCCGTGTGGGATCCCCAGCACGTTCTCTGGGTAGTCATACCACCCGTAGCTGAAGCAGGCCAGTAGGGTGGAGAGGAAGCAAAGGAGGTGTAGCTGTTACCCAACAGGACCGCAATAAAGCTGAGAACAGAGCTGGGTCTCCAGGCTTCTTCCCTATCCATGTCCTTTTTAGTAGACAATGCTTTCTGTCCTGCAACTTGCATTTTTCTAGAGCAGAAGGAGCATTACCTCTGGGCTGTGGGCCATCCTGGTCTTCAGCATCATTAGAGACCATGTCTGTGCCACCTGAGTAGCTGAAGTCTTGTAAGCCTTGAGGGGAAATAAGGAATTAAGAATCAAAAGGGTCCCAAGGAATCTTGGTTGAAGGGGGGCTCTGGCTGTTCCTTACGGGCTGTTACAGCTATAGAAGAGAGATATTTCTGGATCAAGAAAACAGTTGTCTTCTGCAGGAGGGCAAAGCAAAGGAACTGCTAATTGTTTTCAAGAATAAGAAACCCATCTCAGGGCAGATCTTGGCTCTGGTATTGAAAGTGCTTGGGAAGTGAGAGGTCAAGTTTATATTCCTCCTGCAATTAATCTCTCTTCTCACAAAGTGAAACAGTTCAACAGAGTGAAAATGGCATTCAGCTGCTGCTTGGGCCATTCAGGGTGTGTGTGAAGCTGGGGAGTGTCCTTGGGCTGACTCAAGGCTGGTCAAATGTTCTAACCCCTGGGTTGTTAGCTGCTCTGAGGCCCATCTCCCTGAATTCTCTTTTCAGTGGAAGTTTCAACAATACCACCGTGTCTTTACAAACAATTTCTGTTTTGGTGACACGATGCTTCTCAACAAGAACAGTCAGAAAACTCCCAACCAGCTCTAAGCCTCACACTTCAGAGTCGGAGCTTTGGCTGCTTCTCCCCAAAGGCTTAGCCGAGGAAAACAAGCCACTCCATATCACTGTTCATTTACCCTCCTGAACCCTGTCTCTCAGTGCTTCAAGGCAGATGCTTCAGCAGTTAATAACTGCTCCTGGGGCATGCGCAAGGAACAATTAAAGCTCATTGTGCCAGTAAAGAGCCCTGGGGTGAGCTGGGCTGTGGGGACAGCTGCCCTTGTTTTGCTGTGTGCAGCAGCTTCCCGAATGATCCTGTTGCAGAGAGAGACAAGTATGACTTGCTGATTGCAGAGCTGAAGTTCAAAAACTCAAAGGCTAAACTCCGTGTGTCATTTCTAGGCTCTTTGCTGGTGACAACCGTCTTGGTTTGTAGCATGCAGGGCTGGGGAGAGCACCGCTGCTGAGCCTGGGAAGCCATTTCCAACCAGCTGCAGCATGGGACTGCTGGCAGGAGTGGAGCACAAGTGTTTAAAGAACAAACGCTTTGTAGTGCTCCCTTTAACACTTTGCCTGTGACGCTGTAGGATCTAGATGTTTGATCCTAAAACGCCAGAAAGGACATGACCGGCAGTTCCTTCATCTCAGATGTAAAAGCTCGCTACAGCTGTGCCCCAGAAGGGTTGGCTAAGCCTTGTCCAGCTGCATGCAGGGGCCTTGGAAGAAGGCAGTGTTGGCCATTCCCTGGAGAATGTCCCTGCTAGAACGTGTACAGTGAGATTTCATTTGTGCCCAGGGGTCAGAGTGGACTCTACCTGCTTCAGCTGCTTGTGCTAGGAGAGGAGTGTATCACCCAACCAGAAAGTCTCAGCTATAGGATAAACTTGTGTGGCTCCACAACAGCAGGCTGGTGCGCGTGGGGAGGGGGCAAGCGTTTCTCTTGCCTTTGTGACTTGTCTGGAAACTAGAAACCTCTCTGGAGATAAATTGGAAGTTGTTATTGGCATCTCTACTGAGAATGTCAACAGGAATCTGTCCACGCCAGTCATGACGATACAAACACAACTTCCCCGCTTAAAGCACCGCACCAACTGTACCTAATTAACCTTCATGACAGCACAGCAATACAAGGAAATAGGGATCATTAACTTCAGCTTCGCTTTACAGAAGGGGAAGAGAAGCAGAAGTGCCAGTCCCATGCATTTCAAATTGAGGTAGGCTTGGAAAAATCACAAGGTTAAAAATAACAATAATCCATTTGGGGTTCTCAGAGCCTTAAGAGTGCACTTGAATCAAACTTTCAGGTTTTTCTTCAAGAAACATCAGGAGTGGAAACTTCTCTCCCATACACTCTTTTTTATGACTCAATAACCAAGGCTTTTAGAAAATCACACGTTCTCAATCACAGTGGTGCAGAGGCAATAAAGGTCAGAGCGATTTGCTCAGTGTTGCTTAAAAATCAGCTGGGCAAAGCTGGGACCAGACTGTGTGAGTAGCTGACCCTCCACCCCTTCCTTGTTCCTCCAGACCAAACATTTTTCTAGGTAGGGGAACCTGCCTAAACCCACCAGTGGTCACTTAATAGCTGCCAGAGGCGTAATTCAGGCTTGAACTAGTGACCTCATCCCTTCCTCTCACGTCTGCTGAGGGACAGACCGATGACATTGACTGTTTACATTCTGGTCTCTGAGCCAGCCCAGCTCCTTTGCCTGGGGCCCAGCAGGGATGGAAGTGTCCTAAAGATGCAAAACCATTCGTGCTGCTCCCTGACGCTGCTTTCCTGGTTCGGGGCTGTTTTTAGGAAAGTTAGTAGGAAAGAGCAACTTGTACAAGTCCTTCTTAAAGAGTTCTCCCTGCCTGTCATACCAACTGCCGGCAGGGGCCAAGGGGAAGAATAACGCCTGTGCCATTTGTAGTGGGCACCAGCGCAGGCGATCATTTTCTCTCACCAAAGAAATGCAGTGCAAAGTCCTGAGGAGTCGCCGTGGAAGCTTTGAAAGTTGTATCTGTTATTACCGACAAACTGATCTTACTTCTGCTCTGAGTCATAGATGCTGTCAGGATCAGAGGGGAAAACCCATTTTTTTCTGGAGCCCCAGCAGGCAGGACCCCTGCTCAGGAGGGAAGCCAGTGGGGACGGTGGAGGGCTGTGGCCGAGGAGGAGAGCCTGTTGGGGGAGGGAGGGGGGCCGACCCCAGCCCAGAGAGCCATCATTCATACAGAAGTGTGTTTTAATTCATCTCTCTTTCTCCTTCTTCTTCTGTTCTAAGCTGACATGGGGTGAAGTGAAGCTGATGGGATCCTGGAAAAGGCCAGGTCACTGACGGAAAGGAAAAAGGGCTTGGCAGATGGTGAAGAGCTTTCATGAGCAGCATGGGCTGCAGCAGGCTCCAGGGAACAGAATTGTTCCCCTGCTCGGGCTGTGTGTCTGTCTCTCTGATTATTTTGTGTATTTCATCTCTGCTGTCTCTCTCACCCTTAATCTGGGCTCCTCTGTGCCAACAAAATGCTTAGCTCACTCCATTGTCTGTGAGACTAATTTGCACTGTAAATCCGATGCTTATCTTACATGACAGCTTACTGTGGGGTTTATTGCAGTCCTGAAGACAAACTAACCGGGGATGGCTAGAAAGCTTTTGACACATCATCTGGAGTATAGAACGACGAATACGACCTGTTTCAGCTTGTTGCCAGGCTAGGATGTAGCCCCGTGTGGTTGGGGTCACAAGGTATTCCTTTCTCTTTTCAGGTCTGTTCAAACCTGAATTTGTTTGGGGTTTTTTGTGCTACAGCTTCTGTTCTGTGTTGGAGCTGTTGGAATGCTTCTGGAACAGTCTCCCAACCCTCCTAGGGCCAGGTCCTCTATCCCTCCTCCCTGCTACCTGTGGAGTTTTAAGGACCATGAGAGTGGCTGCAGACCAGGTGCAGGCAGCGTGCGAGCACTGGTGCTCCAGTGTGCTGCAGCTTCGTTGTCTCTGCCTAGCTTAATCAGAAGGAACCTTTGTCGTTGTCCTTCTTCATTAGTATTTCCTGACACTTTCTCCGATATGCTTTGGCTCTTTGCCAGCAGAGTACATTCCCCCTCAATCTCATCTGCAGTTGCCTCCTTCCCTCTGGTCCCTGGGCTATCCACCTGCAGGCATCCAGCTATCACCTAAGAGATTTTTCACACTAGTGTTGTTCAGAAAGCTGGGCAGCTCCAGCAGACTCAGATCAGCTGAAATGTGGGCAGAGGCCTAAATCTTCCTACAGAGGGGTTTCAGGTAGCCTCAGGTGCAGGTTTACCTGGGGAGAGCCAGGAAGGTTATTGCTGTATCGATACGGCTCTTGGTTCCGCGGCTGAGCACACCGGTAGGTGTTTAATGCCCAGAGCTTCTGCACTGCAGTCCTGGGATGGGACGCAAAGGGTCCTGCTTCCCCAGACAGAGGAGCAGAAACACAAGACCTGCTATCCTCTGAGGATGGTGTTTGTTTGGAGGACCAGTCTGATTGTCACTGAGTAGAGTCTCATGAACTTCTGGATCCCTCTGTTATTTCCTCCCTCGGTCTGAAGACAAAACACACAAAAGGCTGTACGGGATAAGCTGTGTGCAGCAGCTGGGAGGCTGGCAACTGAACTGGAAATGGAGCCAAGGGGTCTCAGTAGCATTGAGGGAGAGGGGAAAAAAAAACCCAAACCACCACATAGAGAAACTGTTGAGGAATAGGCAAGCAATATGTTACATACCAGGCAGAACTGTAGCTGCTTAAACTACACTGGAAACTGTACTGGCTCCTCTCAAACTCCACTTTGCTGCCCAGATTATCAGACAGGTGTGTAGCCTAAGGCTTATTGCAAGTCATCAGAGCTGGTGAGCACCAGACTCCTCACATGCAGTGTCCTGAGACCTGCCCAAGGGAGAGGTCTGTACAGCCGGGGTCAAGCTTGAGGAAAAACCTACAACTCTGGTAAGACTCCAAAATCTGCAGAATTTTAGAAGAATCCAGCACAAAAATAACTAGGAAAGGATCATCACACCACCTAACTCAGACTCATGCCTTGTCTCGGTTAGGCTACCGTATGCCCTCTTCTCATCCCTGGCTAGAAATGGAGCCAGAGCAATCAAATCTCCTAACTTAAACTCCTATGTTAAGTGCCTAAAAGTTAGCAATCTGAATCTGAAGACATCTTAATTTGTTTCCTAAGAGGCCTGGAAAATACCCCTTTCCCACAGATGACATGGTGCAATCCGAGAGTCCCCGGTGTGACTGACCGGCCTCCCATCCGCCTGAGTGTTTGTAGCACAGGCAGCGGCTCTGATCCATTTGGCAAGGTCAGGTTGTCCCTTCAGCCGTGTGCATCCAGCACCCTGGGGCAGCTGGTGTTGCCAAGGATAAAATCCATGCCCTGCTGCTGCTGAGTGCTTTCTGTCAGACTTCTGCTTGGTTTGTTTAAAAAAGAAAAGAAAAAAGCAGCACTTAGAGACCCTCCTGTGTTGCGTGACACACAGACAACGGGAAGATGGTCTCTGCTTTGAAGGATTCACAGGATAGCTTGGCAGAAGTGCACTGAATAGCAGACGCGGTGAAGACACGGCATGAGACAAGTTAGTAGCAGTAAGAGGAAGATGTTTGCTTAGACTCACTAGGTCTGACATCTCCATCAACCAGGGCATGCGGCGTGCAAAGGCCCCACAACTTGACGAGTGGTTGGGCCAGCCTCCCGGCACTCCCGAGGTCTTTGCTTGCTGGCAAATGAAATCCACTGCCTACATCAGTGTTGGCTTTAATCCGCCTGGGAATGAAAGTGGGTGGAGACATCAAAGTTGGGGTTCCAGGTGGAGTTTTCTGCTACCTGGAATGTTAATTAACAATCGAGGAAAGAAGGTGCTGCCTGTCTGGATAAAAAGGGGGCTTTCTTCTCAGGGAGCTTTAGAGAAAAGGGGTGGGGAGAGCTGAGAGTGTTGGAGGGTGCGGTGGAAGGGCTGGGATCTCAAAGGAGAAAGTGCATCCAGCCAGCAGCTCTCACCCACCTCCCGTTAGCTGTATTAAGCTTGTCCACCTGCTTAGGTTGGCAGTGGGACCATTTGTGCAGCCCAGTCTGTGCGGGCAGCTGAACTGGGATGCCGCAGCCAAGGTATCTCCCTCTTTGATCCCAGGGACAGATGCCAGGCCTGTCCCCGTGCCCGTGCCAGGGGGACGGGTGCGCACAGGGCTGTGCAGTGCAGGCTGGCTCCTTCCTCGGTGCTGGTGGAGCCTCTGCAGTGCTCTGCTCCGAGGCAGTGGCTGGTGCTGACACGGCCCCTGTCCTGGGCTCTCTGCAGACACACGACTGCACCGTGTTTTTATGCAGGCTTTCAGAAAGCCACTTCCATCCCTGTGATTTCCCCACTCCTCGGGAAATGCGGTGCGCATTTGACAGGGGGGTAAAACCCTCCTGCTGCATCAGCCTGTGCATCCTCTCCTCTGAGCAGGTAATGGGTTAGAAGGGCTGCTGTGCTGCTCCAGAGATCCTGTATTCCCAGCTGGCGCTTGTGCTTTTTTCCTGCCAGGATTGCTTTATTGTATTTTTGCAATTATTAGTAACTCATCTCATGTACAGAACTGGCAGTGAATCAGAAGTCAGAGTATCCAAAATATCTTGCCCCACAAAAAGCGCCACTCCTCCTTTGCTGCCTGCGCGCAGCATTGTTAGTGGACGGGAAGGGAGAGGGTTGTGCGGAGGCTGGCAGAAGAGCTGTCAGGTTTGAATCTCGTGAGTAGCAGCTGAGTCAACCCTCTCCCGAGAAGTGGCGAGCTGTGAGCGTTACGTCTGCAGTGCTGTGGGCAGGTGCGATGGCAGCTTGGGTGGGTATATCATGCTGGCCTTGATCCAGTTGGCACAGGTAAACCAGCAGTGACATAGTGTAGCAACTTAAGCACTGTCTTAACACTATTAAATACGTAGCTGAGATCTCCAGAGGGCTTGTACAACCTGAGGTGATGTCCGTGTCACTGTATCTTTACTGCAGTTTGCTATCTGTGCTAGCTCAATTACAGTTCTCGCAGACAGCCCTGTGCTGTGCCTCAGTCCCGCGTCTGACATTAGCGCAGACCTGCCTCCAAACAGATGCTTCTGAGGACCTGCAGGCCACGCAGACGTCAGCTGTTGCTGTCTGCAGTTTGTGCCTCCTATGCTGGCATTAGCCTTTGTGATTTACTGGTGTTAGCAACACGCAGGGAAGGGGAATTACGTCTCTTATTAGTGGGATTTGCTTTGCATCGCAGCAATGAGGCTTGCGAGTTTGGGACTGTAACTGAGCCACCTTCTTCCCTTCTCCGTCACATGGGCAATTCTGCTCCCACTCCCTACTCTGCCAAAGTCCTCTCCTGCCATGCGGTAGACCTGGGACCACCCTGGTTCCTCCTTCAGGCACTGAGAGGTCTGGGGCTGCAAGGCACTGCACTTACAGGAGCGTGCACTGTGGCGGACAACCCTCCTGGGCTGGAAGAGATGCCCAGGGAGAAGGTCTTCGGTGTGGACACTTCTGACGTTCCCTTTGTCTCTCTCCCCACAGATGCCAGCAAGGACCATCCGCAGCAGCAGGCAGGGGTGATCTGGAGAGTGACAGGCGGCCTGTTCAGTATCACCCGGGGAGCCGTGGGAGCCACGTTGGGAGGAGTTGCCTGGGTGGGCAGCAAGAGCCTGGAGCTCACCAAAACAGCTGTGACCAGCGTCCCTGCTGCTGGCGTCGGACTGGTGAAGGGCAGCGTCTCGGCAGTGACCGGTGGCGTCGGAGCTGTGGGCAGTGCGGTCGCCAGCAAAGTCCCTTTCGCCGCAAAGAAGAAGGACAAGGCTGACTAATCCCCGTTGCAGCTCCCTTCCAAAAGATCAACCTGCCCATACTCTCCCCCTACACAGCACCTCTTTGGGTTGGAACCAGCCGCTTCAGGGAGGGTCAAGCACCCGAGCAGACTTTGGCTGCAGCCTGCTCAGCACCGCCTGCCTGGCTCAGAGTTCACAGAGCCACTGTCAATGCCTTTCACTCCCATCACCTGCTGGGAACCATCTCTACTCCGAGGGCTTTCAAGGCACTGTTGTCTCTGTCTTGCAGTTTCCTTCCTCCCTTCTTGCTCTTGTAAGCACAGAGGGGTGGGAGAGGGTGTTAGGCTCCATCTGCCTGGAGGTGGGGGGAGTAAGAGGGGAGGGGGAGGAGCTATGCCTTGCTTGAGGTGTGGGTTACGTAGTCAAAATCAACTTCAGCTGGGAAGACAACCTCTGAAACACCCCTTCCCTTCGCTCTGGGAGGTGCGTTTGGGGGATCTGCCTGAGGGAGAACTGTAGAAGAAAGTCCCATTGACACAAAGGAGAGATACTGTGAAGAGGGGGAAGCCTCCCTCCTGCCCTACACCTTACCTTTTCTTTGCAGGGCCCATCCCACAAGGTGCTCCCAATCACTTACTCCCTGGCGGAATTGCACCCTTCAGAGAAGGAACCCACAAGCTCAGCAGAGCAGTTCCAGGGATGATGCCACACAAGAGTATCACATGTCCCAGGCCGTCAACTTCTGCACAAATTTTCTTGGTGAGAGGCAGGAGAAAGAAAGCTGCTGTATGTTCCCATTCCCAGCTGACAGTGGCATCTGCCAGGCCTCTGTGATATTGGAAGCACAGGTAGTGATGCTCCACAGAGACACAAACTGGGCCCTTGGGTTTGACCCTTGAAGTCCTGGCAGTATCCCCATCTGCAACAGGGGCATTTTGACTCTAGGCCACACGCTCACTCCACAGACATCATTAGTAACCACGAGGAAGCATGTTCCCAAATGCCACCCAAGTTCTGCTGCAGGGTGGGAGGGGAGGTTCTCTCTGTGACCCCGAGAGCGGTGTCCTGGCTGTGCGTGGGCTGCGCCGTGTTGGAGAATGCTTCCCCGAGGGGCTGAGTGTGCTCCAGCGGCAGCCAGCCTGCATGGAGCACCACCAACTTCTCCTCCACATGCTGCTCTCGGGGCTCCAGCCCGGCTCCTCTAAATGACTGTGTTGCACTAAATTGCCCACCCACACTTGTAGTGCTGCAGAAACCCAGACACCTGCATTCGTCTGGGAGTCACAGCCATCCTCAGCCTGGCCCGTGATGCTCAAGGGGCCATGTGGCATCCTGCGCGCGCGCACGCACACACACACACACGTGCACAGACACACACACACTCACTCCAAGGTCCCCTGTAATTCTTGGGATGAGGAAAGCCACAGGCTCCACCATTAACTCTGCCGCTCCTGGCTTTGGCAGGTGATTAGCCTAGGTCGTTAGGTGTTGGATGCATAGGCAAGTGAAGCAGTGCTTGTGCTGTATTTTATAAATATGCGTCTGTGTTAGCGTGTGTGTATGTGTCAGTCCACAGGCATGTCTTCAGCCAGGTAAACAAAACCGTGCCACTGCTCCGGAGGAGTTTACGTAGTCATCTTTGGCACTTCCAGCATATAGTTTTTATATAGGGTCCTGGTCAAAATAAGAACAATGTTTTAGAGGATGTTTTCCCCTCTGTTGCCCAAGAGCATAGTTTATTGAAACCAAAGGAATGTGAAAAATCCCCTTTCTCCCGTCTGTGCGGTTTGTTTACTTTCTGCCCTATCTGTTGGACACTGAAGCCAGCTTCCTTGATCTTAATTTCCCGTTGGAGGTCGTTGTGCTTCCTGACTGCTCTCTTGTGCTTAGGACTCGGACATCAGGGAATATTTAAGTCCACCACCCCCAGCCACCATTTTTGCTGAATGTTCTTGGGCTTGTGAAACAGTTTTCATTCTGACCTTTATTAAATCCATGTTTTGGGCCTGAGTTAAGTCGCTGTGTCCCTGTGCTAGTCGCGCTGGTGTTAGTCTCTCTCCATACCCTTCACTGGGTAGTCCCTGCCGTTTGCAGTGGCAAGAAGTTGCTGATCTCCACAGCGTGTTACTCTTCGTAGCATGAGAGTGGTTTAACCTACATCTTTGTTTCTGAAGAGGAAACAGCATTTGGTATGTGTGTGCATTTCCTCGCTTTGTCTCTTTTGTTCTGGTGAAGGCCAAGTTGACCCAGACGTGTTGGTTTTGTCTCCAAAGGCAGCAGCTTCACAGAAAGATCAGGCCTTGATGTGTGCCTGCACTTTGCTGGGATGCTCGTGGCAGTTGGCAAGGCCAGAAGAAGTCTTGTCTGTTCTTCCTTTGTCTCAAGTGCCCTGCAAAGCAGGAGGGCAGCTTGCACTGCGTGGATCTGTGCTCACCACTCTCCCTGAGCGCATCTCATTTCTTATTCCAGATCAGAGACTGCTCCTGAAACCAGCTCTAACCCCAGAGCTAAAAGCTGCTTGTGTGTAACTAGCTGTGCTGTCACCGGCCCTCTTAGAAAGATACAGTTTCTTACCAGTTGGGCCAGAAGACAGTCTTCTTCCTAAAACTGCCTCTCCCAGGCCTTGGACAGGAGAAGATGGATCTAAGGGGCTTTACTTCACCAGCCACCCCTGGGCAGGTGATGGGAAGCTCATCATGCTTTTGGCTAACAAGTATCCCACGCAGACTCTTGCTGGAGGAGGCATTACATCCTTCCCCAGTTATTGTGTGTAGGCACCATGTGTGCGCAGCGGGCATGGAAAATGGGATAAAGCTGCATTAAGGAAGGCCATAGGGGTCCTGAGGGTTTCCCATCTTTTTATTTCTGCTCTTTTCTGTGTCCTTGCAGTAAATGGAGTAAATCTCTCCGTTTGTCTGGAACTGCCATTTCCTTGTGGGATGGCCTGGAGAAGGGGAGAAGAGGTGTGATGGGAACTCACAGCCTAAATCCCTGTTCTTAGAGCCCAGCTAACGGAGAACTTGTGGACTAAATAGCAAAAGAGGGCAAACTAGCATGTACGGGTAGAAGATTAAATCTGCTCCAAAACCAGAGCCTCACACCATTTAACGGGCATTCAGGAATACATAACTATGCAGGACTCAAAAGGCCTCTGGACAGTATGTCTCTGTTAGTGTGCTAGGCCTGCTCAGTTCACCCAGGTGACCCAGCCCCAAGCTGCTTTTTGGGCTCTCGTGGTGCCAGAGCAGAAGGAAAAAACGGTCAGTGTTCCCAGCCTGAGAGCAAAGATGCCTCCTGACAGCTTTGGTTGCAGAACGGTAGATCTGAATTGGAAGAAGCTGTTGGCTCCTGACGGATACCCTACCTTTCCTCTTCCTCCACTACACAGACATCAGCTGGCTCAGAGTCCAGCTGGCCACTAGTGCAGCCCTTCTTCCAACGCCCCTTCATGATAAGAGGGGCAAAAAATACATTGTGCATAAATCCCATTGATGCTGGGCAGGGAGGACTTGCTACGAAGATGGGGGAGGCACCAAGGGAAGGATGAAGGGAACTAGTACGAGGAAGATCACCAGTTTTCAGGTGACAGTAAGAAGATGAGGAGGGATTGGTGACAGGAGGAGGCGAGGGGAGAGTGGGAGTCAGGGAGCAAGATAAGGGGGAGCATGGAAAGAATTTGTTTCTTAGGACAAGCCCTGAATCAGAGGATGAACATGATCAGAGTTCATCCTAGGGAAGAGTGTGGAAAGGGAAGTGCACAAATGTGCGTTTTGATGTGTGGTGGTGGTCGGCACCTAGCTGGTGCCCTGCTTCCGTAGCAGTGATGATTGCTAGGTGTTTCCATTTAGCTAGATCAGTGTGCCCAACAGATGGTCGAAGCACCAGATCAGCTCCCTCCTCACCCTCTGCCTTCCCAGATTTCCCCCGGGCTTTCACCATGATCTCCCTGTGGTGGATGTGGGATGTGGCCCTACATGCAGCCCTGTGCCCTACCACGGCCGGGCATTTCCCATGCCCAAGGAATGTGCCTCAGCTGAGAGGAGAGCCCACAGGCATATCCTTCCTTTTCCCTTTGATCATCTCATTATCCTTTGCTTTCTTTTTTTTGTCCCTCCCTTAGCTTTTTGTCTTGCCCCTGGATAGAGCTCTCCAAAGCTCTAACCGAGACCTTCAGTAAACATCCACACTCATATGGGCTGGGAGAGCAGAGAGGGTGACTCTGCCCTCACAGCTACCCTGGCTGGGAGAGAAGTGCATGTCTTCCACCCCTCTCTGTCCCCTTGTGTTTTGTGTGTGGAAAATCTTAACCTGCTTCATTTCCTCTGGGTTCTCTTGTTGGCTCTTGTCCCTGTGGGTGGGTCATTTCTGTGTCTCCATTGCAAAGTCATCCTTGTAAGAACAACAGCGTGAGTGGGAACATGGAGATGGCTAGAGAGAGCCACAGAGCTGCTGGGACAAATGCCAGGGCCCAACTCTGCTTCTCTAGGAGCCGAGGAGCCCTTTGGCAACCCAAAACCATCACTGCGGCCATGCAGTCCTGTGCACGGTGCTGGGCTCTGGAGAACACTTTTGTTCTTTATCATTTCATTGTCTGTAATTGGTTTCCTACTGAATTTGTTTGCTCGGTTTGTTTTGCAGTGTGTTTCTGGGAATATTCTGCATCTCTGTATTTTAATTACAGTAAAATTTGAGGATAAAAACCTTGGTTACGCTGGCTTTTGTTTCCAGTGGGGGGAAACGAGGAGAGGAAGCACAGTTGAAGGAAGATGTTAGAGATTCCTTGGGAAATCAGATCTCTTCCCCTAAGGGCTCTACATGAGGCACCAAGCAGGGCTGAACCTCCGTCCCTGCTTAAACTAGGACATGGCTTTCAACCACAATTCAGAAGCTGTTTTGCTGCAGGCACGTTTCCTGATTGGAATGGTAAGAACAGTTTGGATAAGATTTCTAAACTCAATTTCTTGTGTTGGTTTAAAGACCAGTGCACGAGAGGACTTTCGGGCCAGGGACAGCTGTGCTAGCCCCAAAAGTGGGATCTTGGCAGCCAAAGATGGGAGATCTTGCCTCTACAGCTGCTGTTTCTTCATGCAGGTTTGCATAGCCACTTTTCCCAGCTGAGGAAGCAAGGAAAAGCCTCGTTCCCCCTGCAGCAGCCTGCCCTTTCTGCTGGAGAAGGTGGTTTGACATCCCACCCCAGAGCTGCCGGGGAGCCCCGCAGGGCAGCCAGACTTTCTTGCCTTTGCTGGCAGCCAGCATGGATGCTGGGGGGGACACAATCGGCTACCCTGGCCACCTCACCCAGGGCAGAGCCGCCTGATGCTCCCAGGGACGCACAGCCCTCGTGCAGGAAGGATTACAGCTCAACAGCCGGGCTGCGCTGGATCGGGCCCCAGACAGGGTGTCCCTTTTACTGGGTCAAGGCCAGGAGCCAACAGCTCAGCATTTGTTAAGTGCTGACAAAGGATTAATTTAGTAACTAATAACGGGGCAATCAAGCCATTTATTTGGTTGACGTTTTGCTGCCAGCTGCTCAGTAAGAGCAGCGAGCAGCGCGCCGATGAGGCTGGCTGCGGCCACCTCTGCCGCCTGCCCCACTCCTCCGTCCTCACCCGCAGACACAGCCGGGGCAGCGTGGCGTGGGAGGCACTGAGCTGGTGGCAGGAGCAGGTTTGGTGGTGGAGGGGACAGGGCGAAGACGCTTGTTGCTCTTGCCCCAGAGTAAGGGTGCCTGGGGTGGGGGGGTTCTCCTAGGAGCTGCCCCCGTGCCCACTGTGGGGAGGCAGATGGAGGAAGTGCCCATCCCACAGCACGTGCACACTTTTGCCCCGTTTCTCCTCACGGGGCTGGAGCTGGCCCTGTCACCTTGCAGACAGCACAGCTGAATTACAGGCGCTCCAGCTGTGAGCCCTGAAGAGAGGCCATCAGATACATCACCCCTGCTCACCTTTTTGCAGCCCAGCTGGAGCAGGTTTGTCACATTAAGCCAGGTTGTGGATGCTAGAAAATCACATCTAGTTACAGCTTTCCCCTGCCTTACCCAAGCAGTGGGCGTGCAGGCAGTGCGTCCCAGCTCCCCGAGTGTGACTGCAGCACCCAGTCTTGCCCTCTCCCACATAAGAGCTCGGGCTGGGAGCTGGTGGGCAGCAGACCTCGGAAGACACCTTCGGAGAGGAGACCTGCCCAGGTAGGTGGGCTGTGAGCAGCTCAAACATGCCTGTGCCAGGAGGGGGTCCAGCACTGGGAGCGTGTAGCCGTGGGTGGATGTGACCAGCTGTGGTCGCATCTCTCTGTGGTCCCCATCCTGCCTGGCTCCAGGAGCCACAGAGACAGGAAACTGCTGGGGCGTTGCTGTCCTCTGTCCCCTGGGGACTGGCCCCAGTGGCTTCCCATCTGCAGCTGCCTGTGGTCTGTGGGACGTGCCTGGAGGGCTGGGCTGTTTGGAGGAGCTGGTCGGCTGTTCCAGCGGGCAGAGATCAAATAGACCGGCAGCATCTTGCGTCGGGCTCTCGGAGCTCTGCTGTGGTGCTGTATTGCTCCTGCCCTGCGTGCTCGGCTTCCCCGTCCAGCTCCTTGCTGCCCCGCTCAGCCCACAGCCCCTGCGTGGCAGGGGCTCGCGCGGTGCCTGCAGGGAGGGGCAGCTCATGAAGAACAACTCATGCGTTGTCAGAACCATCTTCTTGTTTGCTTGTTTCCATTCTGGCAGTTTTATGACCTGAACCCGAGTGCTTTTCTCTGGTCCTCCAGGGCAGGGCACGCCGACGCTGGCATCAACAGCGTCAGCCATGGCGGGGGGTAACGAGAGGCAGCCTGATGGGGCCGGGCTCACCATGCTGATGCCACGAGCGCTCTGCGGCCAGGCACTTCGGCAAGTCCCATGCCCCCATGCAGGCCAACAAGCTCTCAGGTCTGTAAAATAACCACAGGTTCTCACTTTTGGCTAAACTGCTTGCATTTTGACACAGTTCAGATGCAAAGAGGCACATGCCAAAGGAGGTGACCGCAGTTCCCTGCCGCCCTGGGGGGCTGTGCTGCGGTTCCCCCCAGCCTCACCCCCACCCGCTCCCAGCCTCGGAGGAGCCAGGCAGTCCAGGAGCCGCTGCTCTTCCTGTTAGTGCGTCCACCCCGGCTCAGTCAGTGAGGTCTTTCAGTTGAAGTTCACCCCCAGGTCAGTTTTATTGCACTTTTATTTACAGAAAACACACAACTAAAGCATTAAATGTGTTGGGCTTTTACCAAACCACCCAATCACTTCCCCTCCCCCCTCTTTTTTTTTTTTTGTGTGTGTTTTTGGCACAAAGAAATATCACAGGTGTCACCAAACAACCATGTATGAGCAGCTGACCAACTGCCCAGCCCAATTAACAGGACTTAAACAGTTAAACAGACATGTCACACTGAAATCAAAAATGAGAAGGTTGTTCCACATTCAGCTTCCAGTCTAACCTGCTCATTGGGGGGCAAGGGGAGTTACTCTGGAGGGGACAACACCATTCATAAATTATATTTATATTTACCTCTTACATTGTAAAAGTAAACAGTGCAAAAGTACAGTACCCCAGGTACCCTTCAGTTTGGAAAGCTTGAAGGTTGCTTTATACATTTTGTGTGTTTTGTAAACATTGTTACCCATCCACAGTTCTAGCTCTTGCTTGGAGAGACCCGACTCCTCTTGCGTCCGAAACGTGCTGAGGGGCAGCAGTTGCTTCCCCTGGACTCTGTTGAGATTCCCGCTCAAGGTTTAGTGCAAATTTTGGAGAGAAAAAGACAAGAGAGAGAAAGGGGGGGAAACAAAAGAAAAGAAAAGAAAATAAGGCAACAGTTAGAAACAATCCGTATCAAAACCGGGCCCCTCCTGGGCTGCCTTAGGAGAAGGGCAGGAAGTCTCTCTCCTCCACCAGGCTGATGGAAAGGTTCTTCAGCTCCTCCTCAGAGCTGGCCATTTTGTAGCCGAGCTGGGCCAGCACCTGCTGGCAGGCGTGCTGGGTGAACGCCACGATCTCGTAGGACAGCCGGAACCGCCACTTCTCCGCTGTTGCCGCCGAGTTGCGCACTGTCCCGTACTTGTGTTTGGAGGAGGACCTGTCTCCTCGGGTGTTGTTCTGTATCCAGCGCTCGACGTTGCTGTCCATGGGGATGCCCAGGAAATCGTAGATCTCCTCGGTCTTTTTCATGGGGTTCCTGGCCAGGTCTTCGTACCGCACCAGCATGTACTTGCCCTTGAGCCACGGCGGCCGGTTGAGGCCGGTAGACACAGAGTTCCAGAAGTCCTCGCACACCGTGGTAAGCTGGGTCACGTCCAGGTTGTACGGCTTCCTGCCAGTGCCATCCCAGATCCTCCACAGCCGGTAGGTGTCCCGGAAAGTCTCGCTCCGGGACGCCAGGATTCCGCGGGGGTCCCTCACCAGCTGGATGACCTTCAAGTTCAGCCTTGGGTCCTCCACCAGGGCCCGGAGGTCACTGACCTCGGGCACCCGCACGGTTTTGATGGCCACGTGCCCGTGCTCTCTGCAGGACTCGGTGGCCAGCGTCAGGTTCAAGGTACCGCACTTCTTCACACAGTCTCCCTCCTCCAGGTGGAGATCAACAGCTCCCAGGGACTCACAGACAGGCGGTGAGCACAGGGCCTTGCTGGCTCCCCTGCGGAAAAGGCGGTCAGTGGTGTGGTTGACAGGCTGGGGTTTGATGTAGTTCTCCAAGAAGTAGAGGTCGCAGTCATACAGGCTTCTCAGCAGGTCTCGACTGGCCCCCAGCATGACCCGCCTGTCCGTCGTACTCTTGCTCTGGGTCAGCTTTGGGATCAGGGTGTACTGGACATGGTAGAGGGGCTCGAATAAATAGAAGACATCGAAATGCTGGTTAAACAACTGCCCAACAAACGAGGAGCCGCTGCGGGTGGTGGCGAGGATCAGGATGTGCGTCTTCCTGGAGAGGTTATATGCGAAAGTGGGGCTCTCGTCACACAGCCTGTCAGCCGCATCGGTGTCCTGGCTCAAGCTGCAGTTCACGGGGTTGGGGATGGGGCAGCTGTGGAAGGACTTGGCAGTGAAGGTCCGAATTGCTGTGTACTGGATTGCAATGGATGCCAAGGCTAGTAGGAGGACAGCCTTCCAGGAACATTGCATGGCTGGTCACCTTCATGGAGCTTCTTCACAGGTCGTCTCGGTGTCTGCAACCCAACAGAGAAGTCAAGGGTTGAGCAAAGACAGCCAACGAGGACCAAGTATCCTACTGCTGGGGGTTCCAGCAAATGCCCTCCCACAGTGCATGTCCATCAGCTATAACCATGTGGACCCCAGTCACACACTGCAGAGCCCCATTTCAGAAGACAGGAGGACCAGGCAGATGCTGACAAGCCTGGAGAGACACTTCCAGCCAGGACTTCAGCCCCAGGGACTGCTTCCTTCCAGGCTGGGGGTGTGTGCAAATCCCATGCCTCACAGCTCACCCCATGTCCTGTGGCCCAGGCAGGAGGGTGTTAGAGCCCGGTGGCCACACTGTCTATGTGCCTCCATCCAGCTGCTGCAAACCCTCCTCCCCAGCTGCCTTGTGAGTCACTTATTCCATCAGCCAGTGCCTTCGACACCCAGTACACGGAAAGGGCAGGGGATGGTGCCAAGCACCGCCTTGGAGAAGTTCATCTCCATCCTTTCTGGCCAGCTGGCAGGACAAGGCATGGCCCATCCAGGTCAACAACATCCTGCTTGGGAGAGCAGCGATGGCTCTCCTGGAGCTGCAAAACTCTTTGTTTAGAGGTCCACCAGCCAGGCCAGCTCAGTCTGTCAGCCTCTCGGGATGAGCAGCAGCCAGAGCTGTCCTAGCTGCCAGCCTGATGTGCCCCCGGCACTGAGCTCATGATGCTGGCCAGATCCTCTGGGATTCAGCCCCCTCTGCTATTCTGCACACCAGAGGAAGCACGAGAAACCGCATTGCCTCCATCCTGTACTGGCGACAGTGCAGTGGCAGGAGCCCTGGGCACCTGAGAAGGTGCAGGGCAGAGCAGGGCTGTAGCTGCACAAGCCAGTTTCAGTCTAGTGATGCTTAACCCCTGCCTTGCTGCTGCCTGCACATGGGCAAGGGCAGGGGAAGCTGAGCAGGATGCTTGGATGGGGTGCTCAGAGACAGCTAGGTGAGGAGCACCGCTGCCATGCCTGGGGAGCTCTGGCATTGCTGGGAGGGGATGTAACCGGGGCAGCACTTCAATATCTCCCCCCTGTTCACTAACCAAATAACTGTCACAGCCTCTGCCCTGCTGCTCGCCAATGCACAGGGCTTCTCATCCACATGCTATTGCTCCCCAGGGGCTGAGGGGCAGGAAGCAGCAGACTCATCCCAGAAACCCCAAACAAGCCAAAGCCCCTGTGTAAAGACACCACAGTATTAGCAACAGCTTTGAAGCTCCCCTGCACCCGCTTTCGCTTGCCTGTCTTCCTTCCACGTTCCCCCTTCAGTGTGGTATGTTCACCCCTACGTGTGCCTCTGCAGCCACCTGTCCTTGCCCACCCTCCTTAGGCAAAACCAAGGGGACAGACTCAAATATCTCTGCTCTCCATCCAGCAGAGCCAGGCTTTCCTTCCCACCGCATCATTGCCACCATTCCTTCCTCCTCCCCACTCCTCTCGGGTTCCCTGCGTGTCCCCAGGGAGAGCACTGAGCCAGCTCCAAGCTGGTGGCAAGCTCCTGGTCCCCTGCTCATCCCCAGCACACTGGCCCCTGCGGGTGGGACTATCAGAGCTGCTGCTGTTGCAGCTCAGCCGAGGTCTCCGAGGGAGGCCAATGGACCACCAACAGATTCAGCACGCAGGGCCTGTTCAAGCCCAGAGCACGCTGAAATCCCTGACGGGCTTGGGACGGTGCAATGCTCCTGGTGTGCGTTCCCCGCAGAGCCGGTGGCAGCTGACGTGGCGTGTTGTTCCCATCTCCTCAGCATGTCCCGCTCCCCAGAGAGACCCTGGCACCCAGCGAGTGATACCAGGAGGGCTGTTCAGACCTGCAGGTGAGTAAAAAAACGCCTTCCTTCCTTTTCTTTTTTAATTATTATTTTATTATTTACCAGTTGCCCCAGCAGCCTGCCCCAGGCACAGGCAGGAGGCTACAGGAGCTACCAGCTCTGGAGACCTCTTGCCAGGAGCGGGGTTTTCTGCACCGTATGATTCAGAGCAGGACCCCAGCATGGGGGCTCCAGCACGGCTGCTGCAGGCCACCTCCCTCCAGCCATTACCATGTCTGTGCACTAAGAGCCATGCTTTAGACCCAAAATGATGCTTTGAATAAGGGTTGCTTTCTCCTGAGCTGCTGCCTGCCAGGGACGTAGCATGTGGCTGGGAACCGAAGTCGCAGACACTTGGCTATTGCTGCTCCTGATCTGGGGTTACCTATCCTCCAGAGGGGAGACTTGGCCTCAGTGTCCACATGGGATATTATAACCCTTGGATAAACTGTGTTTCTAGGTCTGCTAAGTCATGGCAGGACAGGAGGGTCCCTACTGGCACCTCCTGGCCCAGGTGGCTCTGGTACGCTGTCTAGGTGGAAGCTGCAGTGGGAATGCTTTCCTGCTCTCTAGTGATGGCCAGCCACACTGCATCCTTCATACACAACCTCGACTTCTACTCCTTGCTGCGCTGCTGATGGATGCTGGAGCAGATGTGACTCAGATTGTTCCAGGATGTGGCAGAAACCTGCAAAAGGCAACCGCGTGCCTCCTTGGTCCCAGCTCCTGCCAGATTGCTGGCTACGAGTGTTTCAGGTTCTCCACCCACCCAGAACTGCTCCCCTTTGCAATGCACCAAGCTGCAGAGGGGAAGAAACGGGCTGGTGATTCACCTCCCTAGCACAGCAGATGCAAAACTACAGCCCAGCTTCAGCCTCAGCTGCCCCTTGTCACTCTTTGTGCGTGCCCTGCCTGCCTGCTGAGCTGCAGCCAGGGAGGGGCAGGTTTTGGGAGAAGGCTTCCCTCCCCAATGTCTCATCTGTGGCCTTTAAAGCCAGCCAGAGCCTTCTCTCAGCCCCCGGCCGCCTCTCCCGCCTCCTCCCATTGCTGCCTGTCCCCCAGGGCACACAGTTCCCACTCAGCCCAGCCCTCCGCTCGTGCTCTCGGGGGGCTCCTGGGGCAACGCAAGCACGTGGCACCCAGGAGCTGCCGGCATGGCTGGGGATCGCTTCCACTCACACTCCCCCTTGCTCATCTGTGGGACACAGCCAGGCTGGTGTGAAACATCGGCCGAGGAGGAGCTGCGCGTGGCTCCGCATGGCGTGGAGTGGGCTGGCTGAGCAGCGGCTGCAGCCGACACGCTGCAGGAGGATGTTCCCTACACACACGCACAGCAGGGTAGCCGCGTGCTCTCCCATCCCTGCCCAAGGGGGAACCTTCTTTGTAAATTGGCCTGTTCCTCTTCAGGCACCGATACCGGGGCCAGCAGTCCAGACCAGCAGCTGGAGCGAGGGCTGTGCTCATGTGGGGCTGTATGCGACAGTCTTGTGTGAGGCATGTACGGTTTTGGCTACTCAGCCTGAGACCATGCTGCGACCATGGGAGTCATCCGAAATGCTGGCCTCACAGCTGATTCCATGCTATAAAGTCTTCCAGCCGAAATCTCCCTCTGCTCTGTCTCCAGCTCAGCTCCACCAAAGACGATGAGCAAATGCAGCCCGAGGGCTGGAGCCGAGTCCGGTAGGTCCCTCCAGGCAGCTGGGGCTATGAGATGGAGAGCTGGGGTGGGTGTAAATCACTGGTATCTTCCAGCCCCCGGCGCTGCTGGCACTGCAAGGGGCCTGCAAGAAGGCATGTGGGCTCTTTTTTGCGCTGTGCTGGGATCACCACTGCCCCTTCCCTGACTCTAACCCCCCTCTGGTCACAGCATGCCAGACTGTGCTTGACTGCCTTGCCTGCATCTCCATCCGGCCGCCTGCAGTCAGGACCAGGCTGTCCACGAGGGATGCACGGCACCCAGCAATCAGCTCTGAGCACTGCAGCAGGTCAGTTGGTGCTGGGTAGGGGGACAAGAGCACCGTATGTGGGAAGATGAAGATGCTGAGCCTTTCCTCTCCCCTGCCCCGCTTCCCGCAGCCTTGAGCCCAGAGGAAGGGAGAGGATGGGTGCAGGCAGTGCAGCCTCCCCCACCCTGCACACCTGCGAAACAGCAGCGGGTGCATAGTCACCTGCCTTCCTCCTCCTCCTCCCCTGACTTCCAGCACTGCTCCAGAGAGGACAAGCAGGCGAGAAGCCAGCAAGACAGCTCAGGAGCACGGAGGAGATCGGAGACGATGAATTAAGCTGAACGGCATCCGTGAGTCACCAGTGCGGGGAGCAGCGAGCATGGCCAGCCAGCCACAGCACAGCGGAGGCCCAGGAGGAGATGCTGAGAGGTGGACTCCTACTTTGGGGACGGTCTTCCCAGGTTTGATGGGAATGACCTGCTTTTTAGAGCCGTGCAGCAGGACCGCAGCACCAGAGGCTGCGCTGGCAGCTGAGCTCAGGCACTAGGCAGGCTGGACTCGGCAGGGCTGCTGCAGGGATCGATGCAACTTGCACGTCTTCTTCCCTCCAAAAGCTGCCAGGTGCTACACAGGGCAGTGCCCTGGACTTGCCAAAGCTTGTTCTCCTGGGGGGCTCCCACAGCACCTCAGGGAGCGCAGCTGCCCTGCCTCCTGCCCCACGCCTTCCTTGCAGGTTCCCTTGCTGCTCCTTGGAGGTGACCGCATTTGGGCAACTTGGGGGCGATGGCAGCTTTAGGCAGCAGACCTTGCAGTAACTGATACTGTCACTGCTGCATTTCCACGGCTCTCTCACAGGGCAGTCAAAAAACCCTGCTCTTTTCGGCTGCCTTCCAGGCTGTCCCCCTCTCTCGACAGCTCCCCAGAAGTTGTGCCCTCGGCCCGGCTGGGCTTATCCTGGGCTCCCTCACCACTGGCAGGGTATTCCCTCTGCGCTTCCCGGTGGCAGGGAGGAAGGGAAAAGGGAGCTGAAGAAGGTGCGAGGGTCTGTGCAACGCGGGTGCCTGATCCGGCCCTGGCACAAGTCCCAGTGCCAGGACAATGCGCTGCAGGAGTGCCTGCGCCCCACAAGCCCTCCCCAGGGCCTGCCCGGTGCCGGTCCAGCTACCGGCACCTTCTACCCCCAAAACCGATTCCCGCCAGCAAGGCTGTTTCCATGGAAACGGCAGAGTGACTCAGGACTTTGGGACCAGCTGGAAAACACAACTGTGAGCAGCGAAAGCCCGGGAGGTGCCGGGGTCTCGGTGCCAGGAAGATGGGTGGACAAGCACAGGGAGCAGGCAGGGCTGCCTGCCTGCCTGCCTGAGCGCTCAGACACGCTGGTGCCAGCGCAGAGGGGTACACCGGCACACCCCGCACGAGGAGAAGCCCATGTGCCAGGAGTTGTGAGCCAAAAAAGCTCGCTCCTGACACAAGTGCGACTGCAGCACTTGGAAGGCATCGCTGCAGCATGCTCGCTGGGGGACACATCCCAAAACGTGCCTCATAGCAGACAACCCCCTAATCCACCCCAGGAGGGAGACCCACATGTGCATAGTCACCCACAGAGTTCGCAGCACCAACTTCAGCGGCTGCTCAGCCCCGCACCCCTGTCCCCTTCCCGGCAAGCAACACCCCTGGGTGTCCTGCCCAGGGCAGAGCAGCTCGTTGGAGCGCTGGTCAGGGAGGGGGGAGCAGCAGCCGGCGCCCCACAGTGCCTCCCTGCCCAGCCAGCCTGGCTCTGCCGCCCCACGCCCCCCCAGCCTGCCGCCCGGGCACGGAAATTAAGTCGCAGGGTTGCAAAACAGCTCTCGGCCAGGGACCCACTGGCACGGGCCCTGCCGCTTCCCAGCGCCCTCCCACTGAGCAAAGAGTTTATCTCATAAAACAACATGTTGTGGCCACTGAGGCGGGGAAGATGGGCTCCTGACGGGGTTTAAAGACGAGCATCCCACTCAGTCGTAGTGGCTTAGTCATGCTGGTGGCTCTGCAAAGCCAGGCGGATGCTGAGCACGCCTGTGGCCCACCCAGGCTGCACCCCACTGCTCCCCAGGGGAAAGGGGGACCGCTGAGAAAAGTGGCACCGAGCAGCCCCCCCTTTCCCCTCACCACAGGCGCTACCTGATTTTGGATACCGCAACAGGCACATGAACAGAGCCGGTCTCTGTCCCCAAGCCTCCCCCCCAGCAAGGCCCACCAATATGAGATCCTGATGGGATGGGGGTGAGCCTTCAGCCTCACCCTCCTCTTCAGCCGTACAGCACTAGAGCTTCCCTACGGTCACAGCTTCGAATGTCAGCTGGGGACTCACACCCACCACGTTCCTCGGGTGAGCCCCGCACCGTACGCCAAGTGGAGGTGCTTCATGCCCGTAAGACCCAGACTCGCTCTGTTCTCCCACGCATCACCTCCCGGGGCACTTTTCTAATGAAAAGGCACAAGACCCCAGCGCTCAAACCCACTCCTGGCATGCCCCCCGCTCCCCTATCTCTGCCCATCCCCTCTGCATTTCAGAGGGACCAAGAGATCCTTTGCCACCCGAAGATTGCTGCCCACTTTGACCAGCACTTAAATCATCACAGAGCTTTCAACGGGGATTTTGTTTTTTCCCTACTGGCACTCAGCATAGACATTTTGAGTTAATTAATCACTATCAAGTAATGCCAACCCCAGCCGGTCCCGGAGTTTTCCAATCGCAACATCCACCTGTGTCCGGTTATCCCTCATCTGCCCCTTCCCGAGGATGCGAACGCCCGGGTAAACCCGGTACAATTTTTTTTTTGTGTGTTCTCCACCTTCTCCTGAGCCATCCACCAGCCTGTTTGTGCAGGCTCGCTCCCTCCCTCCCGGAGCGCTGCCCTGGCAGGAGCTGGGAGGCTCTTTTGGGATGAAGGCGCTCATTCACCACCTCGAAACACCCTCTTTGCAACGTACCCAGCCTGCGGCCACCTCAGGAGCCCGAGCCTCGAACCACGCAGCTCTCCTGGCGGACCGCTCCGTGCTATGGCGTGCTTCAACCCTGCTCTGCGAGGTCTTCTCGCCAGCCTGCGTCCTCACGGCAGGTTTATCAGACCACTTTAAGGTCTTGGCAGCAAACGCTGGGGCATTTGCTCCGCCGGCTGGCGCGGCTCACCCGGCCGGGCAGGGCATCTGGGCTCCCCTGTGCCACCGGGGACTTACTCACTTGTTCCAGGCGGCAGCTCCTCACCCAACAACAGCCCAAGTTTCGCCGCAGCTTCTTGCGCCCCGGGGGTCTCGGGGGCCAGGGCTGCCGTCCCCCCCCCCGCGCCTTCCCGCTAAGGCAGCCCCGGGCGGCGCTCGCAGCCCGGGACGGGGTCCCGCCGCAGCCGGCGCTGGGGACCAGCGGGGAAAAAAGTCCCTCCCGCCGCTGCGGGCGATGTCTCGCTGCCCTGGAAAGTTGGCGGCGCGGAAAGGGTTACGGGAGACCCCCGGCCCGCCGCCCCCGGGCACCGCCGCCGATCCGCGCCGCCGCGCCCACCCCCCTCCAGGCGCCCCTTACCTGGCGGAGCGCCGCGGCGGGCTCCCCCCCCGCATCCCCGGCCGCGGCTCCTGGGGCGGGGGACGCCGAGCCCGGCCCGGCCCGGGGGCGGCTGGCGACGGAGCTCAGCGGGCCGCGCCGCGGGGGCTCATCCCTGCCGGCGGCCGTGCGCAGCCTGCCCTGCCCGCCCTGCCTGCCCTGCCCGCGCGGGCAGCCGCCGCGGGGGGCCGCCTCTCCACGCCCCGCCGCGCCGCGCCGCGCCGCGCCGGCAGCGAGGGGAGGGAGGGCGGGCAGGGGAGGGGGCTGCACCCGCTCTCCCCTCCCTCCGCCGGGCCGCCCGGCAGCGCGCGGGGGCAGCGCAGCGCAGCGCACGGGCAGCGGCACCGGCAGAGCCTCCGCGCCGCCCCGCGCCGCCCCCGCCCCGCGCTGCCCGCGCCGCCCCGGCCCCGCCGCTGGGCTCCCCCGCTTACGCCGGGCGGAAAACTCTCCGTTTCCTTTTTTTTTCCTCCCCGAGGCGGTCCGGCCGGAGCCGGCAGAGCCCTTCCTGTCGCGGGGGAGGCCCCGGTGGGGCTCCCCTCAGGGAGACGCGTACCCCCCCACGCGGGGTGCTGGCGGGGGGCACGGGGATCCCGCGGGAGCGGGGCTGGATGCGGGGCGGCGGGTGCATCCCACCCCCCCACGCCCCAGTGCTGGGGGGCCGGCAGCTCCCCCCCCGGGTTTGGTAGCGGTGGCGGTGTGCATTTGTCGGCTCGTTTGCCGGTGGCCTTTGCTCATCCGAAAAAACGCCGTCACGGGGACTGGTTCTCCAGCGCCAGGAATCCTCCCTGCGCTGCCGCGGCCAGGGCTCAGCGCCACGGGCAGGGACCAGAACCCTCCTCGGGCGTGCGGGAATACTGACGGCTGAGGCGGGAAGGTGCCGTCCTGAGCGCCTGGGAAGGTGGGATGGGGCAGGGGGAATGAAACCCCGGGGAGCGTCAGGGCTGTTGAGGCGGGGGCGGTCTGATGGCAACGTTCCTCACGGGTTCTGCTTCTGTTTGACCCCTCGAAACGGGTCGGACTTTTACTTTTGGCAACTTTGAACGTTTCCCTTTTGTCAGGCACTTGCCAACTAAGCTGCGTTTTTAGCACTTTAACTGCACCTCCGCTGAAATGGCAGCTGCCAACGAGAGCCAGCTTATGATTCTGGAGACGCTACGACAGATATTCATTTTTCATATCCCCGTTTTACTTTGTGCATGTTTGATGCTGCCCGGACATTATAAGGAATCACAGCAGTTTTCTTCCGACGTTCGTGTGAGCAACACCCAGCTCCCGACAACCCCCTCAGCTCTGCAAGGAGCTGCTTCCCCGGCTCAGGGATTTCCAAATCTTCACTTCCAACTCTAGGATTCGCAAAGTGTAACGTCAGGGTCACAGTACCAGCATGTCAATCAGCAGCTCGGAACAACTTCGCTCGGCAGCGAGCGGGCTACAAGAAACAGCAGAGCCCGGGTCCCTGCGCTGGAATTGTCTCAAGTGAGAAAAAGAAATCCCTGGGAACGCTGGTCTCGCCTCTGCTCTCAGAGGCCTGCCAGGCTGCCACAGTGAGTTCAGGGCTATGAGGTTGCCTTTAACTCTCGGGAAGCACAACAGCAGAGTCGTCACTTTTGATGGTTAGCATTTTGGACTCGCATTTGCTGTTTTAGGACTACCCAGATCTTGTGTGTCCAAAAATACTGGTATTTCTCAAGACTTTTACAATATCCTGACAGCCCTAGCCCCCTTAATCTAATTTTAGAAAACTTTGTAGGGATTTTATATTTATAAACAGTTGGTGCTTAAATATTATTTCCCTCACCATAGCAACAGCTCCCCATCGTAGCATTCGTTACACGGTGCTATTGCATTGGTGTATCCCTGTTTTGAGTGAGAAAGCCCTGAAGCCGCTCTCTCTCATGCTCGTTTTCTATGCCTTGCGACCGAGGCTCCTGCCTGTCCTGACTCTTTTCCCAGAGCTGGGGAAGAGCTGTACCGCCGGCTGCTGCTGGAAATACACCAGTGGCCCTGGGTTTTCCATCACCAGTGTTCCTCAGGTGATGCGCCCACTCAGGGCATCCCCTTCCACAGACACGAGCTGCTGATTCAACTGTTGTGGAATAGCCCACCTCATACCTATGGACTCACAGTACCTCCGCAATAGCCCGGAGTGCTCCCCCGCAACAGCACACAGGCCTTCGGCAGCTCCGGGTGCCCACGGTATGTGCGTGATGTACACTCACACTTGCTTGGCACCTCTAGTGAGTGGTGGGGAGGAGCTGGGAGCAGGCATCCAGCTGGCCTGCAGCCACCGCTGTGCTCTGCTTGCACTGGGGGCCAAGGCACTGGAAGTGCAGGAATGGCAGGATTTCAAGGAGTTTGGCCAAGCGGGGCATAAACCAGGCCAGGGACTGGTGCCAGGAGGAAATCAAGGGGCTCACGGTAAGAATACGAGACCAGACAGGCACCTGCATGCTTCCCAGTGTTTGCAAAGAGTAAGGATTTGCTCCTCTCTTAGACACCAGTCCAGAAACAGTCTGGGCACCGAGACACCTCAAAAGTCCTTTTGCAAAAATCTAGGGTGCCCCACAACTTGGAGCAATCCCGGAGTTACTTAGACACATACCTCCTGGTGCTGGGGGTTGTCCCCCTGCCTGCAGGAGAGGCACGGGTGCCTGGAGAACTTCCAAACACCAGCGATATGCATTGAGTGTCTACGCAACACCTGGGCTTAAAATGGTGATGTTGAACCTGGAGCAATCAAGGTAACGTGGCCGTAGAGGCTGTCTCATACGAAGGAAAGAAATTTGAGAGAACAATGCAAAAACATGAGGAATAAAAGCCATGCTGAAGGACAAACAGATGCAAAAAGCAGGGTTGAAGGACAAACAGATGCCTCTGATAATTTCAGCTGGGCGTGATCATATGTTCTGATGCTCCCTGGTACTTTAAGCATTAATCTGGAGAGATGCTGTTGGTTTGAAAGTTTGCATGTTATAGCTCTGTATCTCTGACCGGTGAGTATTAAAATATTAATTGGGCACCGTGGTGTGTGTTTGTGGTCAGTGTGCCTTTCAGCGGGAAGGACTGCTGTGGCTGTATCTCACCCTCATCAAGAAAATTTGCCTGTGTTTAAAAGGCTTCGCTTTTTCCCTGCGTGGCTCTAGGTGGGAGAGCAGGGAGGCTGCTGGTGACTTGGAGAGTCAAAAAAGCTCACCTTCTAAAATTTTCATCTGAGCCCAAATGCGGTTTGAAAGCATCCAATTTCCATGCTCTCCAGCAACAGATTTCTGCGAAGGCTTTGTATTTTCTCCTCTTGAGTTATGGTTCAAAAAATCTACCTTAACAACATAATCTGCTTGGGAATACATGTAATAAAATACCAATGTGGCTGTTAAGGTGATATGAAGGTTACTGTTCTAATCACTCAAAATGCAGTTGGGAGCAAAGTTACGATTCTCACAGTAATCTGGCCACATTATATCCCCCGTACATCTTGTGAAACGCTGTTAACATAAAGAGCAATGTATTAAGGCACATAAATTTAAAGGCAGACTAATAGAAAATACTATTTGTGTGCTTAAGCACAGCATTTTGAGAGCCTGTGTCGGATTGTACTGTAGTGTTTGTAAACCCATCTGCATGCTACAGTTTTTCTGCCGGAGGAGAGGAGACTGCAGCGCCGGTGTGCCACTCCAGCTGGCTCCTGGCGGCGATGGAGGTCTCCTCCCTGCCTGGCCAAGATTTCCGTGCTGCAAGGAAGCGCCGCTCAGGGCCGAGATGATAAAAACTTTGCGGCTGCCCCGTGGGCCAAGTATGCGCAGAGGATCGCGAGGTATGTCGCAGAGAAAGAGCTGCTGTTTCGCTCACTGGTGGCTGCTCGGCAGCAGCTTGGCTACGGTAGGGGCATTGCCGTGGAATGGGAGCAGCGGGAGGGCTGTGCCGAAGCGGGGGCTGCTGCCGCCTCTCCCCTGCCCCGTGGCTCCCTTCGCAGGGTTGTGGGGTGCAAGCCTCCCCGCAAGGGGTTTCTAAAGTCTGCCGGAGCCCACTGGTGCGTGGAGCTGGCTGGGTTACCGAAATCATTCCTAAGCCCCGTAGGAGCACCAGCCAAGATTTCTCGCAGAGTGATTTTTGGATACCTTAAGGGACAGCATCTGGAATATTTTGGGGACATTTGACTTTCAGAAAATGTCCTTTCTCTCTCATTGCCCTTCACATAGAAGCTTTAACAAAAGACTTCAGACTTGATGTTCTTCTGTAGTTCAGAAGCGGTGATAAACAGCCTATGCTATAATCCCTTCTCTTGAGGAGCTTACAAACTCCCTGTGTTCAGGACTGGCAATGTAGCCAAGGATGTGTTTATTTACCCCAGCCTTTCACTCCCCCTTTCTTTTTGGTTTTCCTTCCAAAGAGCCATGACGAGTCGATATAACACATAACGTAAAAGAAATGAATGAGGGCAAAAATAACCATCTCAATATTGTGTTGTTACTTCAATATACGTACACCCTCATGGATACAGATCAGTTTTGAATTACTGGAGGAAGAAGGGATGTTATTCTCCTCTACAGAAAAATAAACACAATCAACCATCCATTTGTAAAATCAGTCTTGGCTCTGTGGCCGACAGGCTACTGCCTTGTACCCAGTAATTCCTGCATCGGAGCCGTCAGTGGGGAGCAGGCGCACCATCTCAGGAGAGATGCCACCACTGCTGTGGGTGAGTTGTTCCAGAGCTTGATGCACCTGATGGTGAAACATGCCCCTTATTTCTAGTCTGGAGGCACCGAGTTTTGGCTTCCAGCCACCAGACTGCATTATGCCTTTGCCTGTTAGATTAAAGAGCTATCTACTATCTGAGCTATTTCTCCTGTGTAGGTATTAATAGATCATGATCAAGGCACCTCTTAACCTTCTCTCGGAGAAGTTAAATAGACCAAACTTCTTTATCTCTCACAATGAAGCAGGGGTTTCTGGGCTTTTCATCATTCTTGACGGTCTCTCCAGCCCAATGTCTGTTTGGAAACACAGGCACCACAAGCCCAGAGAGCATCCCAGGACTGGCTGTGGGAGCATCAGTGCTGACCCATCTCAGCTAAGGATCCTGCCTTGGCTCGTCACACCGACTTTGCCCACCATGATCCCCACACCCTTGTCATCAGCCTGGGCTAATGGCCCTCAGCATCTCATCTTACTCCCGAGAAACCTCCCAGGAAAAGGTCGAACCTTATGAGCTCCTGGGGTCTGTGTTACTCCTAGCACAGAAAACAACATAAATGGAATACAGTGCAGCTCTCCCCCAGCCTTGCTGCTCAGCCCCCAGCCACCGTCATCATCGCTTCCAGGCTCCTTTCCACCTCCCTTGAGGTAAGGTCAACAGGAAAATCACCTGCTGACAGAGGCCCAAAGCTGGTATCAAAAGCCATACCAGACTTTCACATATCATTGTATTTTTGTTTTTGTTTTATTCTCTAAAAATGTATGTCAGGCTTCATGGCGTTAAACATGCCTCATAAATCACACTGCAGCCAAGTCAACAGTTTTACACAGCCTTTATCTTTTGTAGTCCCATTTTTGTTGGGAGTTCAAAACACAGTAGTAACTTTAACGCTGATTCTGGTATTTTTAATAAAAATCATTCACATATTGTGAATTTACAGAGGGGTTGGGTGGGTATTTACTAAGAGACTCTGTGTTTCACTGGAGTGAAAAAGGGGGGTTTGTGAAAGTGTCAGTGAAAAACAGAAATTAAAAGCCTGGTTAAATAGCAGTCTATCTTTGGGGCAACATCCCCCACCCCTGACCAGTCCTGTGCCGCTGCCTCCCCGCAGGTCCCAGCCAGCCTCCGCAGCTGGCTCAGACAGGTGGGAAAACCCTCAGGAAACTCTTTCTCAGGGCTGCTCCGTGGCATCAGGTACGTGGGTTGCTTTCATCCCATAACAAATGACAGGGCCATCAGAGCCAGCCATGTGTGCCACCTTCGTGCCATGCCGTGCAAGGTAATGTGCTCTGCGTTCATACACTTGTGTGTCTTGAAAACTTCTGCAAGTGGCTGAAGAGTGGGGGTCATTTAATCATGGTATAAGACAGCAAGATCTTATAGAAGGGGAAAGTGACTTTATTATACAGAATCTCTAAGCAAGTTGGTTTTACCCATTCATGCTCTTCTATTTACAGACACAAAGATGCATGTCCCCAGGGGATCTTCAGGATCTCTGTGACCCATAGGACAGGGGATGCTGATGTCCTCCCTGTGATTCCCGCATTCCTCTTGCAGGGCAATGATGAACTAGTTTTTTGGACTGATCTTGTCTGCCCATTCAGAGTTGTCTTTTGCAACGATGTTCCTGCTGGGTTAACAGAAAGTAATAGCACTCTGGTGTCTTCTGCTAACACAGCATCTGTGCTGGGGCTTATCAGACCTGGGCTTGGTGGTGCTCAGCTTGACTAACTGGAAATGCATCCTTGATTATGAATACAGCCTTTCTTTTAGCCCTTGTTCTGCTGTTCCCCTGGTGCATACACACACAAGCTTGCATTTGTCCAGCATTCATACCAGCCTTAGTATTTCCATTAAAAGCCTCTGCAAGGGCTAAGAAGGGGAACAGCCTGCCACCTGCTAGGCCTGGATGCCAGGTGTCCTGTGTGTAGGGAAAAATGAGAACCCCTTCCTGCTAATTGCCCAAGGCTGGGATGCTAGGCATAGAGAATTAGGCTCTACTGGACCTTGGAACAGGTCTATGCTGGTACTCTGCAGTTTTGAGTCAGATTAGTTTCCCATTTTGGAAAAAGAAGGATGCAAGGTGTTAAAGTTTGTATGGTGCTGGTTGTTCTTATTGTTACTTGCAATGCTTTGGGTTTTTTTAAGTTGCTCTGAGGTTGACATGGCCATGGCCACCGCATCTGATGGGGGTGCCATCAGAGCAGAGGGACCTTGGGAGGAACCAGCCAGTCCCCAGGGAAGATGGGGAGGCTGCTGGATCCTGTTTGCAGTGCCTGAGATGAGATAAAAGTCTGGCCAGAGGGTTGTAGTTCTGTCCTGAGATAATCGTGCCTCTACCCCAACCGGGGGGATCACACGTGGTGAGGGGCACAGATGCCAAAGGGGCGTGAAGGAGCAGGGCGCTCACACGGGAAGGGGCTGCCTGCCTGGCCACACAGCAGCAGGAGGTGACAGGACCCACTGTGTCCCCAGTCCTGGCCTGAAGAGGCAAGGGCTGTGGCAGAGGGCCTGGGGCAGTGGTGCTCCAAGCATCCTGGAGTCATGCCTCTGCCAGAGAGCTGGATGTGACCCACACCACCGGCACACACAGCACTCGCTCTGCCCCCCAGCCCTTTTGATGTGGGTGTTACTCTCCTGTGGAACCTCCAATTAGCACTCATTAAGTCCCTGGGGAAGCAGGAGGCATCAGTGGAGTCTCTCATTTCATCTTAAATTGCCCAAAGTTCACAAAGCCTCCCTGGGAGCCCGCACGCACCCAGAACACACGTGAGTTGGTGCTGTTCACACTATGAGCCCAGAAAGCGCCCCAAGAGTCTATCTGTCTCTAGAAGGACAGATGGGTCCCCTGTCCATCCCCAAGGACACCCTGTCTCCTCCAGCCACTGCTCAGAGGGTGCAGAAAGCTGTGCCCTGAAGCCCTGCGCAGCAAGCCCTGTCGGGTACCAGCCCTGTGCACCCTCCCAAAACCACGGGGAAACATCTGCCCCACCAGCAGGCACGCACCGCTCCTTGCCAGTGCTCAGGGATGCCCCGGGAGGGAAGGGCATGAGCCCACTCCCCACTGGGTCTATGCTGGCAAAGGTGGGGAGCTGCTGCTGCCCTGACCTCCCCACACACACTGCCCACGGGGTTGGCAAAAGCTTCCTGGCTCCAGGGTCAGGAGAGAAAAGGTTGTTTGCCATCTGACAGGTTACACAGCCAGGTCACCAGGGCAGTCATTTTTCCTTCTACGCAGCTCTTGGGCACTGTGGGCCAGGTGGAGAGACTGGGAGAGGCTGGGAGGCTTTGCCTCCGGCACACTGCCGTCCCTCGCAGGGTACGGCCCAGCCTGGCCCCGCGTGGCTGCAGGTGCCGGCTGCTGTCGCCGGATGTCTTGGGGCCAGCTTCCCCGGGGCAGCTGCCCTTCCTTCCTCTGGTTTTCATCTTTACTGGTGGCTGCAGGAGCTTAGTGTGGAGGACCAGGCAGAGCTGGAGTCCTGCCACTGCTCCCTCCCCAGCTGGGCTGGGTCCCACTGAGCCCGGCATAGCTGGGACAGGGGGAACTGAGAGCCCAGGGAGCATCCAGCAGCCGCTTTGGGAAGCACTAGGGTGGTGGTGGCCATCCTGAGCAGAGCTGAGGGGCCACGGACAGGCTTGTGTGAGAAAGTCCAGTCTGGGGAGCCTGAAGAGATGTGAGGCTGTGCTGGGGCAGTGGGGCTGGGGGAGAAGGGGATAAGAGGATCAGTGCAGAGGCCTCTCTCTTTTGGAAGCTCCAGAAGCGCATGCTGGGTGCCTCGTCCTCCTGCTCCTCCCGGCTGCGGGCAGTGTTACAAACCAGCCTTTTCACGGGGACCTGGAATGTGGGGGCTGCCAGTAGCCGGGCATGGGGCAGGCCAGCCCCGGCCGCTGGCTGGGAGTGCAGGGCACCCGCCGCCCTCAATGCCGCCTGTGTCCCTGCCGCCGCCACTGCCTACAATAAGCCCTTTCAGAGAGCCAGGACCAGCCCAGCCATGGTGGCCCAGCATGTGAGCACGGGCAGTGGGGCAAGCAGGCTGCAGGCTGCATGCTCGGGGGCCCTGGGTGTCAGTGTCCCCTCCTACAAACCCAGGGGCATCTCCCACCCTGGCCCTGTTGCCCCAGTGTTGCAGTGCCCTCCTCTCCTGGGCATGTGGGATGCTCGCTTTCCGTGGGCTTTCCCCTCAAACCAGACTGGGGAGGAGGGTGGAGAATCGGGGCTTTGGCCCAGATGCCGATAAGGAGTCCAAGATGGTCCTGTGAAGACACGAGGACCATGTGAGAGCTGATGGTGGGCACCAGGTAGCCAAAGAGCCCACAGCACCCTGGCACGGGGCCGAGGCATGCCAGCTGGGGTGCGCTGCGGTGTTTGCTGCCGGCTGCCTGCGCTGGGTACCTGTGGCTACTGCTGTTGGTATCTGAGCATCAAAATCCCGGATTAGCGCTGTAATACAGATTCAGCAGGTGCCTTCCAAGGTCACCCAGCTCCCCGAGCCCCCCTGCCTGTACCCCTGGTCCCTGCTCAGGGCTTGCCCATGCTCATGGCTGCAGCTTTTCAGCCTCCAGCACTGGCTGCTCTGACAGCTCTGCTGGAGGGGGGACAGGGGAGCAGCTCTTATCCCCACGGGGCACCTCTTCTGCTGAGCCTGCATGTCGGTGCTGCTTCTCCTCCAGGCATAACTCTGGAGCTGATCTCCAAGCTGCTGACCCAGCACAGGGACAGGAGCAGGCAAGGACACTGGCTGGGGCAGGGATGCTGACTGGTCTCCCCAGAGGAGGGCGAGAAGATGCCCTGGAGCCCACAGAAATGAGCAGGCAGGGTCTCTGGCCCTGTGTGAGGTGGCCACAGGAAAGGTTCATGGGCTGCAAAAGTGAATGGCTGTATAGATTCATGTTTGTGTGCTGTTCTCACAACACCCAGCAACATGTCTCGGGACTGTCGGGGCCTGATCCTTCCCTGAGGAGCGTGGTTAGATGTCATGTACTGGAGCTGGAAAGAAGACAGGGTCATAGATGGAGGAGGAGGCATCAGCGCGAGAGGCCAGCTGGGGCACGGGGCGGCCTTGCTGGCTCCCCAGACAGGCTGCAGGAGACCGCTGTAGAGAGAAGGGGCTTGAACTCCGCACATCAGGACACCGTGGGGACTCGATACTGGAAGTTTTGTATCTTGAGTCCTTTTGTAGCCACACGTTTCAGGCTCTGACTGTATCCTTATTCTTCCTCAGTGGCTTCTCCTGCTGTCCCAGGCAGCTGTCAAGATCCTTGCTTGCACCTTCTAGTTTGATTTTGGTGGGCCACTTGCTTTTTCCACTTGTTCTTTTGTCGTGCCTGTTTTAGAGCTGTATTGATTTATCTCTTTGCGTGACTTCCACAAAAGCTGCACTTTGCTCCCAACTGGGGATGATGCTGTTCGCCATCCCTTTGCTTCCCTTTGATAATGCTCGCCCTGCTAACCCCTGCAAGCAAGAAGACACCTCAGACCCCTGAGTATGGATAGATAAAAGGACTGGATGTAGTCCCCAGTGTAAACTACGGCAGCTCTGGGTCTGCTGTAGTTTAAACAGCCTCCTCTGAGCTGGCTGTGCCTCATCTACAATCCACCCCCTTCCCGCTAGACCTGGTCCAGAATTGGCAGCAATTTGGTGGGAGCTGAGGGGAGCTATTTCGGGTTTGATGAAACTGCCCTTTCTGAAGGAGTGCACTGGATGCCATCACATTTTACTATGGCTTTCACCTGCCCACATGCTACTCCAGGACCTGGAGACCCCGCCTGCTACCTCCCAGAGATGGAGTTGGAGACCACCATGGTGCCTGCAGAGTCAGGGTTTCTGCTGACCTCCTGTAGCCTTTGGGGAAGCAGAGGAGAGCTAGGCAGGGGTTTCAGGCACTCACTGGGGCTGAACTGTAGCCACCACCTTTGCCAGACGAAGAGGTAGAACTGGGAAGCCGACCTGTTCTGCGAAGGATCGTGGCTGTGGCTCCCAAGGAAAGGGACAAAACCGGGCATCTGGCTGGACCCAGCTGGAGATGCCAGTGCTGCGGTAGAGCATGTGGATTGCCTGGTGCCCGCTGGAAAGATGTCACCTCTTCCTTCTCCCTGCAGGCAGGAGCCCCCTGAAGCCCTGAGGGCAGCACGCAAGAAGGGTCATTGCTTTCTCCCTGAGCTGGGGCAGCCTGAGCCTCCTGACGATGGGGTTGCATCCAACATGCACAGGCACCATCTGCTCCGGTGTGATGCTGCCTGTCTCTGCTGCCCCCACCACCCTCCCCTCTCCCCGCTGCGCTGCCTGCTCCAGCTGCTCTCCAAGCAGAGCCGACAACCCAGGCACGTTAAAAACTTAATGCAAAACTAATTTGTCAGCCATAAACAAGTGGCAAAGGCTTTAGCGCATTTTCTGCCTGTTTTATTCGGCTCCCCCAGCGAGGCATGCGTGCCTCCTCTCTCTGCTGAAGGAGGTCTGGCTCATCAGCACCATGATCGCAGCATGGCACTGGCAGGGTGAGTGGGGGTCCCCCAGGGAGGTGGTAAGGGGGAAGGTTGGGGAGGTCTGAATGGAGGAAGCCCCTGCTCATACCCCATGAATGGGCTAAGGCATGGAGGAGGCAGGCTGGCACAAGTGGGTGCTTCTGGCTGTGAGAGGAGACCTTCAAAGAAGATGCTGCCATCAACCCGAGCCCAGGCAGAGTTTAGCCTGAGAAAGGTCTGGGGCCACTCCCAAAGTGTGTATGTGATGCAGGGGGTTAGGGTCACAGGAAAACTGAGGCTGGAGGAGGGACCTCAGGAGGTCTCAAGTCCAACCTCTTGCTCAAAGCAGAGTCAGCTATGGGGTCAGACCAGGTTCCTCAGGGCTTTATCTAGTTGCATCCTGCAAAACTCCAAGGATGGAGGATGCCATGACATCTCTGGGCTTTTTCTTCTCAAATAGTGCCACGAGGCCCAGTTCCCAGGACTGTGAGCTATGTGGGGAAAGTGGGCCTCTTGCTGCCAGGGGAAGGGCAGGGTGAAGTACCGGAAGAAGCAACTTCCGTTTGGCATGGTGGCCATGCTTCATGTCTTGCTCAGCAGCAGGGGTAGAAGGATGGTGAGTCCCTACAACTGCAGGTTGAAACTGAGAGCAGGATTTGAGGTTGGACATATCCTCGGCATGCATTGTCTGAGGCAATGGATGAGCAATATGTGCCTGTGGAGAACCCCACCAGTGTCCTGGGGCACTGCATCCAGCCTAGGGTAGATTGCCAGAGAGAGACTGGGGTAGTTTGTAGAAAAACAGGAAAACAGACTGGAAAGCTTGTGTGTGAAGAGTGACTAAAAGAGGCTCATGTCTGGCCTTGCTAGATGGAGACAGGGTTGCGGAGTGCAAATACCCAGGGGAGGAGGGAGAAGAGGGATGAAGCTAGAGAGAAAGGGGTGACAGTGGGTGGGAAGCTGCCTGGTAATCCCAGGTCCAAGGCTGCAGAATTGTCCCTGGGAAGGAAGTGGAAAGTTTTCACATCAGCCTGGACAAAACTCCTGGGGGAATCAAGTGCCAGCAAGCTGCTGGGGAGCTGCGTGCTGCTGGGAGTACATGTGGTGTGGCCTCTTCCCAGGCTGCTGCAGGCTGAGGACTGGGTGACATGTCTAGAGGACCCCACTCTTCACATGATGCTGGTGACTCACCAGCACCTCAGAGCTACGTGGCAGCCAGGACGCGCTGACTGAAAGGTTTGTCCCCAGGAGGGAGCCGCTCAGAAGGGATGTAGGTGAGCCAATCCCTCGGGATGCACCGCAAGGGTGGCTGAGCTCCACTCCCGGCTCCACTCAGCCCTGGCGAGCAGATGAGAGCCTTCTGCACTGATGGATGATGTCAAGTCACCCCAAAAAGCATCATCTGAGAGGAAAGACTGTTCATCCTTTCCTGCTCTTCCAAAACAGCAGGACCCACAAACAGCAGCCTGCAGGGCCTGACCACCACTTAGCCTTCTGGTCATCAGGTGCTTCTTCAAAAATATTGCTTTAG
Organism: Burhinus oedicnemus; assembly: GCA_008921705.1. Lineage (NCBI taxonomy): Eukaryota > Metazoa > Chordata > Aves > Charadriiformes > Burhinidae > Burhinus > Burhinus oedicnemus. Next base: position 286,649 of record VFFE01005550.1, read on the forward strand.
GGTCATTTAAAGCTCTAGATCAGCATTGACATCTGTATTTCTGCTTACATCTACACAGTCAACATGTAGATGCACATTCAATATTGGCATGCACATAGAAATGCAGCAATTCAATATAAACTAAATACCAGTGCATTATACTAAGTGCATAATAATCCGAAGTGCTTCATATTTCTGCATAGGTATGTACTGTGTGTGCGGTGAGGTATTTACATTTGTAGCACCTATTACTACTGACTCATGTTAGACCATATATTTATCAGAATCATTTTTTTGACATATATAATATACCACGAGAAGCCTTTCAAAATCTTTTTTCCCCTAGTTAACATGCCTGTGGTGTTGGGTCAGCGTGGGTCAAATGCTTAGCATGTCCTGCGCCTGAACACCCGAAGAGAAGGCTATTTTATTTTTGGCACAATGTCAAATTGGGTCCACTTGATACCTGTCATCTAAAGAGCAAGGATGGATGTCGCTGCAATGGGTGAGGCTCTGAAATAGCAATGCCACCTCTTCCCCCATGGGCACATCCCTGCCAAGGCACTGGCACGGGAAGTGTTACTGTGGAAATCTTGGAGGTGGAAGCATTGGGATTTCCCTGCTGTCATTTTTATGCCGGATCAATCAGAGCAAATTCTGTTGTAATTATTTCTTTACTGTACTCCTGTGGCAGAACAGCGCGTGTTTGCCCACTTGTCCCCCCAGGGCACGCATCCATCGACTCAGGGGGCCAGTAGGGGCTAGAGCTGCTCTGGAGGATCTGGCTGCCAGGGCAGGAGGGACTGGTGAGTGAGGCTGCGGGCACAGGGGCTCGGGAGGGCAGCTCCGGTGCTGACCCCGCTGCAGGAGATCTGTATGGCAAAGCCATGCCCTGCCCGGCTGCCGGGCAGGGTTTGCAGGGAAGCAGCACTGGGAGTGCAGGCAGTGCCGAGCCCTGGTGCCCCAGGGGCTGCAGGGATGCTGTGGGTGAAATCACCTGCCCTGAGGAGCAGAAACTCTCAAAGAGTGGGAGAGAAACTCAAGAGAGGCAGCATCTGGGGAAAATCCCAAGGTGAGGAATATGCTTCAGCCTCAGAAACTTTATGGTCTCAGGCAAAAACCAGCATCATCCTCTCTTGCGTGCCCGTGCCCTCGTGCTGGACTGCTGGGCACTCCCAGCCTCCCTGCTGCCCTCCGGCAAAGACAGGGCACCGCACTCCCTCCTGGCAGTTTATAACCCATACTGCAGCCCTGAGGGTGCTGGCCAGGACATGGCAACGAGAATGGATTTAGCTGCCTGTGGTCCAGTGCGCTGGTATTCAGATTGTCCTGTCTGCCACAGCTTCTATCCCCAAGGATCCCAGGTGGTGCCTGTGATGCGGGGCAGCTCTGCAGACCTTGTCAGTCTTAGGAGGGTTTGAATCAGCAATGCTCCAGCCCCACAGCACAGTCACACAGAGCCAAGGTGTGAGCACATCTGGGATTCAGCAGAGTAACTGCCTTTCCCAGCTGCCTTTCTCAACCGCTGTCTGGAGAAGTGAAGGATAATGCGCTGAGGCAGTCGGTGATGGATGGCAGGGCGAGTCCAGAGACGAGGAGACTGATGGTACCGCTTGTGGGAGGAGCAGGAGGGATGCTGAAGGGCAGGGGCAGCCCACGGTCACTAGAGCCATGCAGAACCCCTGATGTGGGTGTTACGGACCCTCGGCATTGCAGCAAGGTCCCGGGAGGCTAGAGGTATGGGGGAGAGGCATGGCCGTGGGGTGGGGAGGAGGTGGAGAAGCAGAGTTTCTTGGATTAAATTGCCTTTGCATCTCCCACCTTGTCCCTGTCCTGAGAGGGCAGGATGGAGTGGGAGAGGAAGGAATATCACCATCCTGTGTACACTGCTGCCCTGGGAAAATAGGCTGCTGTGATCTTCACCCCTGTTTGAGTCATTACCACATTTGTCATTACCGGGTTAGCTGAGGCGTCAAGGTCTTGGGAGGCAGCAGCTGTTGTCCGTCTCTGGAGAGAGGCAACCCCCCAGTGCCGCTCCCCTGGCCCCCTCCACACTGAACCCAGTGGGGGCAAAGCACCACCACTGGTGGAGGAAGGAGGAAATCCCAGAGAAGAGCATGACAAATCTCTCTGCACAGACTCCATGGAGTCTGCATCTCCAAAGTCCCCACAGGGATGATGGCACCTGGGTACAGCAACAATTAGGAGCAGTAGAAATATCTGAGAGGCTGCTTAGATCCCACTCCCAGCATCTTCTTGCTGAAGGCGTGGGAGACACGGGGCGTCAAGAGTCCGTCCCGCAGCGCTGAGTTGCTCCATCATCCCCATCTCCAGCTGCAGAGAGCAACCTCCTGCCACAGAGGGGCCTCTGCCCCGGGCTACAGGAACGCCACCGGCTTGGAAAGAGGGAGGAGAAAGTGGGAAGAGGTGGGGACCTGAACCACCTTCTCAGGGAAGCAGCAATTAAAGCCTGTCCCGGGAGGCCAGGGAGAGGTGGCATTAGCTCCCATGTAGCACACCTTTTATTGTGCCTAGTGCTTACAGCATGAGTGGGGGTTTACTTTTATTTTGATGGGCAAAAAAGTGCAAAAGAACAGCCTCTCTCCAAAGCATCAGGCAGCTTCTGAGCCTGCCTCCCGCTTCCGAACTCTCCCTTTTCCACAGGGTTACAAACCAGGCAACGCTTGTTGGGTGCAAAGAGAGACAGCGAATCCATTACTGTCCACAGGGCACCTGCTGTTTCTGTCATTTCTAACCAGCTCCGTGAGAGGAGTGAGTGGGAGAGTCTCATTTCTGCAGCAAACCCTGTTTCCCAACAGCAGAGACAAATGCAGGCTGTATCCAAAAAAATGGCAGGGGGAAAAAAACCAATGTGTCCTTCTAGTCAAGGGCTGTGCTGCATCTCAAAGCAGCTCCCTTCACAGCGACGGGGGGGAAGCTCTGGAAGGAGAGAGGACACCCACAATGTGCCCAAACCCACTCAAGAGCGAACTGCCACTCCCCCCCCCTCTTATTCAATGAGGAGGGAGGAAAGCTGTGTGCTGGGACCTGGAGTTTTGGGCATCGTCCTCTGCTAGAGAGTCACAGCTGAGGTTTTGGTCTGGCAAAGTGGGGAGAGGCAGACCCTGGGAGCCACTGTGGCCAGCGCGCTCTTGGATTAAACATGAATCCAAGGGGGAAAGTGGGTTGGGGCAGTCTCTGCGCAGCTCACTAACAGGTTAATTTCATTCCTCATTTAGTCAGAGCAGAAGGAAATTGCGGGCTCCGACTCCCACCCGTCCCTTTGATCTGTCATGATTGCTGCAGGCGCTTGTTTCTTTCTGCAAGGACTGGATTCAGAGCCCCCAAAAGCTGCTGGTTGTTTGTGAGGAGACATGCTGGAGTGGGGTGAGATGCAGTTTGGAGAAGGGCCTGGAAGAGCCCCTTCTCCTAGCAGGGCAGTGGTGGGAGAGAAGTGCCATTTTGTGAGCAATCAGGGCATCCTTCCCCACCTGGCTCCCATTCAGCTTGCTTCTCCCTCCCCAAAAGACTCATCAAGGCCAAAGCACCAGCTTGTTTTGCACATCAGCCCTGCTAACCTTGTCTTAGGGCTGCAGCAGCAGCTGCTCTCCAGGGCTCACCATCAAGGGCACCTGGCCACTGCCGCCCTCCCTGCAAAGTGCTGCAGTGGATCCAGGTCTCCCTCTCCCCCTGGAAGCAGAGGCACCATGAAGGTCAGCACTAGAATGACCCATTCCCATCTCTGCTTCTATCGGTGAGCATCTAGGCAGGGGCGGGGGAAGCAGAAAGCCATCCCTCCATGGGCTGATGGAAGTGGGTCTCTCCTGCTCGCCTAGAGCCCAGGAGAGGTTGAGCAAAGAGCAGCGTGGTGCTGGCAGGTGGCACCGGTGCCTTTGCAGCCTGGGAGCTGTGTGTCTGTCCCATGTGCCACAGCTGCCTTCAACCTGGCTGGTCCCAACACAGGCACTGTGGCCTGGCTGCAGCTTCCAGTGCCGCAGGTCGTGGCTGTGTGGCAGCTGTGGGGTTCACCTGCCCGAGCGCTGGGCAGTGTGGGTCCATCCATCCATCCATCCATCCGTCCATCCTGCTGCTGCCACGGCCTTGCTGCACATGCTTTGAGGGGGTGGGGTGCAGCCATCCGAGCATTGTTGGTTTATTTTGCAGGCGACGATGATAATTTTCTGCCTGCTGCACACTCTTTAATTAACAGCTCAGAGGATGTGGGGCGAGAGGCGTAATGAGCGCTCCGTTTGCATATCAAAAGGCAGCATCATTAATATCCCTGTGCTCACAAGAGCTCTCGGAAGGCAGGCGGGTCGCAGGCAGGGATGCTGGCGGCGGCTGAGGCTGAAAGCCCTGGTTGGTGTGCAAGGGGCCGCTGTGCCGGAGGGCACGTGGGCTGCATAGGTGTGCAGCCGGGTGGTGGGCAGGGAGCGGGCAGCCTCCCATCCCGGGGCAGCAAGCAGAAGGGTTTTGCTAAGGTGGCTGGATAAAAGGCTAGTTTCTAGGCAAAGGGGGAGCTCGCCGATGATTTTTGGCTAAGTTGCCCAAATCCAGCAACATCCCAGGCTGCTCTGCAGCAGCTCCTTCTCCTGACTCTCTTGCTGGGTTGGAGGAGTTGTCCCCGGACGACCCCTTGCTGGCCTGTGCGGTGGCCCTGGAAGGCTGCGCTGAAGTGGCTGATTGTTCAGATAAAGCTTATCCTGTTACCCAGGCTGTTTGTCGCCGTATGGCATTTGCACAGAGCAGTCCCTGTAGATCTCAATTTGGCTGTGCTCAGCCAGCAGGATTAAATGTTCCTTTGCTTCTCTCTCCTGCATGGAGGAAATCAGCTACCCGGGTGATGGTTTACTCCTACACATGCACTCATCTTTCTTTCCTTAACTCTCTTCTAATTAAAAATAAAGACTTCCCAGGGGATGGGGGAGATGGCATGCCAGGGCATCCTTGGCTCTCTGCACAAGTCCGGTCACAGCGTGCTCCCTGGGAGCCCATCCTTGCCAGGCTCCTGAGGCTTTTTGTCAGTAAGAGGCTTGTTTTGGGTAGCCCATCCGCTTACCTGCAGCCAGAGGCTGAGTGGGCAGGCCCAGGTGGGACTGGTCCAGTGGGCACTTGGTTTCTCCGCAGCAAAGCTGGGGGAAGCCTCTGTGGACTTTGCAAAGTCCTGGGGTGAAGAACGTTGTGCCCAGGATTCCTTCTGCTCTGTTCCTTCACCTAGGTGCCCTCAAGGAGATAAGGGTTTGCAGCCTCTGGAGGAAAGGGCTGAAAAAATTTCTAGACCCTGATTTTCTTCCTCAACATCCAGTTAAACAGGGCATGCCAAACACAGAGATATTGTAAGGAGCAGGTTTTGTGAGGAACAGGAGCGCTGGTTTGGTGGCAGAACACATTACCAAAGGTACTTCTGCCCCCCAAGTTCATTATCTGTGGTGCGAGTCAACAGAATAAACTGATTTCTGTGTTCTGCCTTGCAAATCTTGTACGAAGGCCAACCAAGCAAATGTACATTTAAGTCAAGCAGGTTGCAGGGCAAATTTACTATCAGATTCCCCTAAGCCAGTTAGAGGTGGAACAACACAATGATCAAATTATGGGCACAATTAAGATTAAATTGATAGGTCTGAATGTTCAAGTGCCAAGTGAACACAGCAGGTAATCACATCAAACACTGAGGCTGATATTAGAAAGGATGACATGGTGCTCATCTTCCTTGTGCTGTGAGAGTCGAAGAAAGAGCTGAATCGCTTTCAGGAGGGGCTCTTGCCAGTTTTGCGTGGGGATGGAGCCAGGGAAGGAGCTGTGGGACATGCAGGTCCCTAAGATCAAGCACCCACTGCTAAGGGAAACTCCTGATATCAGTCCTCCACCTCCTTGAAGCTGAGGCTACCCAGGGTGGGGTGCCGTGGGGGTGCCACCAGACCATTTGCCTTTTGGGTCTGGCTGTTGAAAGGGAACACACAGCAGAGCAAATTTAAGGTTAAATGAGTATAAGTTTGAAGAGCTGTTGATCAGGGCCACCAAACACTGCCTTGGATTGACAGGTCTTTACAAGGTGTTGTGCATTGACACTGAGCACTTGAATTTTAGTGTTTTCATCCTGTCTAGCGAGCCGGAAACACACTCCCTGACACGCTGCCTTCCTCGTTTGGCTGGGATCAGAGCAAAAAGCCCATGTAAACAAACTTCCTTGCCATCCCAAAAGATCTCACTTCCTTCTCTAGAGGGTTTGTTGGTGTTCTTTTGTTTTATTTTGTTTTGTTTCTTCCAGCAATGCTGCTCTGTCCATAGCTCTTTTTCTTGGGAAGGAAAAGAGCTGCTGCCCATAAACCACCACAGGAAGGATGTATAGCTCACAGAGGGCCTGTGGTAGTTTGTGATTCGCAGCGTGCATTGCTTTGGTGAGCAGATGTCTGGGAGGAGGAGGAGGCCAGGAGCTTCCTTCACTTGCATAGCGAGGTCTTGGTACACCTCCTGTTTTGGAGATCGCTTTCCTGAGGAGCATTTGGCAACTTGTTTGTACAGCAGGAGGAAGGATTAACTGTGAGTATCATCACTAACATGTCTGACCAAAACTCAGGGACTCTCGACTTTCAAACTCAAAAGGAGGAGCTGTTAGGGTATGTGTCCCGCACAGGTGCTGGCTGCTCGTTAGCCCTATCCCTTATCACTGCCTGTTATTTACCTCTGCTGCTTCGGTGCTCCATTCCCTTTCCCATGATGGCCGGGGGCAGCCAGCCGTGCCCATCGGCAGCATTGGCACACACGTGCGTGGCGTTGGGTAGGAGAAGAGGCTCCTTCCCCCGGTGGAGGGGACGCAGTGGTCAGGGTGGCCAGCACAGCACCACTGTCTGGGGAGAAATCCTGACCATCCTTGTTTTTTTGCCAGAACTGTTTAATTGAGTTTCCTCAGGGAGAAGCATTTCCATCTAATTCAGCTCTTAATTAACCCCGCGCACCCCAAAGAGGCTCTGCAACCACTTGTAAATTAAATATGAAAAGCATTATTTATCTAGGAATAGAAGCCTAATGGCTGCAGCTCTGACGTTTATAGTTGCTAATGATGATGGATCTGGGAGAGAGAAGTTGGGAAGGGAGTGGAGGGGATGACTTTCTTCTCTCTTAAAAGACACAGGCAGATGCGTAAGGGCCATGTTCCTGGGGCACAAGTGGACTCTCTTCCTTCATTTAAAACTGAATGTGAAAGGAGCACAGGGAGGCTGGAGGAATATATGCCCAGTGTAATAACCTGCATTCTATACCGGGTTTGGCAAGGCGAGCTGTGGGGCTGGTGTCTCTAGGCTTGTGGGAAACAGGGCAGTCAAATCTGCTTGCTGCAATGGGAAAAAAATTGTGGCTGATAGGAGCCAAAGAGAAATGCCAGGAGCCTTTCCGCCTTTCCCAAGGAGGGGGTGAAGGGGGGAAGGAGCCAAGGGCTGATGCACTCGCCTCTCGCCCCTGCAAGCCCGTCTCCAAGCCTAGGTTTCACCCCCAGCAGGGTGACTGCAGGGTTCATTCATTTAACCCAGGCTCTGTTTGTCAGCATAAAAAAAAAAATTTAAAAAAGTGACCACGAGCGGAGCCACCTCTCGGGAGGGCTCAGAGAGAGACAAAAACCAGGATAGCAGCAGGTTGGGGCTGGAGTGGCCAGGGGCTGGCTGGGGAGCTGCCAGCACAGCCGAGGGGATGGGGTGCCAGGGCTGCGTGGGAGCCGGCTGGGGCTGGAGCAGCCCCGGGAGCCTCCGGCTCGGCGTTTCCTTAAAGCTTTCCGCTTCCTATTTTGTCTCCGCTCGAAGGTTTTGTCCCGTTTCGGGAAGCTGCCAGCCTTTTCAGCGTGCATGAGGGCTGAAGCCAGCTGCCTGCCTGCCTTCCTTCTCACGCAGGGAGGTTTCCTCCCGGCACAGATGGAGGATATTCCCGGTGCGGTGTTCCCCTGGGGCTCGGCATGGCTGGCGCTGCCAGGAGCGCTGACTGATACGCAGCCGTCACTCGGACCGGGATGGGGGTGGGATAGTGTGGATGGGGCGACACGGGCCAAGTTTGGGGCAGGTCCCCTGCTATGGGATGCTCCGTGCTGAGAAACCTCAAGCCTGTCAATAGTTCGCAGGTGCAGGGTGCCAAGGAGGAGCGTTTCTGCTCCTGAGAGCTTTCCTTGTGTCCCCCTCCTATCAGACATTCACCAACCTGTCCAGCAGAGCAAAATTAACCTTTGCTAGCAAGGCCCAGACAGGTCGGAGCAGTCTCCCTGCCTCTGGGTTGATGCAGTGCCCGCCAGCAGCAGCTGGGGCAGGGTAAGGAGCAAGGCTAGCCAAGCAGGCATGGGGCAACCGGCCCCCCTGGGGGCTGGCAGACAAGGGGTAGCCAGAGCCCCAAACACAAAGCTTCCCATCCCTGCCACAAAATGTCATCAGTAATAGTGATGCTCTGGGTTTTGTTGATATCTGTGCGTATATCTAATCCAGCATTGAATCTCATTGAGTTTCTGGTCTCAAACAGCTATTTCCTGGGGGGAAAAAAACCCACCATCTTTTAATCTCACATCAGGTGAAGTGGCATTTTACTGCCTTGTCCCTACATCTCACTGACCAGCCTCCCGCTCTCCTGCTAGGCGACAGGGGAAACCCAGTTTTCCCATATTCTCTCTGCCACTTGTTATTTTGTAAATCTCCCTTGTGCCTCCCCTCCCCGATAGTTACGGTCCCTGTCCCTTGGGCTCCCCGCTCCTCTCGGTGGCCCCCTGCAACCCTGCTGCACTCTCCCTGTGGCATCGTGCTTGTCCCTGCACTACGCACCATGTGCTGCCCAACCTGTCCCAGCTGCAGGGAGGCTTTGCCAGCTGCTGCTGCACCTTGAGCAGGGAGCGTGGACCAAGCTGCTCCGGAGGCAGCCCCGGCCTCCTCTAGGGATGGTACAGAAGCACGTTTTATGCTGCAAAGTGCATTTCTTTGCATTTATCAGCATCAATACAGTTTGTCACCGTGGTACCCATCCATACAATACATTTGGGACTCTCTGAAGCTCCTTGCTGTATCCCGTGCTCATGAATCACCTGAAGAAGTTTGTGCTTGCTCCTATCTTCTGCCTCTGTTCCTCCATCCAGACCATTAATAACACCCTTGGACAGCAGGAAGCCTAGCACACGTCCTGACTTCACTGCTGATAATCTTTTGCTGTTACAAACCCCAACTATTTATCCTTGCTGGTTTGGGACTCTTTGCCAGTTTCCCACATAGGAAAAGATGGTGCTTTTTGCCCCCCTGGCTAATTACCTTTTTTAGCAGCCGTCTGGACAATCTTTTGTCAGAGAAGCTCTAAATAAATAGCCACTTCGTTGTTCTGCATCCGCCGCTGGGCTGATAAGTTCAAGGAAATCTGGGAGATTAGTGAGACACGATTTTCCTCCGAGACATGCACACTGGGCTGTATTATGAGATGTTCTGTTTTTAATTATCATTCCAATCAATTTGGTGCACACAGATGTGCAATTTACTGATCTGTAATTCCCCAAATTACCCCTGGAGGCTTCATTTTTATTGTCAGTGTAACATTTGCTACCAACTATCTATTGTTTGTTTTTTGGGGGGAAGCTTTTCTTCTTGTTGTTTTTTGTTTTTACACCTTTAGCCATCTGCTCTCCAGAAATCCATTTTGGCTCATTTTTTTCTTTCTTGTTACCTGCTGTAATTTCTTGTTGCCAGGCGAGGTTTTGATTTCCCCATTTGGGAGTACCCCCATGTGCTGCAACCGAGCTGCGGGAACCCGGACTCTGTTCTGGGCTCTGGCAGTGATTTACTCTGTGGACAAACCCTTTCTGCTATAACCCCATCTGGGTTTCCTTGCTGTAGCAGGCAGACACCAGTCCCACCACAGCTCCAGGTATACAGCTTAATTAATTAGTGCTTGTAGAGCGCAGTCAGGAGTTGCCCGGGAAGATGAACATATCATAAGCGCCCTCTTTACGGAGATAGGTAATCACTCCTTTTAGGGAGTTGCCAGCGTGGGGTGGAGGCGGCTCATGGGGCTGGCACAGCCGGACCCTCTGAGGGGAGGGAGGCAGTCGGCTGCATCTCCTCGAGGAAACACAATTCCCTCTTGGGAAACGGGAGAGCAAAGCAAAGAAACACAGCGGCATGGGGGAGTTCATATGTGTCTGGAGAGTCTGCTGGGCCACCTGGGGCACATCCCCTGTGGGGACAGGTGCCAACCTGGCAGACCTCTCTCCTGGCCATCCCTGGACCTGGCCATGGCCCTGCCATCCAGGAAAGACCTCTCTGCATCCCAGCACTGCACCCATGTCCCCAGGGCATCCTGATCCCAAGCAGCTCTCCCCATACCCCCACCATGGCACAGCTTGCTGGCCCCATGCTCAGTGGTGGCATCCTCCAGGGCACACTTCATCGCACGTTCCTGAGATGACCCAGGTCCCGGGAGGTGCTGCAGCCCTTCTCTGCTTTACTCTGTGGGTGCTTAATTATTAATAACAAATCCTTCTAGCACTACTCTGACGTAGGGAGCTGCAGATGAGCTTGTAGCCCCTTGGGTCCCCCATATGGGGCCAAGGCGAGGGACGTGGAGGAGCTTTAAATCCAGTCCTTGTGATGATGTGGGACCTGGGCTGCCAGCACTGCTGGGGGCAGGGGGCTGCTGAAGAGGGAGATTTAACAAGCACAGAAACCTGGCCCTGGCAGTGCGTGCTAGGCTGGAGATAATCTCCATTTAATTCTCTTCCAGATAATCCAGTCTCGGATGTGGTCCCATGCTCCCTGACCCCTTAATCCTATTGCCACGGAGCCTATTTAATGGGGAAGCTGGTGAGGGCTCCTGTGAAGCACCTTGGGGCATCCCCCTGGCTCCTGGTTCTTTGTCTGCCCATCTTGCCTCCCCCATTCCTTCCTGGCATGGACCTGGCACCAAAATTCTCCCGTTCTCCCTGCATGGCCCGTTCCCAGCTCTCCTTCCTCCGCTCTGGCTGAGAGAGACCCTCAGCTGCCCAAAAACGAGGAGCCGGCAGGGAAGCTCCCAGACGTGTTTACCAGGCAGCTGTGAGGTGATCTATCTGGCAACACAAGCTAGACGCCAGTTTTGCAAGCCTTGCTCTGCTTTGGAAAGGGTCGGCTGTGATGGGCACAGCGGGGAGGGGGAGAGCAGAGCAGCCCTCCCTTGTGTCCCAGCTTTTGGGTAGGAGGCTGGCGTGTGGGGAGGTGCCCGGACAGCAGCAGTAAGGAGAGCACCGAGAGGAAATTTGGGTTATAAAACTTAAAGCGAGATCTGATGGGAAGGGAAATGGTTTTATGGTATGAAATCTCTTAGCCAGTTGATCTGACATGCTCAGCCTCTCCAGCTCACGGACATCACAAGCTGTGTCCCCAGGTGATCCCCAATGTCAGTACTGGGTGTACGTGGAGGAGAAGGGACGCTGGTCACCAAGCCCTTGCTGTGCGTCCAGGCTCCCTCTGGATGAGTGAATAAAGCCACTTTTCAGACAGATATTCTCCCTGTTGGGAGTGGTCTTTTGCTTCTACCTTCCTGTAGGGCAAACAGAAAACAACCCTGCTGTGCTGCAACCCCGCTGCTGTGCTCCTTGCTAGCGAGCAGGTCGCCTGTCCTGAGGCCGGAGCAGAGCACGGCCACCTCGGCTGGGTCCTCCTCTCTTTAGTTAACGGGAAACACAGCCAGCCCTCCAGCCCTTCCTCACCATTCGTGCTGGTGCTTACACACATTTGCATTGGTGCTTCCAGGGGAGCGGGGTTGGAGACGTTGACCCCGAGGGTGCAGATATACATTCACGCTACTGTGGGATACTTGAGCGGTTTCCCCGAGTGCCTGGTGAGCACTCTGCAGCTCGAAACCTTCCTCGGGCATGGGTTATCTCTTTGCGAGGGATACGTGTTAGCTCAGCCGGGCGGTGCTGGCCACATCTCCTGATGACCTGCCAGGGCTTGCTGGGTTGCCGCCAGCCCGCGGAGGACTCTGACTCTCCTTTGTGGCCATAAAAGCTATTCGATCGTGAACAAGTTGTTCCTGGGAAGCATGCAGTCAAGCAGTGTGGTCCTCAAGGGACATGAGCCATGCCCGACTGACAGCCTGCACTCCCTTGTTGGCTTCCCACCATCCTCCTCCAAAAGGCCGGTGGGGCTTGGATGCTGCCATGCCCCACAGGTTCCCAGCAGGAGCCTTTACCCCCTGCTGAATTTGGGAGTGAGAGCGCAGATGTTCAGCTCCTTGGAGTCAGACAACAGGGAAACAACCTGTTCCTGTTCCTCTTCATGCTTCTCTGGGCTGACACTAAGGGCAGATTCAATCATTTTGGGCCCGGATAGGAAGCAGAAAGGTGAAGTGTCCTGAATTGCCTGGGAACGGCCGTGTCTTTTCTGCATTGCCCATCACTCTGTGTTCCACCCTCTGTGGGTGCAAGACCATAGAGGAGTTGCGGCCACAGGGTGGTGGGTTCAGTGCAGGCTCTGAGCAGCTCCTGAGATGCTCTTTCCCATCAGCTTTTTCTGCAGTGCCTCTCCTTGACTCTCCAGCAGCACCCGCAGAGCTGGAGCCCTACAGAGGTGGTGGGTGGCTCTGCTAAAACCATCTTTTGAACCTGAAGTTTTGCAGGGAGACATTTCATCTCTCGCTCTTTCACTCTCACATGCATATTCAGCCAGAGAAAGTGCTGTTCCCCTAAGGTGAAATGCTAGGATATTAATTTTCTGAAGTTCTCGATAAGCTATTGAAGATTAATTTTAGGGAAAGCCGGGGGATATGATGGATTGGAGCCCAAGCCTGCTTAAATATGCAATATTAAAAATTGATCGTTGTCTCTCCTTGTCATACACCCTGCCCCGGTGTCTGGGGCAATCCCACAGTCTGACGAAAAGCCAGGAAAATACTCAATAAGCCCCACGCCCAGCTGAGTGCAGATTTTAATAACTTGTGTTACCATTATTATTTTAAAAATCACTTTTACTAGTTTCTGTTTTGTTTAATGCCTGACTCTGTTGTGCAGATTGGCAGCTGGGAGTTTGTGAATCCTCCTCTACCTGCGGGGCTGTGAGACATCACCACCCAGCACAACCTGCTTCCCTGTCCTCCCTGCCAGACCCTACCGTGGGGCTGATGCTCCAGGTGACCATGGCCCCATGGCGAGGGCAGCTCGGGGTGGGGTGGGCAGGCAGGCTTGGCCAGGGAGACCGGCAGGTGCAGGGAGCTGGTTCAGCCTGGAAGACTCCCAGGCACCGTGCAGCATCGTTCACGCTTTAGAGGCTTTCCCAGACCTTGACTGCAGCAGACAGCACTTGGTGCACAGAGGAGAAGTTGCATCTCTTGGTTTTACCTTGCTCGGTAGGGGCTCTAGGGCAATTAATCCCATTGCATCAACACGGCATTATAAGCATTGACTCTGATGTCTCTCACTTGCAGAGAAACAATAAAATCTTGCCAAAATACTGGAGTTCATCAAAGCAGCGATGAACTCTTCCAGGTATTTTTGAGGTTGATTGCAAAGTTAGGGTCCCTCTGCAGTGTAAGGCCCAAGATGACTCTATTGGGGCACTCAGCAGCAAGGAGATGGCTCCGTGGGATTCCTCTTCATCCCTGTCTGGCTGAGGGGAGCCTGGGCAAAGTCTACCTGATCCACTCTGATCAGAAAGCTGCAGACATTTTTTCCTCCCTGCTGTTAATGACTGCAGGAGCAGGGATTTGCTGGCATTTGCACTTCACAGAGAGCTGCGAGGGGAGAAAGTGGGTCCCGCAGACGGTGCAGGGAGAACAAGAGGCATGGTGTAATCTGGCATCGGGCTTTTCTAGCCAAGTTCCATTTTCTACAAAGCCAGTGGATAAGCAGCGTGGCAATACTGAGATACTGCAGTGACTGATGGGACATAATGATCTTCAGGGCCAGTTTGACCAATGGCCACTCCTTTGCCACTCATCAGGGGTGACTGAGTTGCAGCTGGACTGCAGAGGCATATGTGCAGGACCCTGAGGGGTGGCAATGTGACCCCTTTTGCCATGCATCCCCTGCGACAGGATTAGCACAAGGAGCCACAGTTGAATACAGAAGAGTAGAACACTTGAGCAAAGAGTTATTATTTGCCAAAGGTCCAATCTTCCCTGATTTGCACTTGGGCTGTAGTAGCACTTGTCTTAATGATTCATCCGTGCTCTTCATTGCAGCAGGCTGACAGTGAGGGATGAGTGTGTTTCTGCAGCTCCCAGGGGTGTGCAGGCTCTGCTCAGAGTGCTGTGCCACTCGTTAGCAGCCCCTGCAAAGTGATATGTCCAAAACAGCTGCCTGGCCAGTCCGAAATTGATGCCACCTGGCCTCCATGGCTGCACTCAGTGGTGGCCACCTCCTCCTCTGTGTCCAGAGGATCAGGAATGGGGATGCCCAGTAGAAAGCTACAATGAGGAGAAGAGCACACCAGCAGCAAGCCCTAGCTTGAATGGGCAATCAAAAAGTGATCACAGGCAGTGACAGGCTGGCCTGTGTGCCAGGGAACAGCGGCGTGTTCCCTGCTATCGACACTGCCGATGGTGCAGGTGGCTCACACGGTCACCACTGTTGGTTTTGCTGCACCCTACTTGGAGCTTGGAGTACCGGGGTGGTGGCCACAGCTGCAGCGTGAAACTCGCAGCGGTGCTCACTGCTGGTTTTGCTAGGTCCAAGACGTGTGACCCAGGACAGCAGGAGGGATCTAGGCACTTCTCAAAACCCTTCAAGGGGGACTTAGATCTGCCCCAAATGCACAAGGACCACTTCCAGCCCTTGCCAAGGTCTTCTCAGAGAATTTTGGAGACCTGTTGTCACTCCTGTGCACCACACGTGGGTCAGCCACCTTTATGGGACTGGTTAGTCCCATACAAAACTGAATTTGGATCCAAAATGTGCCAGCTGACTTGAAGCAAGTACTAAAGAATGGTGCTGGGCACAGATGTTACATGGGCAGTGGTTCCAGGTCACTTTGGATGGTACTAGTTCAGGACACAGCATTTTTGTGATTACATTTAACAACGTAATAGTGCGCGATGCTCTGCAGTGTGACCTCCTCGATACCCAGCAAGTTGGGCAGGTGTGCTATGATGTGCTCTTGCACAGACAAAACCTCCTGTGGGCACCCTGCAGAAATATCAATTCCGCCCTCACATTAGCAGCTGTGGAACTGAGTCCAATGCTGTTTTCCACCATTGGCAAAGCCAGGGAAAGAAAGAAGGACAACAGGAAGGGGTGAGGAGTGGTTTGGGTTTTTTTCTCCACCAAATGCAGTTTTATCTCCGTGTTAAAAATTTATGGAGCCCTTCATTTAATATTTATAAAGTAAGTGCCTTGGTGATAAATTACAGGGCAGCCTGCTGCTCATGCAGGAATGCCCAGTGGGGCTGGGAGGTCCCCCTGGATCCAGTCTGCCCACGCCCTTTGTCCAGCATCTCTAGGTGCAACTGGGTTTGTGGGACTGCTAGGGCTACAGGGCTGGGAAGGAGGCTCCCTCCTTCTCCCAGCCAACATTCAGGGAGCCTGGACTGAGCTGGTGTCTGAGCTGGACATCTCCAAACAGGGGAGCAAACTGAGAGCCCATAGAGTGACACCTGAAAGGGCTGCAAACCAGATGGCACTGACAAACTCGGTACCAAGAAGGAGATGCAGCTGAGCCCATGGCTCAGCTGTCCTGGCCCTCACCTCGGCACGGCAGTGCTGGGCTGAAAGCAGCTTCTGGGTGTCCTGTATGCAAATTAAATGCCTGTAACAATCCTGATTCTCTCAGCTGGGTGCACAGGTCAGTGAAGGCTCTCACTAGCTGGCTAAGCTGCCTCCTGGGCTGCAGCATCTCTGCAGCTGGGAATCAACCTTGGGCTCCACACACCAGGTCTCGTTGCTGAGACCTGGAGCTCAGCAGCATGAGGCTGTGGCACTGCTGACTACAGCATCCTTCATGGAAACGCTGCTAGGGACCGGCATCTGTAAGCTCTGGTATGGCCCCTGCTTTCTCCCCTCCACCTGCTGCTGTCAGAGAGGGGCTGACCTGTCACTGTCTGCTGCAACTGATGAAGAGCTGTGAGAGACCCCGCACTGGGATCGCAAGGGATTTCCAGGCGTCCTGCAGCACCCACTGGGGACAAGGAAGGTAAGAGTCCAGGTGAGACCAGAGGGCAACCACGAGGAACTCTGGCTGGAGAGAGGCTGGGCTGCGACGGGCTAAGACAATGAGCATCTCAAGGTGACCTGAACATCCTTGGAAAACCGGGCTGGATCAATGCAATCGATCCTCCTAATCATTTCCTCTCCATCAAAGCACAGAGCAAAACCCCTGAGCTCACAGACAGCCCCTTGGCCTCATGCCACAGTGTCCCAGGGACCAGTCAGGAGCCGAGAGACCCCCATTTGGGAGAGGGGAGCCCTTCCTCATGGATGGGGACCTGTGGCACCCCTCTGGCTCCTTGCTGGTGTGCCAGAGCTTGCACCCCAAGGGGAAGGGGCACAGGGCAGTGTGAGGTGGCTGCCTCCCAGCACTGGGGAAAGCACACCCCTTCCACGCTGCTTCCCCCATCCCCAAGATGGGTTTCCTAGCCTGGGTTTCCTGGCAGGAGAAGGGGGTGGCTGTGACATGTTACCCAAGCTCTGTCCCAGACCTCACACATGGCAGCCACCCATCCTTAAATTTTCATCTTGCTGCTGCAGGTGTAACACCCCCAGGCAGCACAACGGTGAAAGCACCAGTGTAGGCAAAATATCGGAAATTACCTGTGTTTCAGCTACATAGTCGATGGCTGCTCTGGATGGGGTTAAAGGACACTTCCCTGGGGCATTTCAGGATCATTTGCTCCCTCTCGAAAGCTCCCTAACTAGGCCCAAGGAGGCAGCGAGGGAGCGGACAAGGTGGCCGAAAGCAATTTCAGCCCTTCGAAAGAAATAACTGGCATGTAACAGTGACAGGAAATTGTGCAATTAGTACAACAGGGCAATGTCAACAAGCTCTTAACGCCAGTTGTTATGGCAACACCAGAGAAAGTGATGTTGGTGCTGGAAAAATCGAGAGACTGAGAAATAACAACAGCAGCGGCAGCCGGGATGGGTCTGGCTTTGCTTGCTGGGATCCAGTGCAGGCAGCATCCTGGCAGCAGCGCGGGGCCATGGCCACCGCCTTGAGGCCAACCCCGGTCCCATGCTGGGAAGATGATGGGCAGTGGTAGGGGACCTGGTCCAGCAAGCGAGAAACAGGAGCCATCAGCAGGGACTGGGAAAAACTTTCCCACCTGCAGTCCTGGGAAGCTTTTCCCTGCGGCGCTGCCCTGCAGGAGGAGCAGCCGGGGAAGCCCACGTCACCCCTGGACGCAAGTGTAGAACATCGAATGGCTGCGAGCTGGCAGCCCCGGCTTGGCTTATCATGCTAATAAAGTAGCATTGAGTGAATTGCGTCAGAGAGAATACTGAGTATTTTTCTGCTAGCAAAATTGTGGTGCTTTGGGTCTGGCAGCGCGTTCACTAATCCTGGGCAAACATATGGCTAGGCATGTTGACACGGTGTGTCTCATGCGGCTTTGAAGGCAGCTGGGTCCTTTGCATGGCCAGGCGTTTGTAGCCCCTTGCATGCCCTCGCTTCAGCCTCCCACCTCGCCTGCCATGCCCACGATGGGGCTGGAGCAGGGGAGAGGAGGGAGGCAGAGGGCTGCTCGGGAAGCAGCTCAGCCCTCAGTCCTCGGTCCTTGCCCAAGCTACGTCGCAGCTGTGCCTGCATCAGCCCACCCACCTTGCTGATTGGCCCCGACCCACTGGCTCGAGCCTGGACTTGCCTGGTTATGGCTGGCCTGAGGCTGTCCCCACTTGGTGTCCCCGGCCCGGCTCTGTGCCCCTGGCTCGCCTATGGTGGGATGCTTGGCTGTCTGGAGGGCCTGTGATTTGTGGAGCACACATGGAGAGGGTCTGTGGTACTGCGGGAGAGAGCCAGTAATGCTGAAGCTCAGCACATGCGCAAGCCTCTGCAATGCTCAGCAGTAGGAAGGTGGGGAATTTCTCAACACGCACAAAATTTGCCTCTTGTACCCTGTCCCAAATATGTCAAAATGGAAAGAATTTGATTTCAGCTTACTGGGGCATACAGCAGCTCCCTCCCTCCCTCTCTCCCTGTGCTCCTGCTAGCCAGGGCACATCCCTGCAGCAGGGTTTCCCCAAGAGCCATCCAGACTCCTCTATGGTTGTGCCCTCTGGTTTACCCCAGCATAAGCCAGCATATTCTCCTTTCTCAGCATCAGTATAGCTCGCTCGGTACCAAATTTGGTGCCTACAAAACTAGGCAAAGGATTCAGGTTACTCCCAGCTCCCTTTTCTGTAACGTTAGATCTTTTCTGGGCAAAAAAGCCTTTGCAGTAGGAGCAGGAGAGACCATGCGATGCTTTCAGAGAGCCAGGGCTCCCAGAGTCACAGGGAGCATTGTCCCTTGCAGCACAGCTCTGTCGTCATGGGGCTCCTGGGTCTGTTCTAAGGCTTCAGAAGCCAGAGGGGCAACCAAGACCCTGACACAACAGAAGGAAGCCGATCCAGGGGAGGCTGCTGCAGCATATCCATGAAAGCTAAAAGCATATGGCTTCAAAGAGAGAAACATTCTGAGCCCTTTGGAAAGAGTTGAGTGATGGGAGGATCAAAGCACTAGAGAGAATTGTGTTTTGTTTAAAACTGAGGTCTTACGGCAGCTTTTGAGTGAATCTTAAGAAAACATAATGGGATCTCTTAGAAAACAGCAATGAGAGCCTTGCAGCAGGTACAATGAAGAAGAGCGAAGACCTCTGTGTGTTATTTGTGAAATGTTATTGCCCTTGTAGCTATAGTTGAGTTAGTCATTCAAGTAATTTAGGATGTTGGTGACTGAGTTTTTGAATACGAGGGGGTGCTTTTCTGCCAGCTGAGAGCTCTGTGTTGTGTTTCCATCTGGCCAGACAGTAACACCTTTCCTCATTCCACAAAGCATCTTGCCATGGGAATGCTCTTATTGATTTTGCTGGAGCCATTTGCAGAGCAAATGCTGTAGCATGTCTGTAAGGAGGCACAACTGAGTCCACATTGAGGAGGAAGTTTCCATAAAGCTAATCAGCTCCTAATGAACATGGCTGATTACCTGATGCTCTTGCCTATAAATGCAGTAACAGCATGTGTGCGATGGTTGATGACTATAGCATCGCTTTGGAAAACCTCTAGAATTAATCCTTCTAGAATTAATCCTTCCCAAATTTGGAATAACCATCAGGTCTCTGTGCTTCTGGGCCTGGTGGGGTGTGACGTGGTCCATTGGTCCACCGTGCAAGTCAGAGCCAGGTGATGGACAATGATGGCACAGCGCAGGGAGGTGGGGAAGGATTTGTGCTGCCTCTGCACCTCTCTGCAG
The DNA here is from genome assembly GCA_008921705.1 of Burhinus oedicnemus. Taxonomy (NCBI): domain Eukaryota; kingdom Metazoa; phylum Chordata; class Aves; order Charadriiformes; family Burhinidae; genus Burhinus; species Burhinus oedicnemus. Next base: position 305,989 of record VFFE01005550.1, read on the forward strand.
CTGCCATGTGCATTTCAGAAAGGAAAAACTGTTCCAGAGAGGTAACGGGGAGCTTTGATGAGCTGATTTCCCATCCCAGCCCACCTGCTAGGAAACATCTGGAGAGCTGCAGTATAACCTTCCCTCCTGCCCAACTAGCTAGTTCCTTGCTGGGGACCACGGTGAGCATTCCATGTTGCCTGTGTGTGTTCGGTCCCTCACGGGTCTCCTGCCTGGGATCAGAAGCAAGGCAGGAGCAATCCTATGTCTCACCTTGACCCCCAGCTCCATCTCATCTTTGCCTTCCTCTTTCTCTTTGTCTGTTTGTGCCTTGATCCCGAGTTAGCTGCTGGGGTTATTTAGGACTGAGAGAGGGAGGCTTTCTTTCCCTCCTGGTGAGCATGGCCACTCTCCAGCCCATGCTGAGCAGCAGTGGACAGCAGACACTGCAGTCACTCTGAGAGAGGAGGTCCAGCTAGTTAACCCATTTCTCTCATCCTTTATCCTAGTGAGGCACTGAGGAGAGCGGGGCTCTGATGCCATAAGCAGCCCTGGGACACCTATCCCAACCCGTGAGAAACAGGTCCCATCATCTTCCTCTTGAAGACATCAGGGATGTCCTGCTTCTTTATGTCTGTACCAACTCTCTAGTCTGCATGAATAGACAATGTAAAAAACCTGGAAATTCTGGAGCATAGCTCCTTTGACTTCCTGAGATGTCTACCTTGGGGTGACCTCATGCTTCTCTCGTGGGAATAAAGTGAGATGAGTGGGCTGGAGAACATGCATGACAGAAATGTGGGCAGGAGGATGGCACACCAGCATCTTCTCCAGCAGTGATCCCAGTTCACCTAGTCCCTGGCACACTTGGGCTTACTGCAGGGAGGAAAGGAGGAAAAACCTTTATCAGGGTCGTTAATTTTTCCCCAGAAATTCCTGTGCTCCCGTTGCCTGCAATCCTTCTCTCAAAGAGAGCAACCCTGCACTGGTCAGCTTGGTGTGCTGCTGGAACACATGCATGCTTAAAGGCAGGTGTGGCACAAAGCTCTGCTCAAACATCTAATGCCTCTTTGTGCTCAACGTTAAGCCCAGGAGAGGTCAGAAGCATGGGAAACCTGGAAGACTGGAAAGGTCTTGCTTCTCTGGCAGAAAAATCTGAGCAAGAGCTTTTGAATATGAACAATTACAGTTTGGACTGAGGAAGAATGTACAGAGAGCACCAGAAATAAGACAGGGCCTGTTGCCCTGGATTTTTTGCAGGGTGATTTTACACCCTTGTGTGAAGTTATCCAGAGGCTGCAGTAAATGTGCGGATCAGGGCAATGTTGTCCCTAAATCTCCGTCTTCTAAAGGGCCAAGAAACACAATGTGAAAATATACAGTGAAAATCATGCACCCAGTAGGACTTCTCTTAACAAATGGTGCAAAGGAGGAACAACAAAGTCATCTGATTACCCATCACAATGTATTTCAGCATCCCTGCTTTTGTGCCTCTGAGGCATGCAACTCGCCTCCCTCTCCTTCCTCCCGTGGTCAAGGTTTCTGATGTCCTGGCTTTCCCTCTTGTTCCCAGCTCAGCTATCCAAGTCCTTTGATCAGCCAAGGCTGACCTCACCTCCTCCTCCTTTCTTTGGGTTGTAACTTGGAGGATACCTATAGGCAGCAGAGAGAAGGCGTGCCTTCCCCCAGCCCTGTTCCTGGGCGGTGTAAGTTTAGCTTCCTTGGCTTCCCCTCACAGTCTTCTCTCTCCTTGGCCATACTGAATATATACCATTTCTGTGCTGCCTCCTTTGATTTCTACAGGGGAAGCCTTTGCCAGCAGTGGATGTGTCTGATTTTCTCACTCTGCCGCGGCAGCTTTGGAGCCGTCAAGATCCCTGGAGACTCAGCAAGTCTTCAAACAGTCAGAGGAGCTGAGACCCAGTCTCCTGAGACATCTGAGCAGAGCACAGCATCAGCCTTTTGATACAATGCTATCAAGACGTTTTTCTGTATTTCTTTTTTTGCAAATCAATAGAATGGAGCTGGTTTCCCTCCTGCTGTTGTCGGGGACTGTTGGAGAAGGAGGTGTTTTCATTTCAGCTCTTGAGTCAAAGAATAAAGGAGGAGGAGAAGGTGGGGGAGAGGAGGCAGGAAAGAAATATCAGAGAGGACGATAAGGGAAAATGTCTGCTCACAGCTTTTCCATAGAGCTGGCCCTGTCTGGGCTGCAGGAGGAGGCAATCAAAGGGCACTTGCCTGGCAAAGGGGATGGTGCTGGAAAGTAAATGCTGAGTGGCTGGAAGTGAATAAGAGCAGCTGGAGGGACTCCAGGGGGCTGGGACACACCAGCGAGCCCAGCGGGGGCCTTTGCACCAACAGACAGCAAGACCGGGCAGGATGGGCCAAAGGAGCCAGCTGGCTTTGACAAGCCTCCGACCAGATGCCTTGGCCCTTTGGCCAATAAACCAGTGTGGCGTGAGCTGCTTTCCTCCTTCCACCAGTGCGAGTGAGGTCCTGGCTTTTCCCCCCTCCCAGCTGTGTGGGGGCACCTTGCTGCAGCTGTGATGCCATGTGAAGCCAGCCGCAGCGTTTCCCACCAGGCTACAGGCTCCTGACCCAGGGTCCTGCGCTCTGCCCTGCCACCCCATCTGGGGACCCCAACTCCCTTGGCTCAGGAGCTGCCTCTGCCAGCGCTTCCCAGGTCCTAGTCCCTGCTCCTGCCCTGGAGTACTCTCCATCAGGGACTGCCATAAGGATTGAACTGTTCAGATACAGGGATACTCCAGGTTGTCTGGAAGAACACCCACATTCGCCCCAGATAGTGCTTGCCAAGCAGCTGGGCCTGGAGCAGGATGTGGCCCCGTGCTGCCTTGGTTTACAAGGCCAATGTATTATTCCTAATCCCCATCAAACTCCTTCTTTGGGTTTGGCCTGTGGTCATTAGTATAAAAGGTAACCTTGGCACACAGTGCCCTCCACAGAAGTAATCCTCCCCTGCCGCTTGGCTCAGCTCCGAGCTGCTGCCCCACCGGCTATCCCAGAGCCTTCTGCAGGAGTCTGCTTTGTCCCAGTTCTGGTTTGCCTTGATTTAATCTCTGGCCCATTAGAAGCATCTTGAAACCAGACCCCTGCTGAAGTCCTCCAGGCATGCCCTGTGTCCATGCAGGCATTCCCTATTCAGTGCTCTGGTGTGTCCCTTCCAAACCAGTGGGACACAGGATCTTCAGCCTGGCTGCTGCTGATCCTGTGGGTCATCTCAGCAGGGACCTCGCCTTCCCCGGGAACTGGCTGGAAGTGCGGTGCCGCCAATAACGGGTCTGCAAAGTCTTGCTGTATGTGCAGGGAGCCTGTCAGTTGTTACTACCGGTATTTCCCATGCTGCCCATGCTTCTTCCCTGCTCCTGTAAGCATGCTGTCCTCTGAGCTCCCTTTGTGCTGCCCACAGCATGTTCATTTTAAATTCATCTGTGATTTCCTGCAGCTTGAGGCACCCAGACCCTCCTGCTCCATCCCCACGTGAGAGGGAAGGGAGTAATGAAGGACTCTGGCAGAGCACAGCGCTTCTCCTCCTGCCTCTCTGCACTTGATTCCAGTGTCTTGGGAGCGAATCTCTCCCTCATCCTTCCCGCAGAGGGTCTAAGAGGCTTTTAAGCCCATCCTCTCCGCCCCCCCCCATACGCACGCACTCAACTTTCCACTAGCCTATGGTGCCGTTTAATAGCAGATCCAGCAAGGGCTGGGTGAAACTTGTGAGTCATTAATTCAACTGGAACGATGAGCTAATGAGAGGAACTTTGCAAGCTTCCCTCCCCACTTCTGGTTGCTCAGTGCATATTAATCTTCCCAAGCACATATGCCGGCAGCATCCCCAGCAGCTGAGCACATTGCTGCATGTTTGCTTTATGGGCCGTTGTTCCCCGTGCCCAAGACCTCTGCTTGACTTGCTATAGTTCTTCCCAGTGAATTTGTTCCAAACCGGATGATTTAGTGGCATGCAGAGACCTGGAGATGGCAGGGGGAGGCCGCGCACATTAATGAAGTCCCTGTTAGTACTCACATGCTGTCGCCTGGGCAGAGGCACAGCTAAATCCCCAATTCCTCTTTGCCTGGTGGGACTCAGTGTGGTCGCTCCTTCTGCAGATGGTGAGGGGCTCTGGGGTACGGATTTGTCCAGCCAGGCTGGATGACAGCAATTCAGCTGCTGTGGGACAATGCTAGCACCGCTGAAGTGTAATTAATTCTGCGTGCTACCTGGGGAATGAAGGGGAGTTTGAATACAGAGGCTGTAAAACTCTCCCAGGTGAATGCATCCATCTTGGTTTGAGCTTTGCGGGCTTTCCCAGTTGTATAGCTCCTAAAAATATTCCCATGGAGCCACAAATTCCCATGCAGTAACTGTAAGGTTGCTGATGAGGCTCACTTTTCTTAGTTATGTTTAGAAATAGCCCACAGCACCCCTGAGATCCATTGACCCCCTGGCTGTAAACTACTGACCTGCAGCCTGTAGAGGAGGGAAACGACAGGGCAGCACCATAATTTTCCACCCAGATAAAGCCATGCACACCGAAGGTGCTGGGGCAGCCTATTAGTTTAAAAACTGCTGTCTGCCATTATAAACCTGGCACCATCAGGCCAAGTGGTCCCTGGGATGCCGGGAGCATCCCAAGGGGGAGCAGGCAGTTGTCCCATCCCCGTCAGGATCTGGCGCGGGATGAGGCTCAGCACATGGTGGGCTCCACGCGCACATTGTCTACAGCATGGTTTTCAGTTTATCTTCTCACCATAAATGTTTGATTTCTCTTTAAAGAAAAATTTCAGAGGGCTTGGTCAGTCGGCCAGTGGCTGTCACTGCTGGAAGGACAACCTCCGGGTTGCAGGCCAGGCCAGAGGACAGAAGCGAGTGAGGTTTGATGCTGTCAGGCAACAACCCAGTTTTAGGTTTGAGTGTGGGAGGACTCTGCTTCTTCTTCCTCAAGCTCAGATGGCTGCTGTTGCCTGAGCCCTAGGAGCAGGATGTATTTAAATATTACTGCTAATTGAGAGTATTTTAGGTCTGCATTTCTTCTAAAAATTATCTCTCTTGATTTGAAACTTGAAGTCGAGGCATAAAATTACTGTAGGTTAATAAACCCCATGTAAATGTAAGTACTCACAAAATGCACATTGGTTGCTCAAAAGTTAACGCTAAGCCAACAACTCAGAAGGCACCCAAACCCTGGAATGAAATACAAAACCAGAATTTGGCAACAGCGATGGGCTCTGTAAGTGCAGCAAAAGGACTGTCTTCAGCTAAAGGATAAGCTTGGTCACATTTGAGAAGCTGCAAACCCCCAAAAGCAGAAAGGCTCATTTTCCACCCTTGTCTTAGCAGTGACATCTGCAAGGTTGAAATCTATACTGCTGAAAATCCTCAAGGACCCCAGCACCAGAAACCAAGCCAGATTCATTAACTACCTCTAATGCTGCCTTTAAGAAATTGTATGGCTTTTAAATACAAATGCATTTTAAGAGACCTTTTTTGTCCTGTATCTAGGACAGGTAAGGCAGGCTCACAAAAGCAAGTGTAGATTCTGAGTTTGCACGTTTCAGTTAATTACCATCCAAATTAAAGCTTATTCAGCTGATGAATTAAAAAAATAAAATAATCAGCTAGTGAATAAATGCAATATTAAGCCTTTCAACACAAAGTGAAAAAAAAAATCTGAATAAATGTTAATTACATAATAGCTCTTATAAGCTGGTTTAACTACAATGGAAGCTGGCAAAAAACAAGTACGGGGTTTTGCTGACCGGTGCCAGTCAGCTTGCTTTAGGAAAACAGCGAAGTAGCTCAAATGTGAAACAAGATTAGAGTGGATTATTTAAAGGCTTCCTGTTTACAGATTTAGATCAACTTGAACTGAAATCAATTCATCCTTCCTGCCTGGAAGGGGTTTGCCCAGCAAGACGACGACAGTGGTGGTTCAGAGATCAGAGATCACATCCAGGTGTGATTCCCCTTATTCCCTCTTCACCTCTCTCCATAGAGGGGTGTTTAACAGAGTTTATATTAAAAAAAAAAAACAAAACAGACTATGAGATGAGTGGCTTATCTGTCAGTACATCTACGGAGGAGACAATTTAGCAGGGAGGGCATTTCCATTTAATGGAGGAAGCCATAGCAGCTGGATCATGCCACAGAGCCACAACACTGGCAATACCCTTGCACCGAGGATTCTGCCGGCATGGCGGGAGCAAAGACGGTCCTCGCCTTTGCAAGGAGGGAAGCAGGATGCTGGGCCCCTGCCACCGTCCCTGTGTGCCCCAAAGCCACAGCGAGACCCTTGTGCCCCCCATGCGCCCAGCTGGGAAAGAGCCCCCTCCTCGCCCCCCACCTCACAGCGCTGCTGCAGATGGGGCTGGTGCGACAGACAAATCCCCGGCGCCCCGGCCGTGCCAGATGCCTGGCACATCAGTGTTGCTAAGCAAGGAGAAGTTTTAACGCGTTGATTAATGCCCTGACTCTGGGTGAGTAATTAGAATTAATGTGGGATATCAAATCAGGAAATCAGGCATTATTAGGAGGAATTAGTGATTTATTTTCATTTTACGCCTGGCTCACCCCAATCCCCCAACACAGACGGGGGATTTGGCAAGAGACAAAGCTCCTTACTTACAGCATGAGGAGGGAGAAGTAAGTGGCAATGGGAGGAGGAGGAAGAAAGAGGAGAGCACAGTTCCTGCGTGGTTAATCACAAAGTCTCATCACAGCCTGTGACTGCTGTGAGCGAAGTGCAGAGGGACCATCACAGCGGCTGCCGCTCAGGGTCCCGGTCGGCTGCAGCTGGAGGTACAGTATGAGTCCAGCAGATGCGTGAGCAAGGAAGTGCCATTCTGGCACAAACCCTGGTTTTCTAGAAGTACCATCCTGGCACAAACCCTGGCACTTCCCTGCTCCGGTTTGCTTTTGCTCTTATAGACCGTGGGTGGGAAGAACATGCCAGAGGCAAATCCATGCCCCTACAACAGGGACATGGCAGCAGGGCAGGGCAAGGGTGAACCTTGCTGGGGGTCTTGGTCCTCAGAGCGGTCCTGCTCTGGCACAGCAATGGGCACCAAGTGGTTTCAAGCCACACCAGGCTGCCAAGCCTTTGCCCAAGCAACCTGCCACATCACAGCTGCTTTCTCCAAAGCTGCTGTCAGTCAGTGCGTGGTTGCAAGCCCGCACACGTGGCTGACAAATGGCTTGCAGCAGATAGCTTCCCAAGCCACCGTGGAATGGGGGCAGGCTGGAAATCTCAAGCTTGAAGCCTGCTTTTACTGATGCATGGGAAACAAAACTGGCAGGGGAGTGAAACGGTGTAATTCCGGACCCAGGGTGCCTGAGTGGCTTGAGAGCAGTTGCTCTGAAAAGGCAGAAGTGGGCCAAAGGATGGAGGTAGAGGAGCCCGTTGGATCCCAAGGCCAGCCTGCCTCAGCCCACAGCACAGCGGCTGACAGGGATGCCACGGCAGCATCCCTGCTGGGAGGGGGCCCCGGGAGGCAGGGACAGGCTGCCAGCCCTCCCAGCCGCAGTGGGTTCTTCAGTCACACAAATAAGAAGATGGTGTTTCTCCACGGCTCGTTGATTGTGTCTAAGAATGAATTTTAATTACACTGCCCAGGCTCAATAAATCACAGGGGCAATTAAAATCCCTGTTTGCACTGACTAATTGCTCCGGAGCATGGATTGTGGTAAGATGTTAAGCTCCTTAGCTGTGGTACAAGGTGGAGATGCAAAGGAGCAGGGTGGATTTGAGAGGGAGCAGGGAAGGGGGATGTGGGCCAGGGGGATGGAGCCCACCCATCTTCCCCAGTCCCCATTCCTCATTCTTGGCTGACTATGTGATTTGATGGCTCGTTAGAAAAAAGCCCAAGGAAATCTCTGCAGGTGGCAAGATCTTCAATGTACTTGGCTCAGGTGCACTGGATATGCAAACCCTGCACCCTGGGCCACCTTCTGCCTGCACCTCTCCGTATGTCCCTTGCACCTCCAGCAAGCACATGCTAGAGCTCACCCCTTCTCTCGGGGTTCTGGCTCAAGTCTCCCCAGCCGTTGCTGGCCGGCAGAAGCATGCGCCCTGTCCCACCTGCCTCGCTGCTCTCCCCCTGCACCAGTGGCACCACTCCACCAGCCCTGGCACAGAGAGGAGAGCGCAAGGCAGGGAAAGGGCCAGCAAGGGTAATTTTCTGCTGAGACCCAACTGCTGTGTAGGCTGGGACCCAGGGAGAGGGGCAGTGGTAGCTGCACCCCCAGGAAGGACAGCAAAAGCATCGCCTCCTTGGGAGAAAGGACCCTCCTGAGCAACCCTCCTGTGCAGGACCCCGAGCCCATGGGTTCGATGCTGGCCAAGCCCAGGAGGCCACGAAGGAATTCATGGGCTTGTATGGGGAGCACGAATGTCTGAAGGCAACAGCTCCTGAAGGACTGGGTGGGTGCTGTTTTGTGGTCTGTCCCATGTGTGCTTATAGCAGATGAAGCTCTGACTTGCTGCAGCCCTGCAGGGTGCCTCCATCCAAGGAGCTTAAGGAGGTCTTGGCCTGGTAAGGAGGTAAAATGGCCTTTGCTTTGTTTTGATGGGGAGGTGGGAGGGACGCAGGGAGCAGGGAAACACGAGCTCCCAGATTGCCCAGAGGGCCTATGTCATAGCTGGGACATACTGACACAGCCTCCAGGGAGCAGGACATGGCCTGGAATAGGACATGCTCCCTCGGCAGAGCAGCAATGATGCTGTCTCAGATGGCTTCAGCATCTCCAAATGGGGCTCTCTTTCCAGTTTGCATGACCTCTGGGTTTAACTGCAGATAAACCTCATTTAACTGAGACCTGATTGGGCTACTCCTGTTGCAGGAGCCAAGGCAAAGCTTTATTACTGGGTTGACACATGGTCCCTCTGCCTGTGCCCCACGGGTGGGAGGTGAATGGGTGTACTGTCTCCCTTCTCGCCCTGCCCCAGCAAATCTGTCCAGGAGCCGTGCTGATCAGCACCGCTGTTACATTATGCTTATTTGAAAGCAAATAAGCATAATAAGAAATGCAGAGTCTGGTTGGTACAGTCAGGCTGCGTAGTACAAAAACTGGGTGCTGTTCTGGAGTTCCTGGGTATTGCAGATGGAGCCTGACTGGTACGGCTCAGCCTTTACCTCGTACCTGGGGTTTTCGTCCCAGCTGAAGAGGCAGTCGATCTCCTGCTCTTGCACAAGGCAAAAGCAAGGCTCAGTCAAAGAGGTGCCCAGAGAAACCAGTCCCTGCCCTGGCACACAGTCCTGTGCAGGGAGGCAAGGAGGAAGAATTGTGTTTGGCAAGGCGTGAAGACAGCAAGAATGTTGTCTCTCAGGCAGGAGGGCTTGGGAGGTTGCAACCCCCATTAAGGTTCACTGACCATGCAGCCAACACACTCCAAGGAGGCATAAGAGATTGCAGAGCTGACTGCTAAAATGCAGCCTGCTGTGAAGCGTCACACGGATTTACATGTAGATTTTCATCGGAATTGAGATGTATTTGTTTAATTAGTACCACGGTAACACAGGCTTGGATGGAAAAGCTTCACCAGGGAGTCAGGTTAACACAGAACTGGACTCCAGGCATCCCAGGAGGACAGGCTGCAGCCGAAGAGCCCGCTACACTGGGATGGCTCGATCACTCCCACACAAACAGCCAGGAGAGGCTTTCCAATGTCATACCTAGCAGGGCAATCGGCTCTCAGCTTTGACAGAAGATGCTTTAGCCTGAGGAAGAAAAGCTAGGGGCTATTGTGGCAGTCTGCGATCCCAGCCCAAGTGCGGCAGAAAACAGGGTTTTTTTGGTTTTTCACCAAAAGCAGCATATGTCACTCATTCGAGTTAAATGAAGCTTGAGAAGAAAAAAACAAACAAACAAACAACAACAAACCAAAGAGAAAGAAACAACAGGTCTTAAAAATAGTCTACTCTCCCAGCTGGTCTCTGGGATGTTTAATCTCTGCCTGAAGATACCCCAACCAAACATTGAAGTGCCGTAACATTGATGTGCCAGCCGGCACCTGCCAACCAAACACCAGGACACCCTCTGGAGCGAAACCAGGAGCTGCCGCAGCTCCATCTGAAGGGGCAGGGTCATCCAGCTGGGATTGCAACACGCTCTCAGCCACTCTGTGGTGGCACCAACAGCCCCGTTACACAGTCTCGCTTGTCAGCCATACCAACAGCAAACAGACACTGAAGATACCACAAAAACCCACAGACGTCTGCATGCAAAGGTTTACCACGTTAGGTGTTTCCAGCCTTGCAGAAGGAAATGGGGCATCTGCTGTGGCCGTTTGCAAGGAGCAGTAGCGGGGCAGTGACTTTCCCTGGCCACCTGGGAGGGAGGACTTGGGTTTCTGCAAGTGCTTGATTTCGGTGCTGACTCCTGTAGAGGGTAGGAGCAGGCAGACGGGTCGCCTTGCCCTGAGGGTTTTAAGTAATGAAGCAAGATACAGCCTGTGAGCTCCATGATGGATAGAGAGTGGCATTAAATGGGACTCGGTGCCTGTCTTTATCTTGTCTCTAGCCATCACAGAGGGGAGCGAGCTAAATGCTGAGCACTGAGGCCTTGGAGCTGCTCCCTTTCCTGGCCTGGGGGCAGGTAGTGCCAGCAGCAGAGCACAGGAGGGGCTGGGGGCATCGCAGACCCCACAGCCCTCTTTGCTCCATGGTGCTCTGGAAGCTTCCTTCTGAAATGACAATGTATTTGGAGGTCTTGTTGCCCAGGCTTACTAAAATCTGAATCATGAGTCTTATGTATGCTCAGAAGCCATCGAAAATTCAAAAAAATTTGAGAAAGCACAAGGCAAATCAAACCTAGCTTTTCTGATCTGAAATATTCTGCCTCATTACATGGGGCTGAAAGAGGTGTCCCCTGTCACTAATGCCACTGTAACCACCTCCTCCCTGTGCTGTCAGCCCTGGTGCCACGGGGATGGGCTTGGCTCACCCTGTCTGAAGGCTGCAGCTCCTCCCAGGGCAGCACTCCGGAGGGAGCCCAGCATGACAGAGGGTGGACGTGGTGACCCTACGTGTAGTTCTAGATGCCAGCCCTAACACTGGGCTCTGCAGAGCTTGTCTTGGGGGCTGCCATCCTGCCTGGCTGCCATGCTGCCTGCCACTGCGCCCCTCTGCTCCTCCTCTTCCAGGGGCTGGAATGGATTTGTCTACTGTCAGACACCAGTCTCCTTCTCCCTCTCATCTCCTGAGACCTGCAGGGCACACCTCAGCTGTCCCAAAGCAGGGGCCTGCTGAAACAAACCCCTAAGGAAGGGAGCAGCAAACGCCATGTGGGGACAGGTGAGAGGCCAGCACAAGCATGGAGGTCCCCAACTGCATCCTAGTGCCTTGCCTGCTCCCTCAGCCCTGGGATGGAGCCCTGCACGGGCTCCCTCCTGCCCCGTCATGATGGGGGAGAAGGCACTGCAACAGGCTGGCCACGGGCGGGAGGCTGCAGGCAGGCTTCGGCACTGGCACGGGCAGCACAGGCTGGGCTCCACTGCAGCAGATTGATAGGTGTCTGGCGGAAAACGTCCTGCTGATAGCCCGAGAACAAAACGCAAACAGGGAGAAATGACAGCTGTTCCTGTAGCTTTTCCATCATCTCTGCTGATAGCAGCCACAGCGCCTGCAGCTCTGCGATTGATGCATCTCTGGGGACTTTGGGAGCGCGGATGCCACAATCAGGAAGGATAAAAGAATTGCTGCTGGAACCCAGAGGAGACTACGGATCCTTATCAGGAACAAAAAGGACATCAATCTGGTGCCAACACAAGCCTGTTAGACACAACCACACGCTCAGCAGCCAGCCCAGCAAGGCTGGCAAGGCACGTCCATTGCTGCCGGGCCCCCTTCCCAACCCAGGGTAGCTGCTGTGAAGCACTGGGCAGCAGCCTTTCCAGGCAGTGGCACTGAGACCCAGTCAGTGCTTGGCCAAGAGGTCACTGAGAAAGTCCTTGGCAGGGAAGATGTGGAAAACAGAGCGGGAGACAAGCCTCTTTGGAGTCCCGGCTGGCTCTGGCACAGTTGGTGTTGCAGCTTCATGCAGCTCGACAGCCCAGATGGATACCCTGCCTTTCTGCACCATGTCAGCCCTGGCCTGAGCCACGATGCCTCCAGGTTGGTCCCCTACTATCTGGCCCACTGCAGTCCTGGTACTCAAAATGTATGGGACTACTTTATACAGCACTGGCAGCAGTAAGCATCAACGCCTCAGAGACAGATGAAGTCGACATTTCCCTTTTAGGTCTAGCTTCTTGACATGTGAGGGGTAGGGACAAGGCACATAGTGCTGTTGGTTGGAAAGCACCCAGGTGCTTGTGTAAACTGGTCTTCTGGGGCTTCCAGCCAAACCCTGCTGTGGGAAGCCTAAGTGCTGCACATCTGACCTGCGCGAGGGGCCTGGTACTCTCATATCACAGCAAACACGGCGTCCCCTCGGCTGCCACGCTCGGCAGGTGGCTGGGAGCTCCCTGCCTGGGGACACAGTGGGCTGCTGTCTAAAAGGACCCTGCTGCTGCCTCTCCCAGTGCAACCTGCCACCCAGGAACCCCACTGCCAGCAATGCCTCCAGCCTCTTCTGGGGCAGAGCACACCAGCCACTTGGTAACCACACCATTCCAAACACGAAGAGGTTAAAGAGACCCTCTCAGCACAGTCTGGGCATGGCCTGGTCCCAGGCTGGCACAGGTGCCTGTGTCATGGGTGGCCAGGACAGCTGGGCTGGTGGGAGCTGGTGCTCACCACAAAGACAGAGGCTGCTGGCACTGTCTCTGAGGCTGCTTTCTGCAGCATCCATGCCTCTTGCAGACATCTCCCATCCCCAGAGCCAGGTATGGAGCAGTCCTGGACCCCCTCAGTGGGCCAGGACAGGGCTGAGGGGAGCATGGCTGCTTGTAGGACCACACTCAGCCCCATCACCCACTGTTCTCCACACCGCGAGAGATGCATGCCACCAGGACCGCTATCCCCATAAAGCCAAGGAGAGTTGACGGGCACCGCCTTTCAAAGAGCTATTGCCTAATGGTCCTGTGACCTATTTTCGGTGAAAATACAGCTGCTTCTTAAAGTCCATTCCCTGCCTAGTGGTGGGAGTAGGACAGCACATCAGCAGCCTGCAGGCTGGCTTGGGGACCATGAAATGCCGTGGTACAGAAGCATCCTGGGATGTGCAGGTACTGCAAACCTCTTATTTGAAGTTTCCTGGTCATGGCAATCAGTAGCAAAATCATAAGACTTGGGTAGCAATAAGGAGCTCTGATTTTTAGCAGCAGAGGTGTTTTGTTTGGCTCGGTGCACACGCATATGTACACAGGGCCTTCATGCGTGCAGAGCCAAAGGGGAAACTAGGCTGATCGAGTTAAGTGTGGCAAGACCTTGCTATGGTGCGGAGCAAATACTAATGCCGTGTAAAGAGCTCTAATTAGTTTAGAAGCGAAGCCCGGTAACAGTTTTCAACATCTTGAGGAAATTGCATTGTGGCCGTTTGAATCTCCGCTGCTGCTGCCCTCTGGAGAAGGCTGGTGATGTTTCTCCCTCTCCTGGAATAATACTTGTCTCTACCTCTATTTTGCATGATTACTTCAGCTGACGCAGGGTTACTGGAGACCTGAGCTCCAGGTGAGGAAGGGTTTTCGGGATGGGCTTGGCATGCTGCAGCCCACATGGGGCCACACACTGCAAGCCACAGTGGGAAAGGAAGGTAGTAGGAGATACTTGGAAAAATATGAGGATTTTGGGACAATGCCTTGAAGCAAGATGGAGAGCTGCAAAGGGTGGATCTGCCCCAGACCTGAGGTCTTACATGTGTACCCCCAGTGCTGTGCCTTTCTCAGGACTTTCTGTTGCTACTGCAAATCCAGCTCCCGATGGCAGGAGGTGTTTGGCTTGCTTTTCTCTCTCTCCCACCTTGCTTCACTTTTAAATAAGAGTCTATCCCTCACTGCTCGGAGGAATGCTTTGAAAACCTGACCCTGGTGCACCCTAAAAGTTCAGAAAGCATCAAGTAAATAAAAAGAGCACTTTCTCTTCTGACTTAAAAAATCACATTTAAGAAAAAAAACCAGCAATCTCTTAACCCTTTTTGCCCTGATTCAGGAGAAAATTTTTTTCCTCTCTTCTTTTAAGGTTGGTACCTCTGGGAGATTCGGGGTTGCAGTGCCAGTACAGAAGAAAGACAGTGTGGCCTCTGTGCCCCTTCCTGAGGATGCTCGGTTTCTCCCAGTGGCTGGCTAGTGCTGTCACCCACCAGCCAGCACTTGGTGGCTGTGGGGGACCATAGCACTGCTCTCACTGACATCCTTTGCTGATAGAAAGTTTCACCATGAACATGGAACACAGCCAACCAGAAGCCTTGCCTGTGCTGAGAGCCTTGCCACCCTTCTCTGGCCAGGGTGACTTTGCTCCTTGGAGCCATTTGCCAGGGGCTAACGCACTCGCCTTGAGCTCTCCAGTGGCCAGCTGGTCCCCATCATAGTCCTGAGTGCCTGTCCCAGGCACACAGGTATCTCTGGCAGAGAGGGCATCCAGCCCTCAGGGTATCCAGGATCTGGCCAAGGCTGGATGAAGGTGCCCTCCATGTCTGCTTCCCACTTCTGCTCGTCAGCTGTAAATGCTGGCAGGAGATCTCCAGCTGGAAGTGGGCTGCAAGCCACTGGCAGGTAATTGCTAAAGCAAGCAGGGCTGCATTAATTGAGATGACGGCAGCCAGCAATGTGCTCTTGGTTAGTCTTGGCTCTGCAGCAGCCGGTGGGGAAGTAGAAAACCCAGGGGGATGGGAGACAGGGTCTGTTTTCCTACAGTGATGCACTGTGCAAGGTCCCACAAGGCAGCAGGAGGGAAACCTGCCTTTCCCCCTCCGTGCTCTGAGCGCTCGTGAGCTGCACCTCTGCCATTCACTGTGGCTCCACACCACGCTGGCGTGGGCTGTGCCATATCCAGCACTGGAAGTAGCTTTGCTGACGTGGGCTGGGGGATCCCTGCCCCATGCACCGTCCTGCCAAAGAAATGCAAGAGCCTGACGCAGCCGCAGGGTGGGAGGCAGGCAGCCATCTGTGACAGGCATGTGCATGCCCAGCAGGGAGGGGGGGAGGGAGATGCAGCCCCCCGCTTTCGCCCCCTCTCCTCCCACCCGTGCTAGAATCGTGCCTGGAGGTACTGTGGGCCCTGGAGGGGTTTGCAGCACCCTGTCCCCAAACGACTCATCACCGCAAAGGGAAGATGTTGCTTGGGCAACACATGAGAGTGGGAGAAGAGGGGAGCGATGCAGGCCAGGAATGAGGGGTGTTAGCGGAGCTGAGTGCGGAGCCCAGGGCTGCCAAGGCAGAAAGCCCCCCAGAGCTGGAGGGTAGCTGCAGACCTGGCTGGCTGAAGGTGCAGCAGGATGGAGGAGCGCAACACAGCTAGATGTGGTCCAGGTCCTGCTTTCTGTCACCTCACAGCCTCCTCTCTGTGACCCCGGATCCTGCCTGGGGCCACCCAGCCGAGCTTCTAGAGCAGGGACGCCATGACTTGCTTCGCTGACTCAAGCTCAGGCTTGCCAGCCCAGAGGGCTGAGCCTGCCAAGGCAGGATTCACAGCGTAGTCCAAGGCTGCTCAGCTGCTGGGGAGGAACCAGGACCTGTGGCCACAGCAGCTGCTGGCTGCAAAATAAATTGGAAAGAAACAGGTCAGTTGCTGTGGCTTGTCTACAGTGGCAATGAGGTGAGCAGGGCTGTCACAGGGTGTCCAGAGCATGGGCAGCAGCCAGCAACCACCTGGGCCACCCTCCCTGCCAGGTGTCATGGGCTAGGGTGCCCTGGAGATGGATGCTCCTGGAGCAAGCGTGTCCTGCATAGCTGCACCACTGCCCAGGGAAGGCTGCCGCCAAGATGAGGGACCCTGCCCTGCACCAGGACCAGAAAATAGCCCCAGCTGCCCAATGATGGGCACTACAGAGATCAGAGCCACCCTAATCGCAGATGTTCCTTTGAACTCAGCCACGATGCTGCCCACTGATGTGTGGGGGAATTGTTCAGTCAAGGGCTATAGGATAAATGGTGCAGAAAACCACACGGTGTCATCACCGTAGGGCTTGAGGGCCAGGGGCAAGGGCAAGCCCCCTGCTATGTAAGCCAGGGGTTTGCAGGCAGTAGCGTGGCCCAGAGATGCTCTTCTAGCAGGCTGCCTCTTCCACACCCTGCACGAACGGGCACAAGAAGGGATACCAACCACCTGCGGGAATACAGGCACCCCCTCTGGCCCTGACCACGGGGGGCTCAGGGACCCCAAAGGCAGAACCCCATTGCATCCTGTAGTGGGGCAGCCAGCGGGGAGAAGGGAGGAGTCGGATGCGGCTGTTATGGCAACAGAAGCTCTCAAGATGAAGGGAAGTAAAAGGCACTCTTTAAAGCCTGTTTCCATGGCAACAAGCATCTTCAAAGGCCTTTATAAAAAAATGAAATAAAAAAAAAAGAGGTTTCCATAAAGGTGGGGACTTCGGCAAGCTGAGCTGCCGCAGGTGCTTTGGGAGTTAAACGAAGAGCCTGGGCCCTCCTGGGAGGTGATGAGGCCA
This sequence comes from Burhinus oedicnemus, assembly GCA_008921705.1. Classification (NCBI taxonomy): domain Eukaryota; kingdom Metazoa; phylum Chordata; class Aves; order Charadriiformes; family Burhinidae; genus Burhinus; species Burhinus oedicnemus. The sequence continues at coordinate 322,523 of VFFE01005550.1, forward strand.
GCCCTGCAAGGCAGAAAGAGGTGGGGGAGCAGAGTTTTGCAGCCCAGGGGCTGCCTTATGCCTCCTTCCTCCCCCACATTTTGGGGTTTTTTTGCTAGCCGGGCCTTTGCTCCATAAGATGGCCAAGTACAGCAAAGAGGGCAGAGGGCAAATAGCCTGGTGGAAGCCAAGGGGCAAAGAAATGCCTGTGCTCTGGTTCTTCCAGCCTTGCTTTCCCTACTAAGGAAAGGACAAGCCCACAACATCCCCACCGCAAGGACTGTTTGGCTCTGCACCTCCCAGGGACAGGAGGCTGCAGGTGATAAGTTCTAGGTCAACACCACAGCTGGGAGCGTGCAGCGTGACTGCCTGCTGGGTACAGGGATGTGGCAGCATGGCCATGGCTGATGTTACAGCAAAGGGCCAGCTGCCTATGGGAGCAACAGCAACAGCCTGCTCTGTGTGGGGATGGGATGGGATGGGACAGGGCCAGCACTGGCTGGGCACTAGCTCTATCCTCCACGATGCTGAACCTGCTTTGGGCCACATGCTCTGGTGCTACAGGATCTCTGCAAGGATGGTCCAAAAGGCTTTTCTTTCTTCTTAGCACATGCCCCTTCACCAGAGGAGCATCAGATGTTTCTGGAGGGGCACAAGCTGCTGACAAAAGCTGTGGTCAGCACTGGCCCCAGCTGCATCGTGTGTTGGGAGTGTAGGCTCACCAGACTGGGCACCACAGCAAATGCTCTCAGAAGGGGGCTTCAGACTCCTTTGCTTTGTTCCCCCCTCTCCCCAAAGGCAAATTTACCCCAGCTTTCTCCACTGTGCGATCGCAAGCCCTGGGCTTGCTTTCCTTGTTCCCTGGGGGTGCTGCTTAGTCTGCAGCAGGGGCCAGCAGGGATGAGACACCCCACACACACTGCCACGAGCAGAAATAGCTGTCGCGTGGGGCTGGCTTTAGAGTAGTGAAGCTTGTCAGCGGATGCTTAGCTGCAGCCCCTTTCTCTGCTCTTACATGGTATAGAGCTATAACCACTGCCCTTACAACCTCATTACCAGGAATGCCAGGCACCACTATGGCTGTCCCACCCTAAAAACAAAGTTTCTCTTTGCTCACTTAGCAATGGCGAGCACTGATTTTTCTTTACTTTGGGTTGGGGGGCAGAGAGATTTTGGGTAGCAGAAGTGCCCTGATGCTGAACAGATCTTGGCTGGAGGAGCTTTTTGAGACTGGAAAACCACAGGGGCTCCAAATCTGTAACAGTTGTTCAATAAAATAGATGAAAAGACTCATTCCAGATGGCCTGTCCATCCTGGATATCTTCAGTGTGGGATGCACTGAATTTTAGCTGATATAATTTCATCTGTGGGCATTCTTCGCTTCAAACAAAAGAGCTCACAATTAAAAGGAGGAACAATACTAGTTGCCAGAGCCCTGGCCCTGCGACTGTCACTGTTTTTTTACCAGAGTACTCCTTGAGAGGCGATCGATAACCCTCAGAGGTGATCAACCACCCTACAGTGCCTGGCTCCACATTGGCAGGGGAGTGCTCTGGTCCGCCAGACCCAGCCCAGCCCCTTCTCTGCGGAGATCTGGACTTCTATGCCTTATTTTAAGGCTGCTGCTCAGCTTGATGACTAACAAATTCTACGCTCAAATGATCCTGCTGCAGAGTAATGCTCCTAATCCTGCCGGTAGCCCTCGGGATGCTGGAGAACAAGCACTTTCCCAAACCCGCAGGCTCTGCAATCACAGACCTCCACTCGCTGATCCCTGATCCAGTAACCCTACAATGCTCCACTCTCCTGTTTTACCAATGGATTTTGAGATGTAACCTTACCTGGAGAATCCTTTGAGTGGCTTCTTTGTCTAATTGTCTGCAGCAACACAGTATCGTTGGCAAGTGGTGCAGGAGAGTTTGGCCTCACACAGCATAACTGGCTAGAGGTAAATTGAAAAGGACAAGTAATAAAGCAGAAGTGCATTAAAGGGCCTCCTTCAAGTGTACAAGTGAGGGAAAGATTCTACACAACCAAAAAGGTGCAGGTTAAAAGATTGTATGAGCTGGCTGGATACAGCAGGGCTGCGCGGCAGCAGAGGAGCGACCCAGAGCACGGCACTGACTGCCCGGGAGCCCCGTGTGCCGCAGCAAGGGCAAGAGGCACCACAGCTGTGGTTCGGCTACCCTTAGCTCCCGTCACCAGCTCCATGTAGTAACGCCAGGGTAAGCCAGAGGCTTCAACTACTTTTATCAGGCAATGAGTCACAGCAGCCCTGTTAGCACAAAATAAGCGCTGGGGACCCATGTGCTGTGGAACACGGAACTCAGCTCGGGGTGTGTAACGAGGGGCTTGGACGGCGATGCTGGGGGGATCGGGGTGAAGCCATTCCTGGTGCACTAGGAAGCGCGGTCAGGGAATGAGGTGGGGACAAGATGCACACCGACGGACCACGCTCCTCTTCCTCCCAGCCCCCAGCCACCTGCAGTGGGACCAGTTACCACAGGACCTGTTATTGCAGGACCGGCTGTGTCCATGAGGTGATTCCCCTCCAGCCTTTGGTATTTGCATTTCTCCAGCCTGTCTGCTACAGCTGGCAACCCAGGGGCTCAGAGCGAACCAGGTAGGGGCTCAGGGCAGAAGTTATGTGAGTGCTCGTGTCTAGTGAGCATCTGGGAAGAGTCTTTATACCCTGTGAGGAATAAGTGGAAGCAAGGAAGGGTTGCCTGCTGAGGAGGGGGATTTTTTCTTACCAGAAAGGATATGTATATGATTTTAAAAAGAAACAAATAGAACAGTTGGTTCTGACTATATGGACCCTGTGCTAACCCACGCAGAACAGGGCAGCAGGGATGCGATGCCCCAAGATGTACCTCTGCCATCACCAGGCTAGAGGCTGCTCCGAGGAGCCCTGCAGCTCCTGGGTTACGTTACAGCAGCCAACAGCTCCTCTGTGAGGCGTAAGCTGGCCCTTCTCCACCTTCCCCCGTGGCATGATTTGCAGGGTACAACCTGCTCCGTGCATTGGAGCACTGCCAGCAGCCCTCTCGCTGCTCATATTCTGCATTGTTGATGACCACAGCAAGATGAAAGGCCTTGCCTTGGTTGTGCCACAGCAGGAGCAGTGAGCCACCTTCCCGGCCTCGTACCTGGCCTGAGCCTGCTTCTCAGCCTCACCCACACTTCTCCTCCTCAGCTGTCCCAGGCTCATGGCTGGATGCCCAGCAGCAGCTCCCGGCTGCGGGCAGCCCTCGCCTGCTTTCCTTCTGCTCCAAGCAGTTTGGGAGTTCAGGGCTCCTTGACCCCATTTCCTCCTGCTCGTTCACAGATGCCAGGCTCCCGTGGATCCTGCAATCCCCTTGTTAATATTCCGGGTGTGAGAGCATTCAGCATTGCACCGACAGGAGCCAAAGGTTAAAAAGTACAAATATAATTATGGTGATAATGCTCCTGTGCAGCCAGCTGGAATGGCAGGGGAGGAGGCGGCTGGAGAGGGCTTTGCCCTCAGCCTCCACTCTGCCCTGCCTTCCTCTGACCAGGTATTTTTCTTCTCTGCTTGGGGTAATGCATCCTCGGTACCAAGATCCCAGGCCACAGGGAGGCTGAGGGTTTCAACTTATTAGTTTTGGGAGACACGGCTCACGAGCACGTTTGTTCCCCCGTGCTCCATGCCAGCTCCTGTCCCTCCTCCATTGCTCACAGGTCCTTGAGGTGCAACAGAGCTGGGTGCTGGCTTTAAATCATTTAAACTCTTGCGTTTGCAATGTGGTCTTCATGCTAACGATATTCATTTAATAATAGCCAAGGCCCCCTGTATTCCCTGGCAAGCTTGACCTAAATTCGGCAGCAAGGTTTATTCTGCAGATTGCACTGCAGTGGATAGGAGAGTCTGCAGCAGCTGGGGGAAAAAAACAAACCTTGAAGGGGGGAAGCTTGGATTGAATTAAATCTGAATCAAATCACAGCCATCTCCTCTGTGTTTCTTTAATTGGAAGTTCAAATTCAGTTTATTTTTCCCAGCTCCACCATTTTTAGTTTCCAATGTGCTGCAGGATTTGCGATCTCAAATGGCTGCGATTGTTGCGCAGGGAAATTTTGACTGCTGTGGTTGCTAGAAATTGGGCAAGGGCTGTGGTGTAGTTTGGATAATGGTTTATGAGGTTTCAGAGCTAGCCCTGAGCGGAAGGTTCCCGCCTCTGTGAGGCATTACTGGCTGCTTCTTTCATCACCTGTGGAAGGTATTAACTGGGCTGATTTATTTTGTGTTAGTACAGTGACACTGAGGCATAAAGGGCATAAAGAGGTGGCTTCAGCGAACTCCATTCTTGGGGAACAAGAAAATATCCAGGGCTTGATAATGGTTAAAGGTCTCACATGCGTGCCCTTAAGCACCGTAACCTCAGGAGGGATAGAGCAATGATATGGTTAATCCTGCATGTTTGGCCAACTCTTAACTTTGTTAGTCAGCTCCCTGGAGGAGGAACAAAGCTGCTCACGTATGTACAGCTCTAAGCCATTGGCTATGCTCCAGAAAACGGTCCTCTGCTGCTGGAGAAGGATCCTCACCAAAGCTTTGCTTGTGCTCATTCAGGCACATCCCCTGAAGGGATTAAGACTCAGCAGACACCACGAAAACATGCAGAGAAAGAGAAATGCCACTTTTCCCTGGAGAGTGACAAAGGGGTATGCTGTTGGCTTCAGGTGTGGGCAGGAGCCAACACTGGGAGCCTTCTGGTACTGCCTTGTGCTCCTGGGCAAGCCCGGGCTTTGGCACCCTCCTCAGCAAGGTCTAAGGCCCACCTCCACCATCTGCCCGAGCAGACAGCTCAGCAGTGTTGTAAGAGACTGGGAACAGAGTTGGATGAGGAGGAGGATGAGGAGGATGGCTGGTCTCATATTCCCTGATCAGAGTTTTGCCCCAGCCTCAGCACAGGTGTCTCATCACCAGCCCATTGCAACCCTCCCACTCAGCCTTTGGGAAATGCCCCTTCCCTGCCTGAGAGACTCCTCCTGCTTCACCACCCCTACCTTGCCATGCCGCCCTGGCCCCTGGCAGCAGCACTTGCACACCGACGACTTAAGAAACCCAAAGCCGTCAATCCCTGTTAGGCAGCTCCCAGCTCTGCTGCCCGGTGCCTCACACTAGCCCAATGTTGAAGAGCTGAGCCCCACCACTCAGCTTAAGCACCCAGGACCTGCTGCCTTGGGTTGCTGGGACACCCCCATTTGGCATGCGTGGGGGGTACTTGCATCTCCAGCAGCCCCAAAGATGGGTCCAAACATCCTCCCCTCTTCCTGGGCATTGGTCAGGGTGCTTTGGGAGAAGGGGGTTTTTTTGGTTTTGTTCACATCGCTGGGGAGAAGGAGGGAAATGCAGCTCTTCTGCTCTTCTCCAAGCCCAGGTGAGTTAGCCTCCTTGCCTCCCGCTATCCCCCCAGGGGGCAGAGGATAATGTCCTGCTCCTCAGAGGGACCAGGGCAGGTCCTACAGAGGCTTTGGACCCTTCATCTTCATTAGGAGGGAGGCGAGACAGCAGTGGGGACCCTTTGCAGCCCACCGGTGCAGCCCAGATATGTTCTGGGCCTTGCCAGGCTATAGGATATGGATCTTCTGGCAGGGAAAATTGAATCCTCCTCCATAAATAACCTGTGTTTTGGCTGGAGAGGCAGAAAGGGCAGGATGGCACAGCATGATGCTGTGAGGGGAGCAGTGGGTGCTGGATGGAGGGGTCCCACTATGGTGGCAACCCTGTCCCAGGAGAGCCGGTTGCTCCTGCGCTTGCAGGGCACAGCAGGGAGGGAGGGAGGGAGGGTGCTGATGGGGCATCCCTCAGAGATGGCCCGGCTGGCCCTCCCCAAAAACACATCAGAGCAACCGAGCACCTCAGGAAGCCAGGCGGGGGGCTTCAGACCCCCGCTTGGGGCTGACACTCTGCCCACTTGGCCACCAAGGCAGGGGGACATCCCAGCCACACCAGATCCATCTTTTGCCTGAAAAGCCAACTTCAGCCCAACCGCAGGGTACGAAGGCAGAGCAAAGTGAAAGTAGAGTCACCCTTTGGTTTCTCCACCTGACCTAGCCTTAAAAACTCAATTTGAAGGCGGCATTAGGGAAGTAAGATATCGTTTATCAGGAGCGACAGATCCAATCTATAAATTAACACGCTCCGCCTGGGAGTCAGGAGGCAGAGATATCTATCAATTCCTCCCCGGCAGGCTGACACAGGCACACAAATTTGGCCAATTCCCCAGAGCAGCATGCAGTCTCCAGCAGGTCTGAGGACCCAGAAGTGCTGGGGGGCAGACCCAGTGATGGGGAAATTATATGGGAGAGACCTGGAGAAGAACTAAGCTCCCACCTCCACCCCACCCTGTCCTCTGTGACATGGGGACAAGTGGGCCCCCAACAAAATGGGATTCACGTCTCAGTCCAAAGGCATAGTATGTTTTTAAACGCACCATCAAGGCATTCAATATAGGATGAGTTGCAAAACGGCTGCAATCCATTAGGGAAAAGCTGGCTATTTTAAGATACATCTACATAGTTCGCCTCCAGCCTCCAAAAAGAAAGCATAAACCATGGAAATTATATTTGCTTTTATGTAGGACCGACACAAACATAACTTTACATGTACACAAACTACTGTCTCTGTGCTCAGTAAATCTGGGGGTTCAGGGCTGCTCATCTCCCAGCCCTGGGAGGTGGTGGGTGACTTTTGGTGATGCGTGGCATGACCCTGCTGTAAAGGACAAGCAAACGAGGACATTCGCAACCCTGTCACGAGGCACTTGTCTCACTGAATCCCTTTTCTACATAAAACCAGAGAGGCTGGGCCAAATGGTAGAAATGGCTTTGATCAGGACCTCTGGCATGGCCCCACTCCCACCTCAGGTAGCCGCTGCATCAGCCGCTCCCTGTGGAACGGCCAGTGGGGCAGCCAAGGAGACCACTCCCTCCAAGGGACATGGAAACAAAATGATCAGGGGGCTCAGATGGTGCAGCCAGGAAGCCTGTTAAAGGCCTCGTAAATAAGAGCCCATGTAGACAGCAGGTACTGCGGGGCTTTATAGGCCTATAAAACACCCTGAGCTGCCACCGAGGCTGGAAGGGATGGGTAGGGAATCTAATTTCACAGGATTTAAAGCAGGTGAGAGAGATATAAATGTGTGTTTTTAATAGTAATTAATGCTGCCATTCAGAAGCACTTAAGCACTGGGTTCGGAGAGTTTCCAAGGACTTGCCTCATAAATCACAGCCTGCTACCTGCCCACCCTGCTCCTGGGGAGCCGGGCTGCTCTTCCCTCGCCTGACCTGGCCACGGCAGCGGGGCCATTTCCAGCCCCAGCTCGGCAACGCCGCAGCCAGCTGCTCCAGAGCCATTGCAAGCGGAGCCATCCCCAGCCATCCCTCCAAACTGGGGGCCACCCTGGGATGGGCACAGGGACACCTTCCCCCAAGGTTATCCCCTTTCCTGCAGAGCCAGAGGGACAAAGCAGCAGCTTCCTCACGCCTAGCTCGCTGCTCACTTCTCTGCCGCGGGCTGCCAGTTTTCACCCTGCCTTGTTGAGTCATTTCTGCTGTGCAGGCGGTCAGGTCCCAGCCAGCTCCTTCTGCCTGGTGTGGGTGGAGAACAGAGGCTGCTGCAGCCCGCAGGGACGAGGTGGAGAGTGGGGGGTGCACGGGAAACATGCAGGAATTGGGCAGTGTATATAATCCGTGATGTTTTGGGTCGTGCTGTAATTTCTAAGTTGATGTGAGGACCCTTGGGGTCTGATTTTACACCATTCTTGGACGGTGAGAGAGGTCCAGGACTTAGCAGAGAAGCCCAGCATGGGCAGCTGGAGAGGCACCCCATGCCTTAACATCTCCACGCACCCCAGAAAGCACTTGCACAGCTCACGGCCTTCTCTGCCGGGAGCTGTGCACCCACTCCTGCCTCCCAGGGCTGCAAGAGGGCAGGCAAAGCGGGACAGTAAGGCCAGGGCTCCCCTCCACCCCAGCCCCAATCCTGCCCCAGTCCCGTCCACCTGCGCCCGAGTCCTCCCCAATCCATCCCCAGGCTTGTCCTAGCCCTCCCTGGGAAGGCTCCAACCGTGTGCCAGCCCTGCCCTCTAGTGTCACTTCTGCCACAACCACACTTTATACAACAGCTCGTTCCCCCAGCACCTCTGGTGCCGATGTTCAGTGGGGTCTCAGGTGTGACTGTTTCAGGCAGAGCTTGACTTTCACGCCGGGGGAGCAGGGCAGGGGAAGGATCCAGGCTCAGAGATTTGTCAGATGGTGATGCTGTAATTTGGGGGTGGAAGGAACTTGCTGCTCTCTTCACCTCCGGTCTCTGCTCATGGTCAGACCATGAGGTTCCTGCCATTTCCCCACTCAAGGCAGGAGTCCTGAGGAAACCAGGAAAGAACAAGACAGTCAGGGGAAACTGTCATTAACTATTTCTTACACACTATTCTTCCACTTACGTGCAGTCGGATTACCCAGGTTGGGGATTAAGCATGCCTCAGATGCAGGGACAGTCTGAGATGTGGCTGAGTTTATCAGCTGATGGGGCACCTGCACTGCTTCCAGAAACAGCTCAGGTCTGCAAAGCCCAGGGCTGCTTTGGTGTGGCACAGAGCCCACGCAGAGGTCTTGTTGGACCCCCACTGCCTCCAGAAAGAGCTGAGTCAGCATGACTGCTCCAGGGCCCTGGCACCAGACATGTAGAGGCTGAAGAGTCCAGGCAGCACTAGTTTTGATCCAGTTACAGGGCTGGTTTGGATCCAGCTGGGAGTTAGCCCCTTCTGGGCTGAGCTCCAGCAGACTCTGCATGAGTCCCCCATGTCCTGGGGTCCAGAAAGATGTCTGAGCTGGGTGCAGCTGGATCTAAGCACTCTCTAGCTGGTGCCACCAACCTGCTAGAGGATGGTATGTAGGGCAGGCACTGAAGTATCTTTGCAGCAGCTGCCTGGGCTAACAGGGCTGGCACAGAACCACAGCTAATAAATCCACCTGGACCAAATTTGGTCCCATTTTGCAGTGACACCAGACCATCTCTGCACTGGACTCCCCAGGCGCTCCTTGTTTTCCCACGATGTGACAGCAAAGACATCTATTATCCTACACAACAGAGAACTACGGCAGCACTAGCCTGCCAAGGCCATTTCTCCTGTGAATCAGGGAGAGTCTGAAAAGATGCTGTATCATAATGGGAAACGCCAGTGCTCGAAACAGGTGTTCTTTGGGGACGATACAAAGAGATTTTCTATTCTCTCACTCTGATTCATGTTTATTACCTAGCAGAGAGAGACCTGATCCGGCTGTTCTGACCTGCTAAATCAGGTTTGGATTTTGCATTGGCTTCCTTCTCCTGTATTAATTATCAGCAAATACGAAATAACAGTGTGACAGCTGAGACCTGTTGTTACCAGGCAATATCTGCAGTTCAAAACTTGAAACTTTGAAGGCTCAAGCTAATTTTGCTGAGGTACACAGCAAACCAGAGGAATCACCAGTAGGTCCAGGAAAGTAATACTCCTGTCACAGGTGAACTTCCCTGGGTCATTGGTTCCTGCTTGGATGCCATTGTGGGGTCACACTGACTATACACATGCTGAGCATACATATACATATGCATATGTACAGATATACATATACTTACATATAAGTTTGTATATACATGTGTCATGTGTTAATACATATATAAAGCTAGACTGATGCCTTGGCTTGTTAGCCCCACACTTTATAAATGTCTGCATCAGGGGTGCTTGTATTAACTGGAAATCAGATCCCCATGCACACAAGGAAAAACAAATCCTTAAATACACTGGAATGACCTCACCGCTGTGCTGGCTTCTTCACACTTCCCATTCCAGGTAGTGGAATGAGCCCTACTTCTAACCCTAAAGGGTCTTCCTGAGGATCCAGAAATACTCAAAACTGGTGGCGTTTTCTGCTGCTTTGTTTGCTATTCTACATGACTTTTATAAAGGCTCTATTCCCACACCAACGCACTGGTCAGTACGTCCAGGTTTCCTGTGTGGCCAGGAAATTCAATTTATGCTGTCTCACCACTGGGTTTGACCTACACCCCAAAGCCTATTGCTATTTTATCAGCCAGGCTGCTGGTTATCAGCTGATTTTCTTGCTTTCAAGTAGGTCACATAATTTAAGGGGGCAGGGGAGAGCTCTCTCCTCAGAGGAGCACCGCCTGTCATATTTTAAAAGGTTTTCTGTTCACACAGGAAAGGATTAAATAAGATGCAGGAGCACACACATGTGTCGTGTGTGCAGGCTGGCCGGCAGGCAGGTGTGCCAGCTGCTGGCAGCAGCACAGGCATCTCACAGGACATGGGAACAAGGACACTACTGAGGCAGCCAGATTTCCCAACATGAGGAACCTGTCAAAGCTGCTTATTTTCCAGCCCCAGACCTCCAGTAGCGATAATTGTTTATTTTGAAAGCACTCAGGGAACATGAAGCAGCGCACTCCTAAGCCAGAAATAATCCTGTACTGGCTCTTCACGATATGTGCTATCGTATTAGTATACAACCAGGCAGCAGGGCAGGAAAATATCTAGGTCTTGTCTGCATAAGGAAGTGAATTGCTGCTGCTACAGCACAATAAACATGTTCTGTAAGGAAGCTAAATGTATTTATTTTCTCAAAAAAATAGGTTAAAAGGTAGCTTCATCTGCCTATAAGCGCTTGCTTGTAAAAAAACCAGCAAAGCTGTAACAAGATCCAGAGGTTGAAATCTCAAACCAGGCAACTCCAAGCACAAAAAAGAGTGTATGTTATTTAGTGGGAAAATATCAGCCATTGGAATAATATTGCTACTGTCCTACAGAATTCAGTATCCCTGCAAGTACTTTTAATCAAGATTGATTTTTTTTTTTTTCCTAAAAGATCAGCTTTAATTCAAGCAGGGAAGCCCAAGGCTGGTGCTGTGCAGGAGACCAGGCTACATCATCACAACGGCTCCAATTAGCATTATAACCTGTTCATTACCACCTTTACTCTGAAATTTCTAAATCACCTTCCCCTCAAAGCAGAGCATCCCTGTGAGGCAGGTAGGCAGGCACGGCTATGGCAGAGTAACTCTGCCAGTCAGTTTTTCCACTTAGGCAAGTCTTTATTCAAAGCACTTGTCAGAACCATTGCCATGCTGTAGACAAGCTCTGCCTAAGGAGATTGACCAGCACAACTATCACAGAACTACCTGATTATTCGAGAATAAATCACTTTTATTTTGGAATACACTGCCAACACTGGGGACTTATACTGGCAGAGCTGAGAGTGCTATTCTCGTCAATTCTCCCATGCAGACGTGCCATACATGTGTGATAAGGCTGGAGAATAATCCCTCAGGAGAAGCAATGAACATTTTATTGATTGGGATATTTCAGACTTGTGCAGGACAAACCAATCTTCTATGTGCTGAATGAGTGGACAAGATGGAATTGAGGGTTGGGTTTTTTTCCATCTCTAATTTCTGTGTTTAGTTTAGAGAAGACATTTTGAACAACACTAGCAAGTGGTGGGAGGATGGGGGGAGAAACATCTGTATCTGGCTCTGATTCTGCCAGAGGAGCTGTCATACTTGCAACATTAGTGGCAGGAGAGGTCATTTCCTTGAAATTCAAGACAAATGTGTGATGCTGAAGCCACAAATATGTGTAACAGGCCACAGAGACCTCTAGAACCAACCCAGTGCCTCACACCCAGGCTGTTTGCTTTCTTTTTCTTTCCCAACCGATGCCTTTTACGGGAAGAAGTTCTGGGCCAGGCGCTGGAAGGAGGTGGATGGGAAGGGACACAGGATAAGAAGCTTGCAACGAGTGAGTGCTAGCTGCACTTCTAGCAGCAGCATCAAAGCATGGCTGAGCTAGAGGAGACACTGGTTGGTCATTTCCAGCACATCGACAGCAGCTTTCCCTGCCTTGATGCCAGTTCCTCTGCAGAGTCGTGGTCTCTGCTGTTTCCACGGCAGGAGCCGCAGGCCTGCATCCACCTCCTCTCACGCCCCATGTGCGCTCCGGCAAACACCATGCACTGCTGTGGCTCTCCCGGCTGCCTGCACAGGCAGGTAGAGCGGGGAGGTCAGTGAGGTGAGGAGACAAAACTCACTTGGGGTTGCAAGGGCTCTACCAGGCTGGAAAGGCACCCGATAGCCCATCACATGGTGCAGGGGTAGGAGCTGGTGCTCAGCACATACCCAGAGCTCTCCATCACCCTGCGGGGCACTTGGGCAGTCCAGAGCAAACACCCAGGCACCAACTTTCTCTGTCCAGAGGGAGCATGATTCCCACCAGCGCCCAGGTGCTGTTTACAAGGGAGGGGTTATGAGGAAAGGCGACATCTTTTACTGAACCAACTGATGCAGCTAGGGGAGAAAAAAAATCAAGTTCGATTTCAGAGATTTAAGAAAAGGACATTATGCCTGAAACATTTTCCAGCCGTATCAACCAGCCTAATAAAATACATCACAACTCTCCCCACAACCCCTGCCTCGCTTCTGTCCTTCACAACTGCCAGAGCGTGGCTGCTATGAGGGCAATTAACACCGCTGCCCTTGCCTCCAAAATCCCCTTAATTGTACTCTCTGCGAATTGCTGGGCCCCAGGACATTGCAGCCCCGACATTTTGCAGCAGTTTCAGCTGAAATAAGGAGCGTGGGATAGTACCGACCAATGTTTGACACAGAGCTCACTGCTGCCTCCCCCGCCACATGGAATCTGGTATTAATTTTAATTTATTTTGTCCTGTCCAGCAGTTTGAATTCAAAACATGCTGGAGTTTGGTATCAAGAAGGCTCCTTTGTTATAAAGCACCGTTAAGAGAAGGTGGGACCTTTTGGCATGTGAGTATGGGCAGATGGGTCTTTTATACCTGGAATGATGGTTTGGGACTGTGGGATAACTGCTTTATCAGGAGAGTGTGCGCGCAGCTTACCCTGATGCCCAGGCTACCTCGACAGTAGTTAGTTAGCCGCTGCATTGCTGGCCATGCGGCAGGGCGGTGCAGAGTTCAGCACATCCGCGTGGGACTAGTTAATGGCATTGGCGGTGACATTCTCCTCGTTAAATTTCAAAGATAACGCTGTAGGAAGAGGAACAAGGCAGCCCACACTTCCCTGTACTGTCCTCATGAGCTGCTTGCAGATGTTCACCGACCGGGAAGGTTTTATTTACATCCATAAAACTGAGGTCTTTATTTCTGTAAATAAGGCTTCGCCGGCAGAGCGCAGGCCTGCACTTTGTGGCAGGCTGTGGGCAAAATCCCCGTTCGAAAATCAGGGAATGTAGAAGACCCAGATCCCATTTGCTCCAGCCAGCACATAAAGGGCACCGACAGGATCTAGTGGAGCGGCCGGTGCTCCCCACACGGGGGCTGCTACCAGCCACCTCCCTCCCTCCC